>CM061919.1:194058250-194269674 GCA_031002005.1 Vandiemenella viatica
GAATGGCACAGGACATTTTTTCCGGTATGATAAACAGTTTTAGTTACGAAATTTTGAGACCTTATTGAATGGTGACAGAAATATGTTGGAAACTAATTCTTTTCAAGGGACAGGTTCGTCGGTAGAATGATATAGTGAGTGACAGCTTTCCTATCATATTATGTCGATTCGGTCTTGTTTGGGACCAATCCTTCGTTACCAACAACTTTCTATATTCAATTCTGGCAAAGAAATTCTTAATTCACGCGTACGAAGTCACGGGTATCAGCTTGTAAAAATAATAAAATGCGAGCACGGAGATGTGTGGTGACGTGGCTTTGTGCTTGACGCTTTAATTAGTCGCGGCACGAACTCCACAAAGTTCATATGACAAAAATTGTTTTTAGACGCATGCGTGGTTATGTAAATAATTTAATTCAGTTGTGAAATGATCTCCCACGTTTTTGATTGTTAAAACATGAGGCAATAAATAAATAAATATGACAGTATTATATGGAAATAGACTTTACTTCCATAAAAATTCCGCATCCGCAAAGATAACTTTCGTTACAACCCTAGTTCATAACAATAAAAGTTGGCAAAAACCGCTTCTTTATTACAGTATTAACGTTTTTACAATTAATGGAAGTTGCAACAGCTGCATTAGCCACGGAAAATTGTTACCATATACAAGCGGATTCATAATGCAGCATATGAGTGTTTGGTGTTCGGAACAAGTCGACCTGGCAAGGTGTCATCCCTCGTCAACAAACAAAATACCGACCCGGCTCAACAGTTGTCACTGGCAACACGTGTCGTATTGTGTGCGGTAATAATAGGCGGACCGCAATGGCCAGTCACCATTGTCACGAACATACACGTCGCCACCGCGCCGGTACAATGCAATCCAACCACAATGACGCACCAGCCCAGCGCTAACTGAATAATCACATTCTCCAATGATCAGCCGTTCAGACCCGTCGTGTTAAGCCAATAATACTGCGCACACTATAGTTATCTCCTCCCCTGCTATTTTTTTAATTAAATAAAATGATGATATGATAAATTGCTGATGTTATTCTGCCAGAATTTTAATTAAATGTTTTGAACTGACCTATTATGCTGTAAGCTTATATCATCATAACAACATTTAGAGCGCCAGAAGTTTTAACAAACATTTCGAGTTGCTTGGGACAGAGTTCACTAAAACTGAACTACACATGTTTGGAACATATTCATTAATATCCAGTATAGATTTACTAGAAAGGAATGGGCTGAAAATCGGCTGACGAGAATAGGAGTGGTTTCTTGAATAATTTAATCGTCCATAGCAAATTACAGTGTTCAAAGTTTAAAACATTTTTTTCTGAAACATCCTTACTATTTTCATTTCTAAATTTCTTGATTCGCTGAATGTTATTCTTTTTTCTCTGCGTTGGATAGTGTGAGGAAAGAGGTTTGGAACTTGTTAGTGGTAGAACCGTAGCAATGATCACGGCGCCTCCATACAAGTACCAACACCACGAAAACGGTGCTCTGACTCCTCGAATACCATCTTAAACTCTACATAAACCCTTTATGGAGACTACTCACACTATTTACTATTCCTTACGTTATAATGTCTTTTGAAATAAACTGGCTTATCTTATAAGGAACTAAAGGCAAAAGTAGGAATATGTTGTCATATCATTTGAAAATATCGACTGGGCAAGATACTTACGGCAAGAGATAACAAGAGGTTTCAAAGCCCTAATAATAATTATTCCGTGTGGTCGTAATGACCTGGTGACAGGGTTCCATCGAGCGTGGGGGTGAGCGGTTAAAGCTCTGGCTTCGCATCCGCGAGGATGCCGGTTCGAATCTTAGTCTGGGCATCCAGATTTGAGTTTTTCATGGTTTCCCCAAATCATTCCTTGTGAGTGCCGATATTCCTCCTTCAAAAGGCCATGTCAGAATTCCTACCCGTTCCTTGTCCCCAGTCCCATCCCGCCTCTAATGACCTCGACGTCAACGAGGGGTAAAGCCATAAATAAAAAATAATAATAAATACGACAGGGTTCCTATTGGCTGTGCAATCCGCCCCTGTCGTAGCCGCCTCAACCTAACCCGGCACTCCTAACGGGTACAGGGGATCTTCAGTTTAACATGGAATTCGAAACACGGAAGCGTTCTGGCGTACTTCACATTACAAAGTAAGCTGTGCCAGAGAAGTAGGTAGGGTTAAAAGCCTACGAAAATCCCCGCCGAGACAGGGATTCAAACCCTGGATCTTTTGATCCCCAGTCAGACACCTTAACCACTGAGCCACCAGACCGCTCTTTCAAAGCCCTGCATCTAGCGGAGTGAGTGATGACAATATCTACTTACCGTATATTGAGATACAATTTTTTTTTCAATCACATGCTTAGCTAAATACAGTAAATGGAAGGCGAGCAAAGTAGAAAAGTAGATGTGTTCGTGAAAATTTCCCAGTCACTGGGTGATAAATAAAGAAAGTGGCTTAGGAGCATAGGAAGAAAGGGAGCGTATGAAAGAGATTGGATTGTTTAAATTTAATCAAATGATGATGAATTCTGGGCAGACATAAGAAACATTGGTGGTAGTACGTAGAAAGGCCTTAAGGCTTGCCGGGTGCGGGTGAGGGTTTATGCCAAGGAGCGCGAATAAATTCGAGCAAAACCATTTGAAGCAATCATACTGAAATTCTATTGCAGTAATTTATAGAAACCAAATTAAACCAAAATTTGAATGGTCAGATGGGGATTCAAACTCACGTTCCCCCGAATGTTAGGACCGAGCGAAAAGGAAAGAGACGACAATGACCGCAAACCACCATTTTAAGGTATAAGATAAAAGTTGTAAGGGAATTTACATTTCTGAGAAGCTGAATAATCGTAGAATATATTGTCGAGGGGTATGCAGAGCAGGTAATCTCAAGTTGCTTAAGAATTTTGTGTGAGAATTTTACTAATGCATAAGTTGATGTAGAGGAAAATTGTCATCTGTGAATATGCGCCATCTTCATATATGTTATTACTAAAAGTTTTTTTGTGACAAAATACTTTTTTCCCTTCGTAATTAACCAATATTGAAATATATGGTATCATTTTAAAGATTAATATCTCCGCTTTTGTAACATCAAATGTTAGGAGCCTTTCGGAAATTTTTGTTTCTGTTAGGGAAATATTTCATCATTTATAATTATAATAGTTTCGTAAGACGTTGTCAGAACCTATTACCATTGACATATAAACAACTGTTACAAATGAGCAGGTTATGCTTTTACCGTAAAAGAAACCACTAATCACGTTATTCATCGTGTATCATTCTCAAAATTTAGGCATGGTTCACCTAGTTATTAATAAAAAGCAATGACTAATACCGACTTTTTTGTATTTTGGTTCTGTTGCCAGTCTTCCATAGGGGGTTCCGTTAACTTCAACGCAGTCAGTGGTTCTCCCATAACCTGTTTTAAAGTTGCTGGAGCTTTGTGAGTAGGCAGCTGTGAATAGAAGTCTTGATAGAGACGTGTCGACTCAACTTCGCATGTGTGTGCCGTTTGACAGCAAGTGTTTATTTCTTCGTAGTAAGAGACTTCCCAGTGACAGAGTCTACAAACGAGTAAACAGTAGCTCCACAAATAGGTGACTGGTACACTCTGTGCTGTTCGTTTGCCACTACGGCGAGGAGATTGATCTACTGCCAAATCAGACTACCAGATCTGCTTTTGGAACACCAATTTAGATAACGATAGGAGCAGCTATTAGATAAGCATTCAGTATTAAGTTAAGAACATCACTTCGCCAGAAGATGGAGTCGGAGAACGACCCCGAAACGATTTATCGGATTAACTTAGTTCCCCGATGGGAACACCGAGAAGTTTTTATACAGTAGACACAGCGAGAAATCCTTCATTTTTTCAAAATCGCGTTAGATGGCATAGTGAACTTGTTGTCAGGTAAGAAATGTGAGGCTGACAGAGCTAAAATGAAAATATACTAAACATTATAGCAGTATCAGTAAACGATGTGAGACAAGCACCAATTAGCGGCCGCAGATAGTATATTCAGACGGGTTGAGAGGATCTGCCAGAGGAAACAGGCGCCAAGCTAATAGATATACAACGAGAAGAATAACAGAAAGCACAGCGACAAAATTGACTACTGTAACCTACTAGTTATCCGAATGTATCAACACTATTCACTCACATCTGGCAACTGAAAATATCATAGAACTAGTAGAACTAATAATTAAGATAAAGTGGCTGATCTCAGTCATAATTTATACAAGTCCCATGCCCTGATATGAAGTCTTTATGTTGCCATCCTGTTACTTAAAACAGGACATTTCCACATTAGGATTGATGCAATTTACCCTTCGCCCCCAGTTTTCAAAATCCAGCCAACAAACAATTGCTATTCGCGTATGATACTCATCATGATCAACGTGTCTTTACCATGTCCACGTATCAGTTGACCCTAATTACATAGTCGCGTGGCCGTAGTTTTGGCTGCTGTGTCACTGGAACGCTGGTAGGCGGACGCCCGTGTCAATACACCTGCCTCCCCGGATTGTCGCCGCTTTCATCGGTAATTGCCCGTGGCGCTGGCTTCTTTAATCAGACTCGCATTCACGAGACTGGTATTGACGACGCCTTAGGCACAAGGAAGCAATGCTCGACAAATACCACATTACGATGTCGTTACGTAGTTGTAAGTTTTATGCTCATGTGTCTGTCAGCTTGACCAGAAATACACCAGCAGCTAATCACCACCGAAATTAACATTTTTTCTTTTCATTGCGGTACAGAGCTACGTAGATAGATGTGGAAAACCTTGAGAATATCAGAAAGAAGAAAGTGAACCTGGTTGGTGAGCGGAAACAATCGCACCTCGCGTTGAAATCCTCGCAAGGCTATCGAGATTTATTTTTTCATGGCTTTTAGAAATTAATTATGGTGAATGCCGGGATGTTTCCTTGAAAGGCTATGGCCGAATGCCCTTCTTTTCCTTGTTCCAAATCTTATTCTGCCTCTGATGACGCCGAGGCCTCGCCAAATATCAGAGTATTGTTACCAGTCTGAAATGTAAGACATGCAGTACGCATACAGTACGTTTTACTATCTGGAATTTAATATTTTAAAATAACTCGAAGTGTGTATTCATAAATGTATATATACCGTTGATTTTTGTAACTTTTAAATAATTAAAAATGATTTGAATGATAGTGTTGTATGACATCTACTAGTTTTAACAGTCCAATGTAAAAAAAAAGAAAAAAAAAGAAACTTTTCACTGGCTATATGGTTGTGTAATCAAGTGCCAATAAAAATGCAGCTTAGTCATAAATGGAGTCTTCTAAAGCTACGTTAAAATACACGGATAAAGTGCGGCACGAACGCGTTCCGAAGACGATGGGCGATTGAGGTAGTTTGTAGATTTACCTTACAAAAAGATGGAAAGGTCGAAGGGAAGAGTCGTAACCAATTACAAGGTTATAGTGTAAATACTTGGTTAATGAAACTATAGATGGTAATGGTTTTATGGAACTAGAGTTATTAATTACAGGAAGAAGAGTAGGTTCGCTTCTATTTTTTTTTTTTAAATCATACAACCATCCAAAATTTAATTTTCAGTTGTAACAAGCAGAAGCCATTAGTCTATCTCACATGTTATTGTTCCGTATACTAAGAACAACCATCCAAAATTTAATTTTCAGTTGTAACAAGCAGCATACAATAGTCTATCTCACATGTTAATGGTCCGTATAGTAAGAACAATACAAAACAAAAACAGCTATAAATTAAAACAGACCATGTCTTAAGGTCGGAAGCAACCTTAATAATTTAGTGATGATGCATGTAAGGATATTGCTGGGAGAATTAAGAGATGTGCGTGGAAGGGTAAAGATGACCATGACCACAAGTTGGAACTTGATTTGGGGGCATTTAGGGTGTGACCTAAAAGAAAAAAAAAGAGGTCTACAAAAGTTTCCAGGGCGATATCTAGGGGGGGTTCTCAAGGACCAGATCTCACCAGAAGGGGGCGGGGGGGTCCAGCCAGATTTCACGAAATCTCACCCGGGGGGAGGGGGGTCCAGAAATCCGGAAAAACACCTTACGTAATTTGTGGATGCCCCCTTTCAGGCTGAAGGGTGTGGGAAAATTTTCTTTAGTGGGGAAGGGTGTAAAGGATTAGAATAAATCACTGAGAGAAATGATTAATAATCTACCAAAAACACTTAAAGAATTTTAAGTTCAGATTAGTAGAGGACAAACGTAGGTGACAAGAGGAAAGGAGAGGTGAATTGTCACCGGAACGTGCCCCGATCGCAATTATATCAAATTAAATTAATAATCATGAATGAACAGAAATTAAAGACGATACATCGTAGGCATAGCGGCATGGTAGCTTTAGGAGCGTCCATAAACGACGTAGTTCTATTTTTTCTCTATTGATGCCAGAAGATGTTTTGCACTTTTTTCTCTTGTCAGACTACTGTAAATTACATACGGAAATAGTTAAATGACTGAAATAAATATTCAATTGCTGTTTTGAGTACTGTACCTTATTTTAACTGTGACAAATAATATGAATACGAATCTACGTGGCTTGGCTTGGAACCCTGCTCCCCCAACGTAGCACAACGTAGCTTTCCAGACAACCCGTCCCCCATAGACGGAGCCACGTAATTTATGGACGCTCTCTTAGATGCTGAGACAGCTGATTGGAGATTTCAAGGTCCCCGGTTTGAATCCCTCTCTCGGATTTTTACCGGCCCTAATCCGACCTTCACCTCTGTCACAGCTTGCTATGTAATGTGAACGCTTCCGTGGTTTGAATTCCAAGTTGAACTGTATGTCCCCTTTATCCGTTTGTTTTAACGAGTTAGGTGAGGTAAGGAAAAAAGGAACTAGCCATCTTATCTCTGATACATATGCTTCTTTCGGGAGACTCCAACCAACCTTCAGGCTACGAACCACGTTTAGCTTTTTATACATTGTGAAACAAACTCTTTGTCTTTGGGTTACAGTCGTATGTTGATGTTGAATTAGTATTTAATTGGTGTTATAATGCTTCCCTACCTTTCAAAGTAGAATCACACATGTCAGATCAAACAGGATTGGTATGCTTACCTGTGAAGAATCAACACTACTTTTATACCTAGTAAATTTAGTTTATTGATAACTTAATCCCATGAACTATCAGTAGTTTTTTTACAGTTTGTATGCCAATAGTAGACTCTTCCAAGAAACAACGATTGTCTTTATAGTCACAGAAATAGCTGATGTATTAAAATCTTGAATACAATTTGAATTTGTTTTGCTCAAAACACTCTCCTCAGTGGGTAACCCGCTGACTGTATCCGCCGAACTATGATTGACTGAATTGTCCCTTTTGTTCAGTGAGTTTCAATCAATACCGGTCTTGTTCTGCTTTCCTTTATATACTGATCAACCAAAAGATTATGACCACCTGCTTACTACTGCGGTGGTCCATATTTGGAGCGCAATACAGCAGTGATTTGGCGTGGCATGGATTTGAAAAGCCCTTGTTAGGTTTCCGCAGATTTCTGGCAACAGATGTCTACTCACAGGTCACGCAATTCCCTTAAAATTACGGGTCGGTGGTTTCTGGGTACGGGGACTGGGAACGAGCATCTCGGAAGCGGCGAGGCTGGTCAGATGCTCACGCGCTACTACGGTATAGAATGCATCTATGCAGAGTGGTTGAAGGATGGTGAAACCACGACTGGGCGACAAGGTGGTGGACATCCACTCCCAGAACGTGGAGATCGGAGGTTTACCCGCTCTCTAAAGCGGAATAGGTCGCGATCTATGGCAGAGCTGACAGCAGAGTGTATTCCAAACACTTGTGCTTGCACCAACATTGTACCCACTTACCAGAGTAGGATGTCAAATAATGTTCCAGGAAGTCCATTACTTGTTCTCAGATGTCTGATGTAGATGTGAATATGTTGCAATGTGCTTGGTGCACAATTCGGCGATCCTCAGACGTGTTTAACCGGAAGCTTGACGACGAGTATGCCTGCAGCCACGTTCCCATGCAGTCGGACACTGAACCAATGACACGTCAAAAAAATCCATTAATCCGGAAATTTCACAATTCGACTGGCCAGCCAAATAGAGGCCCCACAATGAGGCCCCTTCCAAATAGTGTCAAGTGCTGATAAAGTCTTAGACGAATATGCGGCATCTTCGAATATTTCACAGTGATCACTCAAGATCTGACGCTGTTCACTTACCTTATATACTCTGACAGGCCTGGAAATAACAATAAATACGAACAATATTAAAGCACTCTGGTTTCCGGGAATTGTAACTCTTAATCATTTACATACCCGCCGAAGGTGTGTACGATGTTACATTGACATCAGGCCATGTCTTCTTGGGGCCTTAATTATTTTTATCAGCAAATGCATATACAAACTCGCTGGGCACAATGATTCTCACCGATTCATTTCTTGTTTTATAAAATTCTCCACTCGTACAGTATCCCTGTATTTTACATCTGGCTCACAGAGGCAGATTTTTTTTAGTTATCTGCATCTCGCTGTTAAGGTAACTACAAACATTAAAATGCAAAGGGTAAGCGACTTGTGCGCTGATAACATTAAATCGGCTTATGAAATTTTAATTCTGTCCATAGATACGTTTCCAGATGCAGCACAGTAGTCCCGTAACTGCCTCATGCAAACTGATGAGATACTTCTCTTAATATCACAACTGTGAGTTCTTCCATTCTGCAGGAAAGGAGGTTATAAGGCATATTTACAACTCTACTACTTCGAAGTTTAGCCGCATGTGTATGTTTACATATTCTATCAAATTGTTTTCTCCGTTTAGAATGTAAGGTGTTGTCGATTCTTGGTCTTATGCTAGTTTAAGTAGTAAGCAACTTTAGTAGAAGAAGTTTTTTCACAAAAACATATAATTAACTCTGATTATTTTTTACATGTTTCTGGACGCAATCCTACTTCTACCGAGCGTGGTGGGTGAGCGGTAACTATCGGTCATTGGGTTGAGGAGGAAGCGGTTTCAAACTCCTATCCGACCATCCAGATTTCGGTATTCAATAGTTTCCCGAGATTACTCCATGTGAATTCCGGGATTGTTGCTTCAAAAGAACTTGGCCGAATTCTATACTGTTAATTAGACCCTCCTAATTCTCTCCTGGCTGTAATGCAGACTATTCGGGGATATCATTTTAGAGCATAAATGTTTATATTAGAGTGTGCAGTGTTCTTAAGTAAATATACATTTATCGATTTTAAAATCTACCGTAGAGGTTCCCAAACTTTCTCTTACCATGCCCACACTTCCGTCAAAAGAAAAGTTTCCAAGCTCCCTTCCATCAAAAATAAAGTTTCTACAGCTCCCCATCCAATCCCCACTCCACGCCAAAATTTTATTATTAAAAAGATAAACGCCTATTTCTCATTACTTAAAATGACTTCTCAGAACAAACTCACTATGCATATAATGTAAGAATAAAGGTTTCCAGCTCTAAGAGGCGGTGAAGGAGAGAGAGTACTTGCGACGGTTTAGAGCTAAGGTATCGTACACACGGGCGGTGAAGCTACCTCACTCTCCTCGCCTCCCGTGACATGTCTTCGCGAGTGTCACTTTGGGAACAGTAACTTTCCAAACCCTCAACTTTAATATTTCTTGGCAAATTTATTAATAATTTAATATCGGACTTCTTTGCCGGAGATTGAATGCATTAACCTATAACAGTTTATAACAATAGCACAATAGTAAGGGACCGGAACAATTACAAGAAATAAAATACTTGGATACGATGTACACACTAATTTGAATTATATTCTGGCCAACTTGACCACATTGATATAAAAATCGCTCTCTAATCAGACACATGTATTCAATCAAGCAAGTTCATGACAGTTTTTTCTTTAGCGATGCTAAATATCAGCAGTTCATCAGCGTTATCGTAAAAATTATACACTTCGTTTTTAATGTTCTTAATTCACTTTATCACCTGTTGCGAGAGCTAATTCTTCGGCATAGACACTGAGAGAGAGAAAATATAAATGGACTTACATCTAGCGGGCAGTACCATATCGGATCACGTTGAACGAACTAAACAAAACTGAGAAAGTGGGGGCTCTACTGTATCCCAGTGGGTCTTAAATACCCTCTGGCTAACTGTACTCTGGGTTGCCTAATGTCTTTTCCACGTTGTTGTTACCAAACCTGCCTTCCCTAATTTATTTCTGTTTCTCCTTCCCTTCTACCGTATGGACCAAACCACAGATAGAACCCCTCTCAGGAGGTGACTTTTGGTGTTCATGGGGTGGTACCATGGCACGCTGCTCTGTGCGCCAAACTCAGGGCGGGACTAAGTGACTTACCTCTAGGCTGGCCTTGATTCCAATATCGCACCACACAGCAGTCCTCAGAAATTCCTACATGAAATTCCTTGCCGCCTCACTCTCGCTAACACAACTTAAAATTCTTAATTATATCCTTATTAATTATTCAACACTATCTCTTAGAATTTTTACCTCATGTATATGTCTTGTGGCACGACAGAACCTATAATCTATCTGAATTAAACAACTGATGATAGTGAATATCAATTTCAATTCCTGATAATACGATGCAGTTTTGTACGAAATCCGGCAAACATTGCACGAAACAACTTACTTTACATTGTATGCTAATTTCCGAAAACATTTATCTTAATTTCTAAGTTTTTCGAACTCACATCAAACTTCCATCCCCATTCCCTCCCCGTAGACTAGTAGGCTGAAAAGAGTCTCCGTGACTCTCCAGCAGCCCGCCTCCCAGCTGAAAGCTGGGAGGAATGAAATCGTAAAAAAAAAAAAAAAAAAAATTACATATATTATGAAGTATTTATTATAATACAAAATTTTATAAATAACAATTTACAATTTATTATATAAATAACAAAATATTCAACTAAGCTTCCTATATTTTGTCTGAGGAAACAACTTCACTATCAAAAATATATACTAAAAGAAACGGGTCAACCACAAGTCATGAGATATAGCTGGGATACACAACAGAAGTCTCTCTTAGACTTTATAGATTCTGATCGAGAAGCAAGGGCCTTTATCACAAATGTGAAAATATTACATGTAGAAAATGTAGGTTGTGACGACAGTCTGTTAATTGCTAATATCAAAATTATTAGAGTAGAGAATTTAAAACTAGAAAAAAGCCTAAGAAACTATTTGGGAGCTGAAGAATCCACAAAAACAGGCAGAATATCAAAAGAAAATATATGATATCGTACCCAAAGTGAAATAGGATCGGCAGAAGAAGAACTGAAAATGTTGCGAGAGATTCCTGTAAACACAGCTGCAGATAAAGCTAGCAAAACTAAATCGAGAGTGAAAGATAAAGAAACAGCTTGGTGGATGTACACTGTCAATAATGCCATAAACGAAAAAAACATGGTAAAAATACAAAGGGACCAAGAAAACCGGAAGCATTATGGAAGAAGCGAAGATAAACTACAGGAACTAGACAAATCTTACAGGCAATTGAGTCAATAAAATCATAAAGAAGAAAAAGAATAAAAGCTGGTTAGAATTTCAAAGAAATTAAAGGAGGATAGCCGGAGCAATAAGAAGCTGTTGTACAATGTTGTAAAATCCGAAAGGAACCCATTAAGGTCTTGGAGAAAGAAGATGGAAAAATTATCTGGAAAGGAGATGAAGTAGGCGAAGAAATGAGGAAATATTTTGACCATCTGTACAATGGGGATGTAACAACAAGCAAAGCAAAGTACAGTTCAGAAACAGGAAATCAAGGTGGAAGTATAGAATCTTCTCTGATACGGTCAGAAGTCGAAAAAGCCTTGAAAAGCATGGATATAGGCAAATAACCAGGTCTAGATGAAGTAAATGCAAATATGATCAAAGCAGCAGGAATCTATGGACTTCATTGGATATACAGAGTAATGATCACCATTTGAAAGAACAAAAAGTCCCCTCTGACTGGATAAAGGGAATCATAGCGCCAATATTTAAAAAGGGTAGCCAAAGATAGTGTAACAATTACAGAGGAATATCTCTTCTATCCCATGGTCTCAAGATAATGGAAAAAAAATATAGAAGGTAGTCATCGAACGCAGCTTGAAGAAGAGCAGTTATGGATTTTGACCTAATAAATCAACAGATCTCATTTTCACCGCTCGGATGATCATGGAAAAACATTGGAAGAAGGGAAGAGATGTCATATTTATTTTCTTAGTTATTGAAAAGGCCTATTACAGAATATCTAGAGATTAACTTTGGGAACTTTCAGAACGAAACATACCAACAAACTTGATCACCAAAGTTAAAATGCTTTATGAGAACTGCCAAAGCTGCATCCAAATTTGAGACTGCTATTCAGACTGATTTGTGACTACCAGTGATATTCAGCAAAGTAGTGCACTGCCACCACCATTGTTCATCATTGTAATCGACGAAATTATGAAGACAGTAAAACAGCAACTCGATACTGACGAATTTAAATCATTTGCATTTGCAGATGATGTTGTGATTTGAGGATAATACAACAGAAAATGAACATCTGGAATAAGTATTTTAAAGAATTGGGCATTAAAATAAGCTACCCAAAAACATTAGTAATGGCTGTCAGGAAACAGAATATGAAGCCTGTTGTTTATCTGGAGGGTGAAAAATTGAATCAGGTCGATAATTTTCGGTCCTGGGCAGTAAAGTGACTTCTAACAGTTGATCCCAGAACGAAATTATCAACAGGGTACAAAAAGGAGCCCAGTTCTATCATCTAGTGTCCTACTGTGGTACAAGCATTTTGCAACTACAGCCAAAATATCACTGTATAATTCATACTCCTTACCCATTACAACGTACAGCTTGGAGATGAAAGCAGGCGGCAGAGATGAAGTTACTGAGTGTAATGGTACAAAAAACCAGAACAAGATCAGAAATGAAGTTATCTATAAACAGATCCTAGTCAAAGAAAGCCTTCACGAAAAAATTGTCAAAGCAAGATTGGGATGGCTGGGACATGTCAAGCAGATGAACCCAAAAAGAACAGCGAGGATATGGTTGCAAAATGAACTGAAGAGTAAAAGACCAAGAGGCCGGCCCAGAAGGAGATGGCTTGATCTCGTAAAACTAGACCTACAGGAGAAATGTGCATCATGGTCTAGAGTTCAAGAAGAGGAAGCGTACTTGGACAGACAAAGGTGGCGAGCGCTTTTACACCGTACCCAGGAAACTTGAGACTGTTGATGATGAATATGCAACTGAGTATCATGTAACTGATAAATTCTCATTTTCTTTGCTCCAAGGGGGGCATCCATAAATTACGTGAGGTGAAATAGGGGGGGGGGGGGGTCTACGGAAATCTCAAGTGAGGTTTTGGGAAAAATTCTTTGGATTGTAGAGCTAAAAAAAGGTCCACAAATTGCGCGAAAGTCGATTTTAGGGAGGTATTTTTCGTCAAAAAGTGAGGGTGTGACCGGATTCTGAGGGGGTGAAACCTAAAAATAAAGGTCTCCAAAAGTTTCGAGGGCGATTTCTAGGGAGGGGGGGGGGGGTTCTCACAGATCAGATCTCACCAGAGGGGGGGGGGGATTCAGAAATCCGGAAAACACCTCACGTAATTTATTGATGCCCCCAAGTGTCTGCTGTAAAGTTTCCATAAACATTTTTATACTGTAATGGTTAGGGTACGGGTCTTTATTACAAAACAACAGAGAAATATGCAGGATAATATGTCCTTAAAAACGGGTAAATATGACCTAAAATTTTCAAAATAAGACCAAACATTTGAATTTACTATATCAAAACATGCTCAATTGTACATCATTTATTTTATCTAGTAGTGTCGCTTTAATGTAGACAGCATAGTTTGCTTCAATCCACTCAAGGAATCATTCTTAAATTAAATTTTAAATCATTTTGTTGAAGTTACTTTAATTTCTCATAATCATTTTCATTAAGACATTGATTGACGCGGATCAACACAGGCATGCAGCTGCTGCATTGTTGAGATTAAAAGGCGGGCGAAACATTAACCTTTATAAAAGACAATAACGTATAACTTTAATTCTTTACTGATTAATCCTGACTAATTCAGTGTCAATTAGTTTTTTTTTTTTCTCCAACGTATAATAGGGGTACAGTTATGTGAATAATTATCTTAATTTCTTCTCATCTATAGCTAGTGAATACCCAGTACTATCAAGAAATTTCCAGATTTTTCCTCAAAATATGACAATAAATATTATCTGAATATGATCAAAACTAGGATAATTGGCCTAAATATTCATTTATCTGCTGTATAAAATACATTTAAATACAATCATAAACGTTCGATCAGTGTTTAATTCAGTAGTAGGGCCTACATCTTAAAAAGAAGGCAGGAAAAAATATGACTTATCCTATAGATTCGAACTGTAGTAATCACAAATGAATTTATTGAAGGTCATAATAAAGCGGTTTTTCTTATGTGAATTTTTTTCCCACCCTTACGTGTAACTCAGATTCTGATGCGTTTCTGAGATGTGCGAGTCTATCGTAATGGCTCTGTTCGTTATTGTCTATTGGGAAATGATTTTTTAAAAGTGAAACTTCTTTGACCTTGGCAGGAAAAAATTTCTGAGCGTTACGAGTTACGCGTTACGTTATGCAGTTACTGCACAAGCACCGCAACGTTCTGCACATTCGCAGAACACAATGTTTATGGCTTAGCTGCATCATCAGTTGGCGACTTGTCTATGGTTCAATATCAATTGGAAATAAGAAAAACATTAGGATGGTAGCAGTGTGCATTTCTTCTAATCAAAAGTTAGATGATATCATTGATTATTTACATGATTCATTATTACCGTATACAGTACAAGGTTACTTCATAATGGTAATATAAAAATCCTATGATTTATAGTGGAGGTTTTAATGTCAATTTTGCGTCAGGAAAAACCTAGAAGCTGGTTGAATATTTATGAGATAACTTATCTTTGCAAAGTTATCCACGAATTCCCACCAAGAAATCTAATTACACAATTGATGTTGTCTTTACGAGTTACGTGGATCATATTAAATGTGAAACATATATTTTGTAATAATAACTGGTTTTTGCGGGAATGCCGCATTATTTATATACAATCTGAGCCTTCGTCTGCCATTTTGCAGCCTTCGTCAGAGACTCTGTTTGCATAGCAACGAGCGCCAAGCACCGCAGAGAAATAAGACGCTAAATTTTTAAAGAATACGAACTATTTCAACATCTTTAAAATTTCTGCTGCCTCTTTCATTCGGCAGAATGGCAACCGAAAACATTCCAGCAAAATCCAGTTGTTATTAACAAAGATGGCCGCGGAAGCCTGAGAATTCATACATTTTCTATTTCAGTTATTATAAACCTTTGATAAAAAAAGTATATGATAAAAATTAACCAAATGCAATATAATCAGTATCATAATAATAACAATAAATAGTAATATAAATTAATATTAATAACAATAACAATAATTATCATCAACAAACTATATGTAAATATCTATCTGATAAAAATTTTTTTGTTTCAAAAATGTTATTTTGTTGATGACTCTTGTGTTTTATTGAGTGTAAGAACGGTTTTTACATAATTTTGTCCCAGTTATTCTCCGATATAAAAACTGAACACAAAATACAGACTAAGGCTCGATGCTATACTCTATAATTTCCATTTTTATAAACTAATGATGTGTGCCTTTTATAAATTTTCAATTATTTACGAGAATAACTTAGAACTAGAGGTCTTCGGTGTGGTAATCGGAATGAGAGCACGATAAATGTGGATTTATACGATAACATTCCCGTGATGTCATCTTAATACCATTCGTCCTGGTTGGCCTACGTTTATGAGAAATTGAATTAAAAAACTGTGACGTTTTACATTTCGTATATATACCTATGGAAAAGTCGTATTTGCTAAGCCAGCCAAATAATTGTGTGGTTTGATGAATGTGACAGTCAGTATACAAAAGATCGTGAGTTCGATCCCCGCCTGGGGAAAGATGTGCATTTCCTGCATGCATTTCTTTTCGCTATTATTTGTTGTTAATAGAATTACGCATTCATTTTTAATGAAATTCACCGAAGTAATAGATTGTTTTTCTTCAAAGGATTAAAAAGAAACAAAATCAGTGGTCTTAAAGCCATCAATCGGGTGAAGCGAACTGAATTTATATTGCAAGTTAAAGTTACACGAGATCAATACCTGAAAATATTTACGAAATAAGGTTAGGTACGAATAAAATAACAGCCTCCGCAAAACTGTGTTATCAATATTTCTGCTTTGACTATAAATTAACCTTTCAGCAGCCTACAGTCATTCAAAAAATGATTTTCCAAGTACGCTATGTATATCTATAATTAACAGTTCGAATGATTGATGTTCCTATAACAAAATAGAATTTTTGCGGGAATGAGAAACAAAAAATTAAGAAAGGGTTTGAACAACAATTCCGTAAATATTGAACATGTAAGAGAATGGAACAAGTAGTATTCACACAAAAAATAATAACACTAACGAACGTACGCATAGCAAAGGTGCAAAACGAAGAATAAACGATAGAAGTGTAATTGGTGAGAAATGAAGGAAATAAATTAATGCTGGAAGCCCGAAGGAGGGTAGAATGCAATAAAATAATAATAATAATAAAAAATAAATGAAAGTTTCGATTCCATCGTACGGGTACAGTGCATCGTTTTTTCCCCATGTTTTAGTTTTGTTTCTTCTTCAAGTTTTCGTTAATATATCTTTTCACAGAGGTTTGCTTGCACGTGCCATTTTTTCCAATTTTACATTTCGTTATTTACCAGTAGCATATCCGTGTACGATTAAGACTTAACTTTACACACTGCTATTATGTTAGTAGGCTCCTTAGGATCTTTACAGTGCAGAACAGAATAACAAAATGTATTAATGAATAAAAAAATTATATTCGAATTTCAACGTTATAATGGGAATTGGCGGCCGCTGATAATGTTTTTCCAATATAATGTTTTTTAAACCAATCATTGTGTTTACCGTATGTGTATGCGATATTAATCTGATCATTATTAGGGATTTCGTGCTCACGCAGTGTTATTTTTCTTTCATAACTGTAATTCTAGGCCCATTATTCGTACAGTTTCTCTCACAGTTCCGCAAAAATGTAAAACGTTCAGTAGAATATCCTGTTACCAGTGAATGTACGACAGAGGTGAGTAAGATAGTTTTGGTGAAAATTGGAGAAGCGAAAATTATGGTCCCCTATTGCTATTTCCTCTTCCGTGAAATTTCGTTTTCCAAGAGCAGTGAGGAATGAACATGCTCTCTGAGTACCATCGAGAACAGTAGCTGATACGTTTCTGCCCTTTACAAATTGCCGCCGGCTCTTTGGTCGTATCCCCCGCTAAGAGCTACATCATTTATTACGTCGCCGAAGTCTCGGGCAAAGTCAAGACGAAAAGCTTGTAGCGTAGCGACGTCTCCCGACTGAGATTTTCGACGAAGACTTACGTCACGAACATCGTTCACAAAACTCTCACGCCAACACGGTAATAATTATGTCGTAAAATAATAACCAGAAACTTATATAATTACTGCTTTAAACACCTGTCAATCATGATGGTAATCACCTATGGGGCTAGTAGAAATTTGTCCTGGAAACGTTTTTAAGGAAAAACGAATAACGATTAATCATAACATTTTTCGTCATGTGAGTAAACTTTCTCTGATTAGTATTTTGCTCCTGTATGTTTAAATAACTGCATTAATTTTAAATGCCGTAAATGTTTATTGATATGAAAAAATTTCTAAGTATAATTTCAAAAACGAATAACTATTATTATTTGACTGATACATTTCGTGTCATCTACGTTTCATCTAAACTTTTTCTGAGTTTTTAGAAACTATCCATATTTCTTACATTCTGTCAAATTCTTAAAAAACGTTGTGACCTGTTTCCAGTATCTGGTAAATAGAATACAGCGTAAAGCGTAAAAACAATACGATCTTCTCCATATACAGGGTGTCCAGAAAAGGACTCCCTGATTTCAAAATTAAATATCTCGAAAACAAAGATCGATGGAGGAATACAGTAAACGGTATGTTTATCGTGACAGCTGTAAGAAGTGTATACAGCAGTTTGAGGAATACTTTGGGAATCGAGTCATTGCTTGGGATATCCCGAATTTACTGGTGCAGGCATGGATTGGCCTCCATATTCGCCGGATGTGACTCCCTGTGACTTTTTTTGTGGAGCACAGTGAAAGACATGGTCTACCCGAAGCATCCCGCCACGCTGGACGAGCTGGAATCGGCGATCTCTGCGGCATGTGAATCCATTTCGGTCGAGACACTACGAAATGTGATGGCGAATTTCATTCTTCATTTGTGCCACCTCTGTAGTGCCAATGGTGAACATTTTGAAAACATTGTGTTGTGATTGTTTGCAAAGATTGTTTTCATACGATTATTTCACTTATGTATGCTGATATGAGCTGTACAGCGTACATCTGTTAGCAGCTTTTGTAACTATTATTTCACACTGCTGTATACACTTCTTACAGCTGTCACAATAAACATACCGTTTACTGCATTCCTCTATCGATCTTTGTTTTCGAGATATTTAATTTTGAAATCAGGGAGTCCTTTTCTGGACACCCTGTATGAATTTTTGCTTCTAATCTTTGCAACGAAACTAAAAGTAACATGTAAATTTAAATGAACTTTACACTGTAATTTTTGTTATACCTATCTCGCATTATTTTTGTACAGTTACTTGCAAAACGGACAATTGAATTTTAGCTGGCATCGCAGTTACATATTGTTTTAACAATACAAATGGAAATAAAATCAAATGAAGCTATTTATTTGACATTTACGTCTACTTTTAACAATATAAGTCCAAATAATATCAAACGCAATTATTTATTTGAAAGTACCTGCTTACCCAAGCAGATGTGATGTGGTGGCCAGTATAACAAACACTTTGGGCATCGTCGGGCTCGCCGAAAGTTGCCGAACTATCTAGTTGACGTCCAGTCTCCAGGCGTTAGGAATTTTTAAAATTAATGTGGTTGGTTCAAAAGGAAATAATTAGAAAGACTTGTTTGTAGACATCCAAAAGCGGAAAATAGAAATCAAAGATTTGTTGCATGAAAATATTTTTCTTATTCTAATACTTTTCTTGAAACATTAACATACATACATCACGTAATAAACAAATCAGACATTCTCGGGTCTGGTATCTCAAAATTTGCTGACACTACGAAGTGTCACTTTCGAGTTTTTGTGTTGTTGCACTAATTTGTGGAAAGTATTATAAATATATAACTTCCCTGATTTTAAATCTACGGTGTTCACTTTGTATACAATTAAAACATTTGCAACCTAATCAAATTCGACCGACGCAGTTTCACTTGTGATTTCTAAGCGATCAGTTATCTCATTAACATGGTAAACGGTTATTTCTAAAATTAAGCTACGAACATTTCCGCTGTTGTTTAAGCCTAAGCGACGTATAGATAGTACTCAGATCACTGATGATTATTGTGAAAACTAATAGTGACACGTCCAGTAACCATTATATTCGGTATGAGGAGCTATGAGAACACGAATCAGTGATATCCAGATCGAACCAACCCCTAAACGTTATTCATGACAGACGCAGTAGTAAATACCACATAACAGCAGCTGCATTTGCTCCAATCGTCCAGCGAAGAACTGTAATAAATTCAGTGATGTTACAACTCATACTAAACCTCGCTGACCGGTAACGCTCTGGACTCGCATTCGGGAGAACGAGGGTTTGAATCTTTGTCTAGCCATCCATCGTTTTCCGAAATCACTCCACGCAGATGATCGCTTCAAAAGGCCATGGATAAATTGCTTGTCGTTACTTGAGCGCAGTCCTTTTCCCGGCTCAAATGACTTCTATGTCGATGAGGCGTAAAGCCATAAGCAAAAAAAAAAAAAAAAAAAAAAAAAAGTCGTACTGTGACCTTTAAAACTTTGTCCAGTTATTTTTTGTTACAGGAATGTGGGGAAGTTCGTACAGTGTTACAAATCTTCTTCCATCTATACAGTATTTGTGATCATGGCCTATGTTTCTGTGTGAAACATGTTCTTAATTTTTTATGTAGTTTTTCAAAAATCCTGCTCTTTCTGTAGGTGGAATGGCAATATTATTAGAAAGTAAACTAACAGAGTGTACCATGGAATTATTACTTTAGAATTCGTGTCACATGTTGGCCAATGTTTCTCACGCAAGTGTGTGAGCAAATGGTACTGAAAATTTGTACACCATCTGCAGCAGTCAGATGTGTGAACCGGCGCCTTTACCTAGGCTGCTGGGTCAGAATCGATGAGTGGCCGAATTACCAAGCCACACTTGTAGAGTGGATATAGGGCTGAGTTTTTATTAAGTATTAGGAATAAAGCTTTGGTACGAACGTACATAATGTGTCGCTAACATGTTACATCGTCAGTATTGATACCAAACTACACTACTGACGGTGTCCAGTCGATGTTCTCACATCAGTGGCTGCCGCTGAGGCATCCGTCCTCACATGCTTTCATGACTCTTCTTGCGGATAAAGGACGGAGTCAACAGCAATGCCAAGTAGTTTTGAATTTGGCGAGTTTTAGATGTAGATATCGTAGAGAAGTGGCCAGGTACAGAAAAAATTGGAACTCCGGCTTCGATGGTATTCACGAAGGAACTTTTAGATGAATTAATTTCTTAAGTCTCACGAGTGACCCCGGTGCTTCATGGAAGCTTTTAAAAAGTCCCTGGTACAATTCTGAAGCACGAAACATATCAAGGAAGATTTGGATCTATATTTAGTTCCCCAATCTAAAGAGAAGCCCTACTGTCATTTTCTCTTGAACCCAAATTACTGATCTGGAAACAGCCCCTTGTACTCAGCTACTCATCCTAGGGTTTTGGGACGGGATTATATCGCAGTAAGCTAAATGAATGATAGATATAGCCTTTTTCGGGTACAGAAACCACCTCTTAATGTTTTCGCATTTCCATACTTCCTCGGATATAATGCTTTACTCAAGGATGTGGTAATGAAGTTTATTACAGCGGATGGCATCTAACGTAGCAGGTTTCGTTCAGGGACTTCGTGTCTCGTCCGTTTTCATTTATTGGTTAATAATATCTTCAGTGACGTCATATTCGGCCGGTTTTAACTCGAAGAAATGCTGCTGTAGCTCCTTTATAAAGCCTTTACCTCGTCCTTTGCTTTCTCCGTAGGCGTAGTTCTTCTGGAAATCCAGTGCAACAACATTGCATCTTGGCGTGGCTTTCATATAAGATTCTCTGCGAAGCAACGTGAGATCCTCTGCCCTCAACGAAAAAGCGCCTTTATGACACATCTTACTGGGTATTCACAGTTTTGATGGTCGCTATATGTTTTTATCGAACTGGGGTTATACGGCTAATGGTTATCGACATACTTTTGGAGAAGGAAAAAATTAATCAATGAAATTTTGAAGGAACTATCCCGAAATTAACAAGGAGTGATAGCGGGAAACAACGGAAAACCAAAACCTGGATATCTGGAAAGAGCGTGTATAAATAGGAGCCTCTACTGGAACACAGACATTTTGTAGGGAGAGACGTTGATGGAACGATTCACACGTGCCCATACCCGCTGGAGCCGGATAATGGATGTTAATGGTAATCGGCTGCCAACAGGATTATTAGCCTCCCAGCCAAGTCTACTAATCAGTTCTGTGATGCTTTCATAAGGACTGTAGTAAGCGGTCACGAATCGAGCGGCTCTTCTCTGTACTTTCTCTATACTTTCGATCAACCCTTTACGAAATGGATCCCAAATGGCACGACAGTAGTCCAAATGTGGACGCACAAGAGATTTGTACGCTATCTCCTTTGTTTGTTCATTACAATTTTTCAAGATTCGACCTAGGAACTGCAGCCTAGAATTTGCTCTACCTACTAAAGAATTAATGTGTAAATCCCATTTCATGTTCCTTTGTACTGTTACTCCCAAGTATTTCATAGAATCGACCATATCAATAACTGAACTGTTTACCTCGTATTTCTGAACAATCGGATTCTTTTTGTTAGTTATGCTCATTGTCTTACACTTTTTACAATTTAGAGTAAGTTGCCACTCAGCTACCATGCCAAAATAACATCCAGATCGCGCTGAATTTCTAAGCAATCGGCCAAATTTCTTACTTCCCTATAAATAACCGCATCATCAGCAAACAATCTAAAAAGGCTTTTCACTTTGTCTCCGAGATCGTTTATAAAAATTAAGAAAAGAAGTGGTCCTATTACACTTCCTTGAGGTACACCCGATTTAACATCTGGATTAGAAGAACTTTCCCCTTCAACAACGATATACTGCGACCGACCAGTTAGAAAATCCTTTATCCATTCACAAAGTTGATCCGATATACCGTACGCTCGATATGTTGTGAATCATATCCTTACACTTATCAGGGACTTTGGCATCAGACTCTTTATTGTCTGGTAAAATGCATAATCAAGTCGCAATCTCATGCTGATCTCATTGTCCAATGATGCATTTTCGTTAATTCATTTCCTATATAACTAAATCTAGCCATAATTTCAGTGCTCACCTAGCTTTGTATCACCATTTCAATAACTTTCTGTTTTGTCATCAAAACTGATTTTTGCCAGTTATATCTCCAGTTTCTCATTCAATGACTCTAACTGCTACGATGTATGACGTAGCAAAACTGGAGTCCATGTGTTTTGGGATTCACGGGTTTTACGGTTTCTAGTGTCGACCTCTCTCTCTCTTTCTTTCTGGATGTGATCGTTTCTCAATGTTGCACTCGTACATACGCAGATGTTGCCCAATAATAGACCGCTACAAATGCACCGCGCCTACTCGTTCGCCTCGTTGGCTACCCTGAATACGCGGTCCACTACGTAGTTCAGGAAGGCGAATAGGATAACGCCAGCTGTAGCGGGAACGATAATTAGACTCGGGCCAACATCTGCATACATATGACTGCGCTGTGGCAGACTGTGTAAAGGGCCTCTGGAGCGCGGGATTACAAAAATTAGTCCCATATATTCCCACTCATCCAGCCTATCACATCGTCGGCATCTAAACTACAGTGCTATAATTTTTTTACTATAAATATTTTTATATTCTATGACAACTCTCATTAAAAAAAATTGTCAACTTCTTTCAAACTGAAAGATTTGTTTGTTCTATTTTTACTTGGCTAAACATGTGTTACTATAGTTTTTAAAATATTTTTTATTACCATCATAAGAGGAAATTTTCTCCCAAAATAACTAATCGGCTAAATGATGGTCAGAATACGTATTGATTAATCACTGCTGAAGTTCTTCTCACATAGCCAGCACAATCAACTTCATATGACTGAGAGTAATGATATGGGGAAAGCAACCATGCTAACGTTTGTGACAAATATTTACCGGAGGTAAAGGTACAATATCTGTGGCTATGCATCGGTCTTGCTATCGTTTGAAGTCCCAGATAAACCGCAGCTAATTGTTTTACCAACTTAGTTCTTGGATACATGTTACTAAATATATCATCATCATTGCGATCACCACTGGTTGCTATTACTGCTGATCTTTTGCTCTTAGACGTCTTTTCAACTTAGTTCTTTTAATTCTTCCTTTGATCGCACGTCTCTATTCATCTTATTCTTCAGTCGGTGTAGAAATATTTTATTGCTGTTCTGGTGTTGTCCATTCTCATCTTGCGTAAATACCAGTGAAGTCTAAGCTGTCGCTTTGATATCAGCAAAAGATAATATCTATTTTATTCTTAATTTTATGCTTCTGGTCTTCCAGTTCACGCTTCTGTTGAATTTAATACCGGTTGTCTGGAGTTTGCTATTGTCCCTATCTAGAAGTATATAGCCCCATAGATCAAAAACTGCTTAAAACATATTATGCTGAATACATTTAATTTGGCTTCTTCGCGTAACCGATTATTCTGAGCTGAATAAAGAAGTGAATCTACTATAACACGCTTAATTATTATGTATCGATAAGCATAATATTGTATTTCTTTCCTTTCTCACTAACATTACCCTGCCAAGCATTCATTGATTTCTGTACATAAACATCAATTTTACATTCCATCCCTTCCTATCTTGAGCTAACCTCTTCATCTCAACGTACCCCTTACAACCCACGGTTTCAATTATCTGCTTCACATATTCTGTCTTCCTCTACAGTTCTTACCTTCGACTGTTCCCTCCACTATGAAATTAACTAATCCCGCTTATCTCAAAATATGACTCCCAACCTGTCTCTTTATCTGCAAGACTCTTGCACAAACTTTTTTCTCACCCATCATTTCCAAAACACGTTATTTTTGTACTTTATCTGTCCACTTAATTTTCAGCATCCTTCTATTGCACCACATTTCAAATGCTTCAATTTTCCTTCATTCTTGTATTCCTGAAGTCCATGTTTCACTTTCATATAATTCTGTGTCCACACATAAATTTTTAAAAAGTTCTATATCAATATTCGAAACTGAAAGCTCTTTTTGTAAATGCTATTCTACTTTTAACATCACCCTCTTCACCATTCCTGCTTTGTGATATATAGGTATATATAATTTGACTTTCTGGAGTAATTTATTATTCAACATCAGATTTCTCTTTTCACTAAAGGAATTAACGAATTCAGAAATACTTAATTATTTCATTAACTAAGTATCATTCTGTGAAGTACGTTCTTTCCTGATTTATTCTCAGTTCGTGAGCTTGCTGGCAGCGTCGGCCTTAGTCATTGCGAGGCCCCGGACGGCAGATCTTTGCGAGGCCCTGGTTCTTTGTACAGATTATATTAATCAGAAGTATTTCTGATGATTAACGAAAAATGCAAACTTCATAAAAATAAACTTTGAGTTTTAAAATATTATATTAGAAGAGTTATTAAAAGTTAACAAACATTAAGATGACAAATCATTAAGATTAAACTGAAGTACATTATGGCCTGGGAAGATATACGCAGGGATTTAAAAATGATGTTTGTGCCTTTTCCTGAGACTAAAATATTTAATAAAAACACAAGAATCTAACGAATGAGCTATTTCATTTTCTATTCAAAGAATAGAAAGAGCTGAAAATTAATCTTGTGTCATCGAATTCCTCATATATGTTTTAATATTTTTTAACCATGAAAAACTTCTTTCTGCGGACGCAACTGTATTAAGCGTGGCAGCAATAATTCTCAAGACTACTTTGATAGTGGGGTACACTTCAGGAATTCAGTTAATGTTTTTTCTGTTATTTATGTCATCAGTGTGATACCGCCGTCGTTTTCTTCATACAGTTCTTGTCCATCAATATCAGATTTTTTTCCTGCTATTATACGAATGTGACAGTCAATAAATCTAATTGAGAGAACTTGATTAGTTAGTAATTAATATATACTTTATCATCAATTAAACAAGTTTACTTTATTGTTACACTAACAGCTGAAGATAAAATAATTATTTTTAACATAAACTTTGATCAACTCGGGTAGCTGCGCGAGGCCCCTCGAAGTGCGAGGCCCTGGGCGATTGCCCTGTTCGCCACCCCCAAAGGCCGCCTCTGCTTGCTGGTGGCTGCTGGATGTGGCGCCGTATCCACTTGCTACTCTGCGCCGCGCTGAGCACTCCATTGTTCGCGCTGCTCTCAGCGGCTGGTTACCCTCTACGTCGCTTTGTCACTTTGTCTCTTTACTGCCCGTGGCGGCCTCCCTGCGAAGTTGCAGCGGGTTCGCTTTCGGCACCTCCTCGCCGGCACAGGAAAACTTGACTTCCAACCGACTTGTCGTTTATCTTTCTTTTGCTCTCGTTTGTTCGGCAACTGCTGTCGAGAAATTGGATCCCTCGAGTCCCATAATTTTTCTGACCCTGTCCCAAAAAGCAGGAGGTCTCTTTATGGCAAGATAATGAGGTGAGATATCCAACTTAAAGGCAGATATGACATTCAGAGGTTGAAATTAGTTTTAAATCGGCACATGCTCTAAGAAGAAACTATCGATAATAATTACTGTTTTTACTTATGGCTTTACGCCTCGTCAACGACTAGGTCATTGTGGCGGAAAAGGAATAGGGACAAGGAACGCGGAGGAATTTGGCCATGGCCATTTTGAAGAAAGCATCCAGGTATTCAACTGGAGTTATTTGGGGAAACCATAGAAAACCAAAATCTGGATACCAGGACGGGGATTCCATACCGTGTCCTCCCGAATGCGAGGCCAGATCGTTACCACTCAACCAATACGCTCGATCTTAATAAAACCACCTTACTTGTTGATAGAATTTTAACATCCACAAAGCAGAGCCGATAAAATGAGATTTGTAGCTACGTTTCTACTGAAGTTCAAACTAATATCACGCTAAACTGTTTTCACTTTTAACTTCTTTAGCTTTGGGTGGGGAATTTTTTGCAGGGTTTAGATGCCAGATGAATTTTAGATTATATAATTAAACTATCCTGTTTATGAGCCAGGAGAAATAATTATTAAAATGATTAGTCACCTTCTTCTTATCAACAATAACATGATCTATACATCGTAAACGTTGAAAATGTTTTTATTTTCAACATAAGTCTGTTAAATGATATAGGGTTTGGGGCCGTCTTTGTTAAGAATGCTTGAATTTTGCGGCTAAGCTTAGTGGAATAAATAAAAAAGCAATAGGACTAATATCCGGAAAAAGTTTGTGGTATTATTAATTATACTAGGAGAGTAACATTTTGGTCTTGTATGGATGACCCCTTAACCCAATGGACATTAATACAAATAAGTTGATTAACATGTTTCTATAACTTGCACATGGTTCTTGCCCATGTCTTTTGGAGTACATCGCTGCAATACCCTACAGCTGTTTACGTATTATTTTTTAAAACTATATTTGTCAGGTACACACTTTATCAATATTCTTGGCCGCCCCTGAAAAATTCTACCACTCTTACCTTGCACAATCCTACGTCAGTGTCATCACAGGAAACAGTAACGCAATACCGACAAGCCAGTATTGCGTTACTGTTTCTTAGGATGACATTGATGTAGGATTTTGTAAGGTAAGAGTGAAAGAATTTTTCAGCGGCGGCCAAGAATAATGATAAAGTGTGTACATACATCCATAGTATTACCGCATTTCAATTGCGGAGTGATTTGGTGTGTGTGTGTGTGTGTGGAGAATTGTGTCGTGTTATGTAGTCCGCAGTGCGCATATAAAATATAGGAGTCGCAGTGCTTTGCCTGTGGTAATTATCTTAGAATACATTCAAGTAACTAGTGTGATAAATGATACGGGCTCGGAGTTGATAGAAGATAATAATAACCTTGTGATGTCGTAACGCTCTTCTTACGGTAATCTACCCCTATCTTACCCGCCTTTGACTAACCTAGTAGTCCTACCCGGTATAGGGTACGCACAGTTAATAACGTGGTATCCGAGCCATGGATGCGTTCTGGCATACTACGCATTACATAGCAAGCTAACTGGTGAAGGTCGGATTAAGGTCCTTCGAAAATCCCAGCCAAGGTGAGGATGCGAGGCCAGACTGTTACCGTCGGCCGAAATAATAAAATGATGAATGAAGAGGTTTTTATCAGAAGTGTGATGTCTCAATGAGAAGAGATTTTATAATTGGCCATAATTTTTTTTTTACAAAAATCTTGGAAGATTATACATAACACCGATATCACTGAATTCTCGTGTGGCAAGGCTTCGTGTAATAAATTGAAAAGTAAAGTAGATAAAATAAACGAAATGAAAGCTGCTTCAAATCACACTTTGGGTTGGTAACTGAAGAAGAAGCCTCAGCTCAATCGAAATAAATAATAACAACATCAAGATAAATTACATACTAGAATCAGTTTTCTCGTCACGTTATTAACCAGTGTTCACAGCTCGCTCCACTTTGCATTCTTTCCTGCATTACTCTTAATTTTTTTCTGCATAAGAGCATAATATATCATAAAGTATGGTATTGAATTCTCTTCATATTGGTTTCACCTGGTAGCTCACTCTTCACTGTTATATATAATCATCAGTTATCAATTCGTCCTCTCTGTTCCCTGTGTCAATTTCTTAAACTCACAAAGAAGCATTAACACAGCATATCAGAAGGGCTGAGTAATTTAATCAGTCGATTGTTTCATTGGGAAAGCATAAATAGGAACCTCATGGTTTTACGTAACTCAGGCAACCTCTCTCTTCAGCTTGAGAAACATATTCATAGCAAGCACGTGATTTATCTTTGACAACCCACCACTCGGTGTGTTTTAAAGCAACCCCAAAATGGGTAAATGCAATTACCTCATTTATTAAAACATGCGTAGGTCATCAATAGCTCTACAACAGCTGTATGTGTGATTCGGTAATGTGAAACGGCTTATGCATCTGTTTCTACGGTTTCCAAGACTGATGCAATGACCCTCATACGTTCCATTGGATACCGTAATATATATATATAGGTATAAAATTAATACCTATCAGAAAAGCAATAAATGCCTTAAATAAAGAGAATATAGTTTTTAGCCGGTGATTTTAATTTTGATTTTTTAAACCTAGAGTGCACTTGTAAAGGGGAACTTCGGGAGGACAGTGAACCCTTGACCTTAGAGGAAGCACCGGGGGAGGTCAGTAACTTCGTTATAGAGTCACAGCTGGTAGCCGGCCCGCTACCCAGAATTCCCCGCGCGTCGACTGGCGAACAAGATGCGCTCGTATTGACTTGCTGGCTGTCCGTTCCTTTCGTTAGGCGAGGCTGCCTCACTCCTCAGCCCACAGCGCACTCGCGGGAAGAATTTTCTGTGCGCTCGAGACTCTGCCTTCTTTTCCCCTCCCTCACAGTCGATACTCGCCAGAGGATCGACTGGGTCTTCGCTCCGCTTCGTTCATTCTCTCCCTCCTTCTATCTCTTTTAGAATTGGTTACATCCTCTCCCCGGAGATGATTTGTGATCGAAGTGTGGAGACACATCCGGCACCCTCGTCAATGGCCCCATTCAAACGTCGGCGGCAATATATTACCTTGTTTTCGTCAACACGGGATCGGATCACGAGGGAACAGTATATGGCTGTCTCCTTTTGTGAAGCGCCATCAACGAAGGTATACGTGTCCCAATACACATATTTTACGAATACTATTGATTTTTAATCACTAATAAAGACACTACAAACATTCAATTTATAGTACTTAAATTTTAAGCAACTAATTAGCGTAGGTATACGCAACATAATGCATAGATTTTATGGGTACTATTTTTTTTTTTTTAAATCGACTTAGTTACCGATTGGTGAGCTAGAGTCCAAACTTTTTACGTGAACCAGATTGCCAATCACCTCATAATCTCCTTGGTTCTTGAAAAAATGTTAGAGCATTATCACTATCGTTATTTTCCACTGACTGAGGAGCGATAATATTTGTACTATCAGTTACTGGTGATATGTTTAAATATTTTTTAATCTAAAACTTCAAACTGACCTCATACTTATTCAGCTTGCTATTAATTGAATGCCAGGGAAACCTCAGGAACCAAAGCAATTGAAACATGGTATTAAGGAAAACAAGTTCATAACAGTGCTAACGTTGGCAATTATTATTTTTTTCTATTTAGCTTAATATAGCTAAAATACCTTTAGCCCCTCCCTCCAAGTTATTATAAACTTTTAAATCCAAGGAAAGGAAGGCCTATTTTTTTAAGATTTTACTGTGTTATAGCGTTTTTTTATGTGTTGATCCCCTGCTATTGTACTAGGTGATTATTGAAAATCGCCTAAGAACCGCAAGCAGATTCGTTTCTGTAATTGTTTTCCTACTTCTTCAACCAATAAAGCTGCAAAAGGTATAAATTTAAAAGAAATGTCATGACTTATACGATTATGAGACAAGTACTCTTTAATAATCTTATTTAGTTTCTAGATAAGATCCGTTCCAAAAGTGAATCAAAAGTGAAAGTATTTATTTAATCCTGCTCTTATATTACAGTTCGCGGTCCATTGCTGGGATTTAAATGCACTCACTGCCTAAGCTAAGATTCATATTGAATCTGAAGTTAGTTTGGGCCCTCCCGAAGGAGGTATACGTAGCATGGTACTGTAGGTAGGGTGGCAAGTTCCTTTCCTACATACCTAACCTGTTTATCCTACCGGGTAAAGGGAGCGTTCAGTTTAAAGTGGAATCCAAACCATGAAAACTTTCTTGCGTACTTAAATTTACACATCCAATTGTGCCAAAGGTAAATAGAGGGTTAAGGGAATTATTACAAGTTCAAGATTAGGAAGCGATTTATGAAAATGTAGAATTTAGTTACCCAACTGACAATCACTACTTACCACACGAAGTTAAAAAAATGTTTGTTTTAATTTTACGATATTAAATTTAGACAATCGCGAATTTACTTTCTATAACCAAGACAACATAAAATGTATTCCACAAAATTAACGGAAGACGTTAATGGTTCTTCAGATCTGCAAAAAATAGTAACAGGTAGGAGGTTAGATGTTGAAGGCTGTACCAGCTTCTTGTCCGAAAAGTATAATTTATCTCTACAAGTGGTTTTATTGAGTTGTGATATGAAGTGTTTTTCAGAAATTAACCATTTTTTTCCTCCTTGACTCATTGTCATCTACACTGGCGGAAATTAAAATCTGAACATCCAGACAGAAATACTGGAATTTTAGGAAACTTTGTAGATACATCCAGGGTCATACCCAGAAGAAATGATAACTAACTGAAATGGATCAGGCTAAGTTTATTATCTTTAGATACAGTTGTCAGTAAGAAGTGCACCCAGTTTGAGCACCTATACATTGGAGGATCCTTGCCGGCATTGAATCAATAAGTGTTCTTGGAGTATGTCTCTTTACGCCTTCATATCTTATGCAGTCAGTTGTTGCACAATTTGCGCTGGGTGACTATGTGTGCCTACTCCTGGCGTCCCAGACATGATCTAAATCTTGGGGCCGTGCAGCCCAATTTATGATCGTAACCTCTTACAAGGCTTGTATTGCGACAGTCGCAGTATGAAGACGGGCAGTATCCTGTTGGAAGATGCGATTTAGATGGTCGAAATGAAGGGTATCACAACGGGGGACAGCACCCTATTGGTGGGCTGTCATTGTGCTTTCAATAACAACCAACTCAGTCCTGTTGTCGAAATCGACTTCCGCCAAACCTTGATACTAATGGCTGCACTTGTGTAACGTTCTGAAATCACAGCTGGGTAAACTGTTTCTCTACTACACCTGCGAACATGCTCTGGATTATCACTTTGCTACAAACAGAATCGAGACTCGTCTCTAAAAACAAAATGGACGCCATTCACGTCTACATTTACTTTTTGCATTACACCAGGTTAGACAATGCTGGCACTGAAACCAATTTAATGTAACATATTGTATAGGGGTCAGAGAGTGTAACCAATCTTCAATCAATAGGTTTACAATCGTCCGTGGGGTGACTCTTTGTAACCACTGCTTGGATCTGGCCTGCAGTCACCCGTCTGCCAGCAACAGCCACCTACGGTCTTCACGTGCCGGGCGTTGTCCATATGTGGACCTATGTCTGCTCTAGCAATATTAAAGCCTTCTTTCATCCACTGTGTAAGAAGTCTGTATATTGACGACCAATCCTTCGGGAAATTTCACGATATGATGCACCCATTACAAACCCGCCAATTCTCCGACCTCTCTCTCAGTTAGACATTTGGGTGTAGAGGGTCGTCACTCTTCGCCTTCGCATACTTAGTCAATAAGAGCTTCTGCATAAAAATGTGTCATTTTACACCACAGTGTTCACCACTTATACGCTAAAAAACATAGCAGTTTTTCATAATGTATAGCCCCGTAATCCTCACACTATTAAATGATAAACTTTCAATCTTTAATCGTTTAATACTCTTCATATGGCGATTCATGGGACCAAATTTGATTCAGTCAGTGTACATGTTAAATACATTATCTGCAAACACATATGACTGTAGAATGGAAAATTTTCAGTGTATTTTGAACGTAAAATCCACTTTCACTTATCCCTGTTGATGTCTGTTGTCGCTGATAATGGTGAATTCAGTCTCTTTCAACATACCTTGTACTTTAAGCACACGTGCCATCACGCTTGATTATGGTAGCAGTGCACGATTGTTCTTATTTACAAGCAAGCTCATCGCATACAATATTTTCCTTGTAACTGTGTTATGATCTGATGTGGCACATACAAAGTTATTTGTTAGTAATGTAGCAACCAAGCCTTAAACTGAAATTATTTTGCGTGATAACTTTTTATTGGTGTGAGCCTTATTTATAAGAAACCTCTTTCTCAGACAGGCTCACATACAGCAGAGAATATTTATATTTTCTACCTTCGGTGCAAAGAACAGAAAGTTAAAATGTAAGAATTACGAGGTAATGTATACGAAAAACAAAAAGCATTAAAAGTACTATAAACCACGAATATAGAACAAGATCAGTTTTTGAAGCGATTTTTACTTTTAATATTTAGAAGTTAGAAAGTATAATAAATACTAAGTAGAGTATGGTATGTTTTTCGTGAAAAGATTATTGGTAATGAACGGTAGAATGTTTCCATGCATTCTCTTGTAAGTACATAGTGAGCCCATGGAAAACCAAAATATGGATGACTAGATCTGCTATAGAGCCAGGGTCCTCCAGAATGTCAAGCTTCATCGTTGAGTTTTCCTGCTCCAGTAAAGTGGGGGTAGCGAAATGAAAGTTACTGGTTCAAGTCGTGGGCATGGATTGTTTTTAAATAGGAGTTTGAGTGAATTTGCTAGTTCTGCTCTGTGATTGTAAGAAGCGCTTTGTGATGAATCATATACGCATGCTGAAAATATGGATTAAATATCCATATGAAATTATTGGTCACCAAGCATGGTGGGTGAGCGGTAGCGTTCTGGCCTTGTGTTCGGGAAGAAACGTGTTCGATTCCCCAAATGGCCTTCCAATTTTGAATTTTCCGTGGTTTCCTCAAATCGCTTCAGGCGAAATATTATTATTATTAATGAATTTCGGCATGTTAGGCCATACAGCTAGCCTGATGATTTTTTTCCAGCTAATTAGACACACCACAGAATGGAAATTACATTCACAGACACAACACTTAAACACCCATGCCCACGGCCGAACTCGAACCGGCGATATTCTGCACGCGGATCTGGTACTTTGGTCTCTGCGCTATTTAGGTTGGCTCAGGCGAATTTGTTCTTTCTAAAGTCTATGGCCGAATTATTTCTTGTTCCTTCACCCCAGTCTTTTCCCGACTCTAACGACTACATCATCAACGAGACATTAAATCATAAGAAATCATCGACCAAATACCATAATATAAAGAAGTATTAGTTGGGATAGTTAACTAACATCAGTCATAAGTATAGTTAATATTAAATTGATTTTGCTTTACAGGATTCTGAAAAACCAGCCGAATTAACAAAGAAGACAGTGTGAAAGTTGTTGTCGGCTACATCTCAGCCTAGAGTATTTCAATGCCACGTAAAGCCTGTAACGCAAGAGGTGGTTAAATAGTATCGAGAACATTCAAATAGGTTCCCACGTTTATACCTAGTTATTGTATTTTTCAGGAGTGTCAGAGATAAATAAGATAAAGAAAATAAGACGTAATTCTAGCATGAAGTTATTGGATCGCAAAACGTCGGGTAGTTCTTCTTCTTCTTTTTCTACAACCAAACGCTTTTCCCAGCACTGTATTTGGGCCTAATGTATTTGAAGAATAGGTCACAGATATAAGTGTCTGTTCCTTAGTCATTAACGAGGTGAGCCTGTGTCACTTACGGTTTTGAGGATTTAGATGGAGGAATACCGCCTGTTCTCTGATTTCTTGTGGACAGCTGGAAGAGTTCCAGGCCGTGTCCGCCTCGTGCCACAGGTAGTCGCTACGTGTTGCTCGCACGGCATAGCACTTGGCACGGTCTACCGCAGTCGGCACGACAGCTGGACAGCCACCTGTTGGGGGGCACAGCCGCCTGAGAGCCTGCATCCCGCAACACTTACGCACTGCTGCTTAGAGCTCAAAATACTGGAACAAGAATTTCAACTTGATGTAAACTAAAGTAAGAATTAGATCAATGACAGTGTATTAAAACAGGATAAGGTTTAGTGAAGAAAGATGATTTTTTTTTTTTAGGAATTAAGATTGCAAATAATGGCGAAAGCAAGAAAGATCTGAAAACGAGAATAGCACTAGCAAAATAAACGTTATTTAAAGTAATAAATCTTTTAATTTTACGAACAACACAGAAAGAACCAGAGGAACACAACGGATAATTAAGAGCAACTAAAGCTAACACGACGCTAAGACATCGCTTTCGGGAGGACCCGGGTTCGAATCACCATCGGGCCACCCTCATTTGATTTTTCATGGTTTGACTCCAGGCGAATGACCGGGTTCTTCAAAAAGGCCATCCCGTTCCTTGCCCTTCAACCTTTCTCACTTCTAATGGCCTTGACGTTGACGAGGCACAAAGCCATATACAAAAGAAAAACCATGATCCGTGCCCTATCCCGGAAACGAACAACTGACGACCCTCTATAGTTGCATGAACTTCAATAACAACTGACAATTTTACTCAAACATGTCAGTTTGACGGCTCACAGTGTCTATTTCAAATCGAATTCTCAGTGACTTCTCAGGAAAAATTGTTTGACCAGATATTTCAGAAAACGTTTACATTCTTTTATTCTTTATTTCATAATGTTAAAATTGGAATGATTTTAGATATTAACTATTAATTAAAGTAGTCAGGTTTAAATAATAAAATTTATAACCTACGACTACTCCAATCCTGGGATGTAATAGAATTGGTACAGGAAGTGATTGAAAATCATTATCCAAGTCCTAAATCAAATATATATATATATATATATATATATATATATATATATATATATATATATATATATATATATATATATAAAAATTAAAATGAATGAGACAAAGAACGCATATTGTTAGAATAGACAAAATTATGTTACTAAGTTCTCGAAATAGTATCCGAAATCAAATAAAAAAATTGCACAATTGTTCCAAAAAATTGTAAAACTTTTTAACAGTTGTCATTAGCTCTTGATGATTAAAGGCAATTTATTTAGGAAATGCTTCTGAGGTACTACCATGCTCATATGTATCCGAACTGTCTGAATCGTCCATTGCTATATTTCCTCCAAAAACTTATTCAACCCTTCCTACACAGTCCTATACCATGTAGGTGGTATACTCACGTGAATATCCAAAACTGAGTCTCACCCACATCACAAAAAAACATGATATACTTGTATTTTAACATATTCGTTATACAAACGAAAATATGGATTATATTTAGTTAATAAAAGAGTTGTGCAGACACTGAATGCACTTCATTTTAGTTTTTAAAAATATTTAGGAGAAAATAGTGTCCATACAGAACATAAAAAGTTACCGTTTTTAAGCAAAACGTTAGTTTTGAACAAAAGCTAGGGTCAAAAGAAAGGAAGACGTTATACCGATCATCTTTCACTAGATACTAATATTCCGATGTATAACTGTTCCGGGTAAAAATATTTTTGAGTGAGTGAGTTAACAAATAATTGCAGATTTTTCAAATTAGTTAATTTTGCGGTGTGCTATTATGATATATTGTTATTTTAATACTACATTTAAACTTATTTTAGAAACATACGAGAAACATATAACTAAATTACTGTTTCGGTGACATGAGATGTCATCAACGCAGTATGAGTTGACGGTATTTTAGCGTCAAACTTATTTTCACCTACCATTAATATCGAAAGCTGCTTAAATCGCACTGAATTCTCCTTTTAAAACAAAAACAAAAAAGATGACGTTCAATAGATGAATACACAATTTCACATAGTCTTGTCACCTTTATGATTTTGGTGGTGTTTTTTAATCAGGCAAGGAACAAAAAAGTAATATGGCTTTCTCGCGATAGCGTTATTCTGTGGGTGCTGCTGTTAAAATCAAACGACGGGTGAAACATTGGTTGGCTGTTTTTTTTTTTTTAAAGAAAAAAACTATTGTTAAATATCCAAGCAATGAAAATATTTGCTAATTAACAAACTGTTGCGTACCTTAGTGGACACGTACGAAATAATTCATTTATTTCGCGAATTTTACGTTTTTTGCTACTTGAAATTATTACTGTAGACCAACGTTTCACCCCATACTGATGTTAATACTATGGTTAGCTCTTCCGACAGTAGTCCGTAAAGAACTAGCACTGATTTAAGGGGTAAAATTGTTACGAGTCATTTGGTAACCCAGAATACAACAAGAAGTTCCATACTTTTTTAACGAAATATAATCCATATTACCGCTTGTATAACGAATATGTTAAAATATATCACTTTTTTATGATATGGGTGAGTCTCAGTGTTGGATATTCACGTGATTATACCACCTACAGAGCATAGGACTGTGTAAGCAGATGTGTAGGAAGGGTTGAATAAGTTTTGGGAGGAAATATAGCAATGATCGATTCAGATAGTTCGGATACTTCTGAGCATGGTAGTACATGACCTCACTGATCATGAAATTTAACAAATAGTTGTGAATAGTATGACATTTGAGTGTTAAAGGTAATGAAACGTCAAGCATCAAGAAAAAAAGGATATTTAGTTAATAGTTGTAAAAAAAAAAAATATGGTTAGTGGGCCATATATGAAGACGTTCGAAATCTGAAGTGATGACCGTAACGTTGAAGACAATATTTGAAAGTGGCAGTGAAGAAGTATAATAGCATGAGGAAATTGTAATTAAAATAGTTTCGAATGTACTTAAAGAGCTATATAAAAGATAAGCAACTAGTACTGTTGAATTGTGACTTTACAATAAACTATTTGAGTTGGTACTTGCAAATATAAGTGAACTTAATTCATGAAGTAATTTTTTCAAATGCAAACCAGAATCGAATATACAGATCGAAAGTAAATGATAAATGGAAGTAATTCGATACTGGATAAGAGAAGATAAATGTAATTATTTTTTAATACTTGAATTGTACCATTTACACTGGTACGACGCAACCTGTAATAAGACTCAGCGTGACGGTACAATCGTCAACAAAACCCTTACAAGCTAATAAATCATTAATTTTCCATCATTATTGGCAATAAATTGGGCCCTATTAAAATCTGACCTCATACCAGTGTGATTGGTTATAATTTTGCTTAGAAATCAATAATTACTTTTAGACGAAGAGTCCCGATCATGTACAGATGTAATGCACTGCGAAGGACATTTTTTTACAGTTATAGGAACATTGAAACATAAACATTCCGTTGCTCATTTTTTATGATTTATTGTTGTACGTGTTTTGCCTGTTATCGATGTATCATCATTGACGCACCAGGACTGAAAGTTTAACTTAATTTATAATTATGGTTAGATCTTTTCTGAGCATAATTTTGAAATGTACGACGTAATAATAGGTTTGTTATAACGTTTTATACTGGTATCAGTGAATTTGGTACTTGATGACTTCCGCTTCTTTCATGAAATTATCATGAAATTCGTGTGAACGATCTGTCAAATTAAACTACTTATTTGTTGTACACTGCGATTCATAGCTAATCACTTGTCCTCCGTCACCATTTTGTCTCTTTTGCAATGAGTGCACTGAAGTCGCGTGGATGTAAAATATCACGATATGTTATTATTTCGATTAATATGTGGTGGATGTGCCAATACGTCGAAGGATAGCTAAAAATCAGTGCATTAGATATTATGTTTCACTGTGTTTTTGCGTCTCTGCTATTAGTGTGTGTTGATAAATTTAAGTACAATTTAAATGTTTACCGGTGAACACGATACCGTCAGAACTGCTTGCGCATTGCGAGGCAATGACATCATAATAATGCGGTAGTCAATCACAAGACGTAATATTTTCAAGCAGTAATTAGTTTGGAATACAACTTCGACTAGCATAACACTAATTCTGAAATTATTTCTATCGGTGACATGCTGGTATATGATGTATTAGATACCAATCTAATTACTGCTTTAAAAGAATTTTTCTTACGATATAATAGCACAATATTATAACGTAATTATCTTTTTGTTGTTTTTAGAGCTTTTGTGCTTAACACAAAGAGGCCGAAAGTAATCCCAGTGATATCACGATCTCTGGTAACTCCAATTATTCTGTAGGGCGTGAGTGTTGTGACTGTAATAATTCTCGCTAGTGTTAGTATACATGTTTATAGTGTGTCAGTAGATGGTCATTTTTTATGCGATGTTTTGCGAAAAATTCACTTAAGATATTCATATTTCGCAATTATTAGCACTCAGTAACGTTGTGTTGAAATAACAATATAGTATGTAAAAACAATTACAGAATATTTGAACATATAATAAGAATTTAATTAAGCATTCATAGATCTTTCTTGCTTTTAAATACGAAATTCATGCAATATACGCATGACCTACTTTATAACTATTTACATTTATAAACAGTTTTTCAATAAATTAATGATATTTCCTTCTTTTCCTCATCGTGGAGTTTTATTTCGGTGATATGAAATACTTTGTATACGTCATCACGGAAGATACTTTTCGGCGTAGTGAAATGCTGTTTTTTCTCCCCCCTTAGACTTCCCTCATAACGCGGCAGAAGTGAAGATCGTGCTCCTTGGAACAATTTTTAAAATGCAGGCAGCTTCATTAAGATTGGTGAAAGAAAAAAGCTGAAGTTCATTTCCTCTGCAGAGAAAGGGAACGTAGAGTTCGACCTGCCAGCTGTCAAACTCCCAGAACAGCGGCGAAGAAGGAACGAAGCATCACGTAGCCAGACAATGTCTGTCTCAAGTGATGCTCAACAACTCACATTAAATGTAATTAAGTGACCCCTAATTATCAAAGGATCATCCTCTTCCAATTCTAGCTAAAATAAAAATGTAGCGTGAAAAGGAGTCTGCTAAATTACTACTCTCGTTAAAAGTGTTTTCTCAGTCCCAAATCAGGTACATTTGATGAAAGAATTTGATGTAGAATAGATGACATAGTATATAGTCTCTTTATTTAAGCCCAAAAACCTAAACGTTTTCATGGAGTGAAAAAACTGTATATGTAATAATTGAAGCGTTAGTACTACACAAGTTATATCGGAATTCAGATTGCTTGTACTGTACTTCAAATTACTTTTTTCCCATCTACTTATGTAAGAAACTTCAAATATTGGTGATTTTTAAAGGCATTCTACGTTGATGAAATTCAACATTTCACTGTTTTGTTACGAAATTAATACTACTATCAAACTTATATATTAATTAATAACCTCCTGTACTTTGCCTATGATTGTAGCTATACAGAACCAAAGTCATAATTACACTGAACGACAGAAACGTATATTTCTAAGTAATCCGAATTATAAATTTAATGGCTAGATAATTAGTAGGATCATCATGCTCTGCTTCCTTCCTATTATAATTTGTAAAAGAAAAAAAATGTAATTCGAGAGATTATTTGACACGTCTGCTGGACATGGTTCTGACGAGTGTACCAGAGAAGTGAAGGAATCGGAATAAAAAAAAACTTTGATCACGTCAGTGCTTGAATATACTAGGATAGTAATGGGTATAAATTAAGGGTATCAAATACAGGTGTTGGAGGGGCTACAAACGAGGACAGCGAGATTTGTTTGTGGAAAGTACTGCAGAACGCAGTGACTGATACACTAACACAGTGGTTTTGGTGTCAGTGGTAATGGGAACGTGGAAGATACATTTTTGCGATAAATTCTGGACGAATGTTGGAAGAGGAATAGGGAATAGTGAGTGGAAGGGAGGAGCTGATCACGAGAAATAAATAACACTTAATTTCAGGAATAATGCAGTGGAAAAATTTTCCTTAATTGGGAGGATGGCCAGAAACTGGAATTAATGTACCAAAAGCAGTAAAAGAATTTTATGACAAAAATATTGAATTGTGACGGTGGATGCTTATGGAAATTGCCACCTGGAAGTATGTTCTATCTCTATTACACGAGAAAAATTAAATTGAAATATTGTCGGAAATTTTTTACCTAGATTCAGTATTTTTAATAGGTTCAAGCAATACGAAAAAATGATTTGGATACTAAAGATGTAGGATTTTTTTGTTTATTTGAAAATATCAATACCACTAACTTTGTACGTGTGATGACGCTATTCCAAATGGCAATAACGGAACAAAATATTTCATGGATGCGCCTCATTTCATTTGCCAGCTTCTTATTTTCTTTGTAATAATTATTTGCTTTGTCGTAAGTGAATATACCACGCGTGGTAACATCTGATTCCGTGGAATTCAATGCAACTAGATTGAATTATTTATTTCTGCATCATATCTATCAACATATTCAAACTGAGCTGTAAATATAAATGCCAGACTGCAATATTATTTGATTACTGTAACTATACCTTTAGCCCATTTCGCAAGCCATAGTGAAAGAGTAAATTTAAACGTTTTAGTGGAATAATCATTTGCTATTTCATTGTTAGATTTCCGCAGTGAAGCTGTCGTAAAACATTTGTATCCCTTGAAAATAAATGACGAATGTTTCCTCCATTCCTGACGCCGTTTTATAGCTTCATTTTGAGTTCAATGTTTTTTCTCTACATTCAGAAGAAATCCCGTTTATCTGATTGACGAGCATATCCTATGTATTTTCTTTCGAGCGTAGTTAGCAGGTTTTTACTACGCAGTTCGTAGCTGGATATTTAAACTTTGTTCGCTACGCTAGTTGATTCGTTAGCGTGTTAAAAGAGCGGAGATTAAGCGGAACCGTAAAAAGCTCCAAGTTTCCACAGTTAATTAATCAGAGAAAGAGAGTTTCGCTCTGCAGTATAGAGCTGGAGGCGGCTAAAACCATTAATGACACAGTGAACGAAGAGGCAATTTGTTGTAAATCTGACCTAACGTTTATGTGGAAAAAAAAACCCGGAAATTTTATAAAGTGAATTTCTGACAGAGTACTTAGTACAAATTTAATGTAATTGTAACCATTACACATTGCACTTTCATAAACATATGCTCCTCTTAAGTTCGTAAGGGGAAGAATTAAGTTAAAGTGTTATTAAAATACGTCGGGTACTCTTTAGTGAATGGGAACTACTTGTCAAGGTTAACTAAAAACGTGTCCAACCTTTGAAAGTACGTTACGTTTTTGTCAGTTCTGTTTTGTTTTCTGTATTAGGAGCACATCTTGAATTAGTAGATGTCTTTTCCATTATATTGAACAATTACCAATTGAGAATAGACAAAATTACATTAAATGGAAACTGTCCAAATCCCTTTATCATCTATTTCTTACAATAATTAGTCTTATTTTGTATTAAGGAATATGACAAAGTTCTAAGGGAATTGTGTGTATGAAAGTGGACCTAATTACAGATTATAACAGCTTTTATGTTAATTTTAAACATCTCATTTAGTAACTTTCTCAGACGATGTCTGCTATTCTATTTTCAGTTCGTTTTACCAGCTTTCTCCCCCTTTTTTTCTTTTACATATCATGTGTTGATTTCGTTAGGTTTGTAATTTTCTCATTCATAAATACGGCTCCCCTCCAGGGACTCGGCAGCTGATTACAGTGACTGGGGTACGCCCCAGCGTACGTGCGGGGCATTCCACTCAGCCACAATGGACCCTCTAATTGATCAATTAGGCAAACTTCGTAAGGTGCCTGGCCTGGGGTGAACGAGATAATTGACTTAACTGCGTTACGCACTATGGAGATTTCTATAACACAACATTGAAAAACAGGTCGTTCTAATATTCTACATGTCATTGAGTTATATTTTCTTATCTTAACCTCAACTTTTTTTTCCTCAGATATAAAACATATCAACAAAGTTGGGCGCTTTCAAAATTTCGGCTAGAGAACAATCCGAACATGATATTTTTTAGTTTCAATTATCGCCACAACCAGAAATACACCTATGTTTTAATTTTGATTTGATGTTGAATTTATTTGCTTAAAAAAAATTTGCTACCTTTCTTTGATCTCTCACTGCTCGTTAATATGGAAGTTCTGCGTCTACAATCACTGTTCCTCCTACAGCAGCGTATGTTACCCCAGCGAAGACGAATTAGTCACTTCTAAGAGATGGCAGTTAGATGACTACGTGCTTCTATTAATCCGTGTCTGCAGAAGGCAATCGGTTAGAATTATGTCGCACCCCTTTTCCAGTTTCCCAGTATATTTCCCAATATAAATCTTTGTTTTAAGACCGAATAAACGTGTATATATTCATTAAAAATTTCTTTAATCTCTGTATCTCTTTGAAAGAGCTAACATTAAAAATTTGTTACGAGGCGTCACTCTAACAAATACCACATTTTATGCCATAGGTTGCGCCAAGTTTGATTGTGGAGTGAGTATACTCTTCCTTACCATTTCTTTAGGCACGTGCAATTACTAATAAATATTTTCCACACGATTCCATTGCTAATTGAAGCTTGGTTCGGTACGATTTCAGGGCTGTTAAGTTAATCGTCGGGGTGAAGGATGTGACCACTGTCAATGTTAAAAACATTTTTATAATAAATTTAAAATTGCCAAAGAACAAAGATAAAAGTCAGGAAAAAAGGAAACTCTTTGACTGGATTAATCCAGAGATGGCTCCAATGATTCAGGAATGCGCTGGTGCTGATTTTAGTGACTTCTACTCTATACTGAAAGTTCAAGAGCGAAGCAGTGAATAGATTTTATTGAATAAGTAATGTTTGCAAGTTATATAAAAAGCTAAGTATTGATAATATGAAATTTTGTGAAATTTATACGAATTATGAGTATATGTAATAAACAAATTGGTTTGAAATTTTACAAGATTATTACCATTATATGAATAAAAGGAGAGTATATAGTGTTTGATTGGGTTTCTGAAAGTAAACCTTAGAATAATGGCGCTATTTTCAGATATTTACAGCGCTTGTAGGAAAACTGGAATTCGTATTACGTCAAGAGAAAGGAAGCTCGATGTAAGGTCCTCCATATTCTTAAGCCGTGATAGTAGTGCTTGTGATCGAGAACAATTTAGGTAAATAACTTGTTTGGAAATTCATTTTCGAGTTTATGAAAGTTTCATCTGAAGAGGCTGAAAATAGTTCAAGCATCCTTTTTGTACCTTGTGCTGGTAATTGAAATTTATTAGCAAAAAATTCGAAAAATTTCAAATGGCACAAACAGGTTGGCACAAGTAATCGTGATTATTATTGTACTATACGTAGCCGTACTATTATGCCGAACAAATTATCTCAGTGAGGTATAATGAGCTTCGGTGATAGAAAACATCTTTATTGTATAGTTATTTCGCCCCACGATACACCGAGTTTGGAAGGATGAAAATGATGTGAAAACATTAACTCTAGAACAAAATTACTGTAGTGTTAATACTTTGTGTATTGTATGGATTTGCCTCCGGATATAAGTGGTTTGGTGTTCCTTTATTTTTCGGTACGTATAGGTGAGGTGACCTGGGTGCAATGTGCGTGCGTATGTGTGAACAGTTTTCATATGAAAACGAATTTTAAGAGAAACGTAATTGTATAATTTCGCTGAAATATAGCGACACACCGCACGAGGTCTGTTTACTACAACTCCCGAGGTGACCAGGCTGTAAATTTAATTTTGACAACGGCCGGTGCGTGGCAGAGCGCCATAAAACATCTTTGACGTCTTAGCTGTTTTATGAAAGAAGGTGGGACACGTATCTCGAACACGGATTTTATCTTAGTGTAAAACTCTACGGAAATGTCCTCTAAGCATTTCAACCAAATCGTAGGTGTGAATTTTATTTGAGATTGAAGGTATTTATAAGCTTGAGAAAGGTGAAGATATGGTCTTGCTGTTTGGCATATAATTCCATTCGAGCCATTTTTTTGCCGTCATCAGTCTTTCGACTGGTTTGATGCAGTCCTCCATCTCTTCCTATCCTGTGATAACCTTTTCATCTCTACATACCCCTTACAACCCACATCCTCAATTATCTGCTTCATATATTCTAATCTCTGTCTTCCTCTACAGTTCTTACATTCGACTGTTCCCTCCACTAACAAATTAACTAATCCAGCATGTCTCATAATATGACCTACCAGCCTATCTCTTCTTTCTGTAAGCTTCTTCCACAAACTTCTTTCTTCACCCATCATTTCCAAAACTCGTTCATATCTTACTTTTTCTTTTCACTTAATTTTCAGCATTCTTCTGTAGCACCACATTTCAAATGCTTCAATTTTCTTTCTTTCCGGTATTCCTAAATTCCATGTTTCGCTACCATAAAGTGCTGTGCTCATCACATAGAGTTTTAAAAAGTTCTTTCTAATCCTTAGATCAATATTTGAAACTAAAAGGTTTCTCTTTTCGTGAAGGCTCTTTTTGCTAGTGCTATTCTGCTTTTAACATCATTCTTGCTTCAACCATCGGTTGTAATTTTACTTCCCAAGTAACAAAATTCACTTACTTCTCCTATTGCATCCGATCCTATTTTCATATTTAATCTACTAGTATTGGTATCATTTCTGCTACACTTCAAAACTTTTGTCTTGCTTTGATTTATATTCAGTCCAAAATCTTCCGTCAGTATTGTGTTCATGCCATTCAGTAACTTCTCAATATCCTCAGCCCGTTCGGCTAACAAGACAATGTCATAAGCAAATCGTAGCATACTGATTTTTTCTCCCTGAACACTTATGCCGCATGGAAATTTTTCTTTTGAATTTCTTTATTGCTTCTTCTACATACAAGTTGAATATTAACGGGGATAGACTACAACCTTGTCTCACACCCTTTTTAACTGATGCATGTCTCTCGTGATTCTCTACTTTTATTATAGCCACTTGATTCTTATATAGTTTATAGAGTATTCTTCTATCTCGATACTTCAGATCTGACTTCTTTAAAATTTTGAACATCTTGCTCCACCTAACATTATCAAAAACTTTTTCTAAATCAACAAACGCCATAAAAGTATCTTTGTTTTTCTTGATCCGCCCTTCAAGTATTAATCTTAAAGACAGAATTGCTTCCCTTGTACCGCGATTTTTGCTAAACACAAATTGATCTTCACTTACTATCTCTTCTACTTCTTTGTTATTTTTATTTTTTTTAGATTATTGAGGTGTTACTGTGACACACTTGAAGTTTCAAGTAGATCATAGACGTATGGAAACACATTAATTCTGAGGATATAAGACCGATACTGATTGCTGAACAGTAACTAGCATTCAGGAGGAGCTAGGTATGACTGTATATTAATCAATAAAGGTTTCGATATTGCAGCATTGCCCAAATCATTCTACGCAGTTGGCAACATATTTCGTCCGATAAAAATATAGCGTACTTTTTATGTCTTTCTAAACAATTATTATCGAAGATGAATAGTTTTAAAAGTAGATTAATCAGATAACTGCAATGAAGAAAGTTATTTTTTTTGTATGAAATATATTAGTTTATTTCAAGTTCTACATCTAAGCGAGAATATTTTTACTCCAAAGTCTGAAAAAAAGGAATCACCAAATACAATTAGAGTGAAATTTTTAGCCTACGTGTCATTATCTTTAATGAAAGTTCTAAACTTCAACGGATATGGTTGTTTAAAATTGTACATCTACCTTCCGTTATTGGTAGATTTGTCCTAAATGGGTATTAAGGAAATCGATCGAGTTTATTCACGAAATTTTTGCGTTCTGTGAATGGCAAGATCTGTTCATTTTTCAAGTATTTAGAGGTTTTCTTCATGTGACCACCGAGTATGTCTGCAACTTACGTGGTAGGATCTGCGGTAAAAAGTTGCAGGTTGGACCGGGCGACTAAGTTTGAGGATAATCTCGAGTCCAAGACGTGACTTTTCGCTGTCTTGTGGGAGCAGGAGAAATCTTGGCCATCCACGCCCTTTATTGCGTTTTTAGAGAACTTTTCAAATATCGGCTCCTAACTTCGATGAAAAATGTACTCCTGAATGTTTCTGATATAACGTATCTAATATCGTACCGTTTAACGATTATAATTACGATACAACTTGTCTTCCAGGGTAAAGAAAAAATGTTCTGTTTACTCTTTTTATTGATTGGAAGTATGGGAGATTATGTTGGAGCTATACGATTCGTAGAAATGTGGGTGTAAATGACGATATTGGGAACAAGTAGTTGATAGGCCATGTTACTATTCAGAAACCTTGCAGTTTTCCCTTGTAATTTCTTCAAGGATCACTGGAAAACTTTAGAGGACTACTAAGTCCCTGCAAAACGCTAATCTTCCGTCTTGATTTTATGTGCATCTCGTTTGGCTTTTTTTTTTTAATCTGCTTAATGTCTGTCTAACAGCGAGGTATTTAGAGACGGGAAAGGATGGTGGGCAAGGAATGGGAAGGAATTCGGCCATGGCCTTTTTAAGGAAGCATCCCGGCATTTGCCTGGTGTGATTTGGGACACCATGGAAACCCCAAATCTGGATGCCCGGACGGGGATTCGAACCGCCTTCCTCCCGAATGCGAGGCCAGAACGCTAGCCATTACACCACCACGCTCCGTCGTTTGGCTTAAATAACCCTTTGGATATTTCTTACCAGCACGCAGAATGAGAGTGTTTTTCTTCATCACTTTATAAATTACAAAATTTTATATTTCGAACAAAACTTATTAGTTACACTATTTTGCTAACTTTAACGGAATATGAGCGATTGTGAATGACATAGAAGTAATATTTTACCTTGTGAGAGCTGTTTTGTGTGGCATTAAAACCGTTTGAGAATGCAATTTACAAGTACGATCATGGAGACGGAGTGTCCTTTTAAATTTCCTGTTCTTGTTGGTGATGTTGCTTACGTGTATATAGTATAAAGTAAAGTATTCTTTACATAAGTAAAAAAATATTCGTGGAACACTGATTGGAATGTTTGTGCGAACGTTTATGTGCGGGATTTGAAAAGAATTAGTGTATGTGAAATCTTTTTTCTTAATACTTTGCGGTTTCAGACGTCTACTCAAATGATTTTTACTACACACAAAACGATAATGAAAAGTTATTTAGAAGTCCTTCAGCCTGTACTATTGTAAAACTGAAGGAGGACGTCTCTGTATGTTCGACAAATCTTGGCCAAGACCTCAAAAATGAAGTCGCTTCAAAAACACCTCGCGATTTTTCAGGCGAACTTCATTACCGGGGCATATCACAGCTGCCATTATACAACACTACATTTACATTAGCAAAGAAGTTAACCGGTTATGGCAATACAAAGTCTGCCTTTTAGGATAAAACAACTGTTTGCAAACTGCTTTTTGAAAAAAAACATTATAGTCGCAAAAAAATAGTCATTTATTTTGTAATGCATTTGTTGATTTTTCTGATATGGATTCAAATCATAAATTTAGATACCTATTTAATTCTTATGTTAGAAATGTTATATCCATTTACTTACACCGAATAAAAAGACCATTAATATCAGTCATGATTCTATTAAAACACAAACATTAACAAAAATTTACCGTGTTGTCCATTAAAGTTTCTGATACGTCAGAATTCTACAATTTTACGAATTGGAAATTTCAGGTATAGGTGTGTTGAAATATTTTCAAACTTTTTAGAAGTTCCGGTGCCAGAACAAACAGACCTGGCCTCCTACAAGTTTACAATAGTATGAACAATGTGATTTACCAACCCGTATGCCGTCTCAGTATAATACACATTGCATTGCTCTGGTCATATTCGCTAACACGCAGTAACCCGCACAGTAAAAACAGTTCACCACATGTATATTTTGTGCCATGTTGTTATTTTTCTTGTATTTTTTAGCTTTAGGGAAATTCTTATTGTTTTTATCTTTGTTAAGTTACATATTTAAGTCAATATGAAAATTGTGGACTATGCGTTACCAGCCGAATTTAGCATATTATACACCTTCATATCTTCTAAATGTATCTGCCATCTGTCCGTATTAATTACTTATTTATTTATCTTTTCAATCGAGACATGGATGAGTATTTCAGGTGGCATTAAAATGTCAGACTTTCGAATTTGCATTTGCTATTTTAAAACTATTAATTGTGTTTTAACATGGCAGATAATTCGCATTTTGTAAAGGATTTTTGCATACGATAATATTCTTCTTCTTCTCGCCACCTTTTCTCAACAATAACGGTCTGCTACCTTCGATGAGTTTTTCTCATCATTGCCATGGTCGAGTCTGGAGCTTTGAATTTAGGTCCCCCACCCTTGCTGGCGCCAAGCATTCTATACCTACTGCCAGGTCGTACTTTGTACTAATGGAGCAAGTGAAGTGTTGCCATTTATCTGTGAATCATGTAACTGTGTTCAGCGTGTGAAAAGTGTTTTGTTTGTTTTGTGAAATGTGTAGTTTATGAGGCGGAGATTGGAGACCGTCTCAACATTCGCCTTGATTTCTACGGAAAAATGACTGTAAACAACAGCGAGGACTGTCGATACGCGTTGCCGAGGCTCGTGCCAGGTCCCGTTGTACCTACCCTATTCAGTGTGCAGGGCCTCAGCGCACTGAGCCACACAGGTCACTTTTGTCCATAACAATATTAGGAATAAATCAGTTAGTTGTGTCACAGTTAGCGTTGAAGTACGTTCCCAACCCAGTACAAATAAAACTACAACAAAAATAATCACATTAATCAGTGAACCAGAATTGGCTATTCTGAAACCTATAAACAAGATTTGAAACAAAATATAATTTATGAACATAATGGTTTGTTGTATGCTTTAACAAGACAGCAGTAGCTTAGCCCATCGATGGGAAATACGAAAGCATACTTAAGCAACAGTAAAACTGTTCCATTTATAGCAATTGCGTATCTTGGGTTGCGGTGGTCTAGGCAAGGAATTTTAGTATAATTAGAGGCAAAGTTAATATTGGCAGGAGAAGTGATTGTCTATAGCAGAGCCAAAACCAGGGAAAGTTACAACATGGAATTAAACAAGCTAGAGGCTGGAATGTAAACAAGGAAGGTTGCAACTACTCCAAACTGGGACAGAGTGTCAGCGGAAATTAGGAGTTGGCACTACGTCAGGTAGGAGAGATGGTAGGATAGGAAGGATTCTGATTGTCTGGAGGGCACTCCTTCCTGCGAATCCTACGGGTGTTAAGGAGGGGAAAACGACACAAAACCGGCCTGCAGGAGCTGAAGAGAGGTCAACTTGGTGATCAGGGTCGTCTGCTTCAAGTCATCACTTGGGTCGTCCGTGATGGAGCGAGTCGGAGACTACAACTGATGCAGCCAGCAGACTTCACAGCCAAAGTCAGGTGGGAGAAAGCGAATGGTTTATGCGAAATGTAGTCAGAAAGTCAGAGAAGGAGAGTGATAATAGAGAGAGCTAAGGAGATGCTTGGATGTATATAAATGTTGTAATAAAGTGTACATACGTAAATATCTCTACTAGGAGTATTAATTATAGTGCTAGGACTCACATGACAAAGTGGTTACCCACGTATATGTACATGTATTCCTCTCGGGAGGTGGCAAGGCGAATAGAACAAGGGAATTAGTAAAAAGTTTGTTCGTTCACCACAGCGTTTATGAATCTAGAAACAACTTTTATGTGCTATTTTTCAATTTAAGATGATAAGCGATTGAGTTCATATGTATGTTATTAATGTTATATATATGTATTAGAAGCCAGTAGATGTGAATAAAAATAATAAACATCTTTGATAAAATTCTGATAAACTGACAACGTGCAGTGACCCCGACCCAGTATCTGTGTATGTTGGCAGCCAGCGCCTTGCGTGTATGCGACCCGCGTCACGCAGACAGTGGGGCTGTTATTGACGCCGCTCGTTCAGTTTTATTAGCCGCACAGGGTGTGACAGCCAGGACCTCTGCAGACAAATGATGAGCACTGGCCCTCCACACGTGCAGGTGCGGCCACTGAGGCCAAGATCGACACAGCTACTGGGTAGCAACCTCTCTGCTAACATTCATTCACATTATACTTCATTTACAGCAATTGCGTTTAAATACAGTTTATAAATCGAGAAACCACTTTTATGGTCCATTTTTTAACTACAGATTTTATGGAATCTGGATCCTATGTACTCATCACAAACTCTATATAGATCATTTTTTTTCGTTCTAGTGTTTGTGACTACATACTCATTTCTTCAGTACATGCACAGTGAAACAGATATGTACGTTTTTATCTGTGACAGAATGACATTTATCCGTATAAAATTTTTGGAGATTCTACGAATTACCTCTTTACTCTCTTTCATCGCTCGGACTTCGTCTATTATCTATTTTATCGTTGGACCATTGTCTGATATGTAATTAATAGTAGATAGTACCACCGACTGTGATAAAATAGAGCGATGTGAAGATACTTTTGATCTAAATTTCTAGACGTAAATTGACATTAATGTGTATTAACAGGTGTTTCTTATTTGAAATTCATTACCATTAAAACATTGATAGTAAACTTTATCTTCTCTTTACTATAGGTAAGAACAAAACAAGACATTAATTTATCAAAATATATTCATGTTGTTGCCCTGGTCATTGTGGCACAATCTTCCGAAGAATCGACATTTTCAAGGAGTGGTAGAAACAAATGGTGTGTACTTAGTTGTTTAAAACTGTGGAGTTGGTCAAAACATGTTATCATGATATCGATATATGTGTGTGTTATCTTTGAGTGTTCTGAGATCTTTGTACCTACATGCTGTACTGTTCAGTCGTTTCCTGTTCGTCCGTCTGTATAGATGTATGTGTGCTAACGTATAAAGTGTATCAGTATGTTCAATTATAATAAACTATGTGAAAGGTACACGGCTTTATTTTTAGTATCAATGGAAACTCAACAAAAACATATACTTTTTTACCTAACTTCAAAAGGAGATAAAAAAATTAGGGACGAAGGCAAGGCTAATCACCTGATTGTTCTTTTTTCAACTTAAGCGACATTTAATAGTTAGTTTAACGGTAAATTTAAAACAGAAATCTCGACTCCCATGATGAAGAATTAGGTGAAGCATTTAACGTGTGTGTTTATTTGTAAATGTATATGCTCTCCAACACGTTCATAGGTAAAATTATAAAAATCACAGAATCTTATAAAACCAAGAAATGTTCTAGGCTGTACTCAAACGTTCAAAACCCCAGGAAGGGGGATGTAAAAAATGAATTATACTTTAATTCTATCTGCGTAATTACATGGATATTTGTTTATGGGCGCTCTGTGAGAATATTTTGATGAACTAGCAACTATTGTATGTAAAACAAATTTTGATACCTGTAATCTGAACCGAAACATTTAATACCATATCCTGATACAGTTGTGCTAAACACTGGCAAATTTGAGGTTTTGTAACAGTTTAGTCTTATGGGTATACTATAGATACGAACTTATTTTATGTAGAATGAAGTAACATTTTTATTAAAGTAATGGTAGTGATGATGTATCACAGTAAAGTCCCAAACATCAGTTCATCGCCATTTCAAGTTAAATTCTCTCGTGAAACGGTGTTTTTGTGTGAATAATTTTATTACAGAATCTGTTTTTTAATATATTTTTGTGTACGCCTTATGCCTAATAGTGTAGGAAATTTAAATATGCTATGTAACATATTTCTTAAAACTCAGTTCCTCGTTTGCGTGCCTTCTATATTCTTTTTGATATATTTTGAAGATATGGTAGATTGATATGTTTGAAACTAATGATTGAGTTGAATACTGGCAGCAAATTGCTTAACACTGCTATAAAAGAAATTCTATATTGCAATTGTCGACGGAGCGCGGTAGGTGAGCGGTAAGGCTCTGGCCTCGCATTCGGGAGGACGTCGGTTCGAATCCCCGTCCAACCATTCAGATTTGGGTTTTCCCTGGTTTCACTAATTCACTTCAGGGGAATGTCGGGATGGTACCTGCAGATGGTGGTGGCCGAATTCCTTTCAGTTACTTACTCCCTGTAGTTTCCCATCTCTGATATCGTCGACATCGACGAGGCGTATCTCACGTAATAGTAACCTTGTTACCTAGCTCTGTTGTGTTATCTATAGGCCAACTGCAACCATTATTGCTAATTGAGTGACATTTAGAAAAATGTTGCTGTAGGTTTAGGTGGTTGTTAATAACAATCGAAATAATAGTATACTGGAAATAAATATGAATAAAGTTTTTGCCTTTATTCACCACAAATTGACTTTCACAGAGATAAATATTGCTAATACAAAGAAGGAAGTAAGCAAGTATTGAATCTTCTTTTAGTTTCAGAACTTAGTATTTTTTCTTTTATTTATTGCGGCTACTGAGAATGTTGGAATTCGTATAGTAATAAGTATATTAGTACCACTATTACATTTTTCCATTATCATAATGAATTTCTTAAATTCCATTAAATTGAAAAAACGTAAATTTTTTAGAGACGAGCCTCAAAATAGGCTGTCCTGCTTTCCTGCCGTAAATCATTCTTATCTGATATCGATACCATATTCCGCTCTAGTACGAATAACAGGGTAAGAGAGTTTCATATGCCACTTGTATTTTTTATAGTCTTGGCATTATTTCAAAATCTGTTCTGTCAAGCACAGTCTGGAATTTTCCTTTATGTTACATAGTTTATATGTTAATAGAACTTCTTGACTCTTTACATTGTCATGAATAAGTATGTCAGTAGTTTTACTATCTGAATAAATTGCCAACAAGCGCAGGGTTAACTGGTTTATTGTTATTAGATTTGTGTGTTTTTATTTACGTTTATCCCATTTTAATGAACTATAATTGTATGTACGATTTTGAAGTAACATCCTTTAGACGTGCTACACATGATGTTATTGACGTAAAACGAAGTATTTAAGCGTATAATTCTTACTCACAAAACGAAAGAATATTTGTGGCAAGTTGTGAGTACCCCTTTTAATAGAGCATGCGCAACTTCAGTAGGGTTTAATGTCACTATCAGATTACTATTACCACTGTTACTATTACCTGTAATGTAGAAATATCCGTACGCTCTAACGTTTGCACTAAGCAAAAATTTAATTTGAATTCTTTCAGTATTACAGGTAAATTACACTGGGTGTGCCTCATTTCAGTAATTTCTTTATCCATAAATGAAAACTTTCCTGTCCCGTCATTCCTGAAGTACTAGTGTTTGAGCATGGTAATTTCTTCCCCTCAAGTCTTAATTATTCACACATGTGTTACGGATATTATGAAATATAGAACCTGCTATAACGTGTTTTATTCCACGATGTGGTAGTTTCCGGTGACATGCGAACTTCAGTTTTATGTATCATGAATTTTACTCTTGAATCAACTAAAACTGTCACGCGTACTTGTAGCATCATGCACGCAATCAGTATTTTAATTAAATTTTAGGAGCTCGATTAACTTATGTTAACTATTGTTGTAAATCTTGCCTAGTACGGCAATATCGCAGTTCGATTTGTTTCCAATTTTTTTATATATCGTATATATATATATATATATCGCTCGGCTAACGTCATGGCACTGATGGAAGTACCGTACATTTTAAAGATAAAGGAGTGCAGATATGGGTGTTATTAAGACTTTTTGCTGTCACATGTTCCATTTTTTTCCGGTTGCATAATGTTTTCTCCTCTTATTACTTAGCGAATGGTGTACGAATGTTTAAAATGAATAGATATTGCTACAGTAACAACGATCATGAAACTATTATGTATGAACCAAGCTATGTGAAGCAACGAAATTTAAAATAAAAAAGTTTCTGTATTAACTGATAGACTTTGAATTAACACAATTACTTTTGGTTAAAAAATACGAAATTCTATGTTTCACAATCCTGCTACATGTTTTGGCATCCTGATCCATAATAAAATTGAAGATCAGATGGTAATGTACCCCATCTAAATAGAACCTTTCTGCACAATCCATGGTCTGAAGCATTGCTTGCTGTTTCCTAGATGTTACTTTGTGGGTCAAATGCTGATAGCTTAACCTGAATAGTCAAATGTTGATAGAACGGCTTCTGTTCACATTCGTTCCCATTAAATTTATTTCTATTATTATCTGTTTTAATTGCTCAGTGTCTGGATTTCTGACCATTAGTTTTAACATCTTGCGTAAACTTATGAATAGGATATAAGGGGTTACTGGTTTAGTTTCACGCCGTAAGAAAGTCTGTTGGTGACTTTCATAGGAGAAGATCTGCCTTAGCGTCGGTAGCAGGTAAGTGGAAATGATTTACATGTGGCCTTAAATCAACCGCTTCATTCTGATGAATCAGATGTCAAAATTAACATAATTGCTTACACCATTTTGAACGAAGTAGTCTTCTGCACTTTATGCAAGTGCTAGTGCTAGCAGTGTGTGGTATAGTGGCTTTGGAAGCCAAAAGTGAAGTATAAAACCTGATATTCAGACACTTCATTGTAAATTTATGCTCAATAGACACTGTAACCGGTTAGCGATTACTCTGTATGTTGCCGATGTGAAAATATGTACTTTTCATTCATGAATGAACTACGCATTTGAGAAAAAACATGTTGGAAGGTTCTGCTAGATCTACTCTTTATAAACTGAATTACCCTGGTGCAAGCACGGATCCCTGCGGTAAAACAGTATCAACAGTTGTGCGTTTTCTGATATTGTATTCTATTATTATGCGGCTGCGTGGCACATAAGGGCAAAAGGCCACTATTTGGAACTCAAAGTACATAAAGCATTTGCTGACTGCGGATTTTAAGGTGGCTTAAATAATTCATATACAATTCATCTCATTATATTATTTCTATGTACTGTTCATGAAATACAGTGGTAATTCTACTGTTTATAGGAAACCGTTCACCATATCTGCGAAATCTCGAAATTATTGTGAATCAAAGCGGCTAAACTGACTGCATCATAGACGGATGGTCTTCCTGAACTCCTGAGAAATTGGCAACACCTCAAAAAGCCAAATTCATTTTTATTGTGGCTTTATTTAAAATTAAACTCTTCCGGTGTGTGGTGCGAATTTCCAGTCACCTCATCTGCCTTTAAACTTCTATTAAACACGAACAGAAAATACATTACTTTGCTTGTACACTCGTGTGTTTAATCAAGACACATCATTATCTTTCAACACTCAAACCGTCAAGGTACTCCGTCAGCCAAAATAACAAAAGTAAACAGTCTCTCATTACCGCAGTGTTGGACGTTAAAAGCAACCACTACAAACTTACGCATCTCTATGAATTTATATTTGGTGCTTCTCTAATCCTAAGCGATAGGAAACCTGTACAAATTATCAGTGTCATCTTCAGTAAAAGGTATATGAAGGTTATATTGAGCTGGGAATTCTGAATGGACACTCGAAGATGGATTTGGTGAATTGCAACTGTCACTGAGTAATATGTATACTACCAGTGATCCCGGAGTTGCACGTTATGATTTAGATTGATTTTTCACACCGTAAACATTAAATTTAATAACAGAGGTCAGTTTTCTGCACTTGTGAATCAAATTTAATGTCAATCACTCCATTTTCTACATATATTTGAACGACTAGCAGAAAAAAAGATGGGTTTGATGTTGATTTATTCATGCAATATGTTAAGTCGCCCTATCATTAACATCTGTACCAAGTTTCATGTACAGCAATTCGTACTGCAATAGAAACAATTTTTTCAGGATATGATTAAATACATAACCGTTCATCAATTAGCTATAAAAATACCGGAAATGCCAACACTAAAGGTTTTAAACAGTTCACTTTCAGGTTCAAACTCATCATATGTACATTACTTAATATTAATAGGGAATATAATTTCACTTCCCAAAATCAGAGATTGGCTGTACGGCCTGATATTTTAGTTTCAAGAAGCAAAGAAGTTCTCGGAAAGTTGTACACCACAGTTTTTAAACAGTTCACTTTCAAGTTCAGATCTTTCAAATATGCATTACTTACTATTAACAGCGAATATAATTTCACACCCAAACATCAAAGATTGTAACTGTGCAGCATGAGATCGTAGCTTCAAGAAGCAATGAAAATTTGAAAAGTTATTTTTTCAATTATATTATTAAAATTAATTTACACATTTTTCAATTTACATTCAATACGGCAATCTGTGGGATTTATATATTAAAAACCAAAATTTAAGGAAGGAAACGGTACATGTGATAATCTCGCTATTTTTTTTTTATGAAGTATGGCGTACACATCTTGGTATTTCAACTTTGGTGTTTCACGCTATACGTTCAGATTTTCACTTATTGTTTCGGCGTTATGTTACGTTCAAGCATGAGACATAACAAACAATTCAGTTGAGATCCTAATCTTTAAAGCGGTGAAAACACCATCTAAAACTGCTCAGTAGTTTTTTTATTTTTTCTTGAACCAATATACCCAGTTTTCGTTTTGTAGAAAATTAAAAACTTATACAGATTCAGTTTCTGTGAAACTTTTCATGCATTATCGTATCATTTATGTTCCATTGCTAATATTTTTGACAATTTCTTCGCTTGTTTTGAAAAAAGAAATGAGAGAGTGTATTGTGCCACCATCGGGCTAGAGTATGAAACCAGATGCGCGTGGAGGAGATTCCGCGCTGAGCAGAGAGAGTCATAAGAAGAATATCAGCGAGTCCATATGTTTGCTGCAGCGGGCGGTCCTGCATCGCAAGCAGGACGGCGCCGCACGTGATGCTAGGCAGGCGGCTACGTGGGCGGGCGCAGAAATCGCGGACCACGAAGAAAAAGGCGACGTCTGAGAGAGGACCAAAAACGAGCCGCGTCGCCGAGGTATTGAAGTCCGCCAGCACGTAGCACTGTGCGAGTAATTACTGCGGCGGAAGGAGCCGTTTAGGGCGGACAATGGGCTTCCGCGTTGGCGCGCGCTGGGACAAAGGACGCGTTTGTCAGGCCACGTCGTCCTAATGAGGACGCGTTATTTGCCGCCTCTCGGATTCCTTCTTACCTCCTTTTTTGCGTGCAGTTGGGGAAAAAATAGTCACTGCTTCGTAGTGGTGTATTACGACGCAAGCAGGCACTTAGGATAATTGGGTTGGAAGTGTGTCGATTGCATCGCTCCTGCTCGTTTAACTGGCTACGTGGGGCTCACAGACTGAACATGTTGCTACAAGACTCACGGGGATTAGAGGGGAATGAAATTACAGTTTAAAGCACCTAAAAAAAGGTTTTGAGGTAATGAGAACTTCTTCCTATTATGATCGCCTGGTAGAAACAGTAACAAAAAAACAAAACATTATAAATCTATATTCTTCGAGGGTGAAACCTGGTGCCGACCAATTCAGGCCTATTCCTCCAAAAGACGAACAAATCATGTCCTCAGTCCAAGCTCACTGAGTTTTGGGATTTAACGCAGGACTTTGGTGGACAATCTGTGTAATTAGTAATTTTGCACCACTATCTCTCCTACCCTGCCGAACAAATACCGACGTTGAAAATCTCTTTCACCACTGGGATTCGAACCACCTAACCCAGTGTCCACCTTCACGGTGTCACAACGAACTGAGACAACGAGGTGGGTTAATGAGAACTAAAAGTCGCAAATAATCCTCAAAGATTTTGTTCACTAGCAGTAGTATACGGCTCGATTGAGTATAACTTAATTTCCTCAATAAGCTTAAAATAAGAATGATTTTATTCCTAAAATTATTTCATTCATGTTAGCGTAATCTAGCCGTTCCATATAACGCATCAACATTAAATGTAACTCTCCCTGTTATCTTGGCTTAATCAAGTTGTTCTGTTCGGAGATCATCCATTGACTTCACGCGGCTGATAGCTATATTAGCGTATTCGACAGCAAATTGACTACTTGACAGAAATTTAAGCAGTATTTATTTACCATTGGAAGCTGTTTTGAATTTCATGTTCCCATTCAGTGAACACTGGAGTCCTCATGATTTCATACTGCGCAGGCGACAACTTGCTGCGCTGCGAATTATTTTTTTGTACTATAAAAGTATTGGAAAGACCAGGAATTACCTATGAAATTATTGTACTGTTATCAGTTCTTAACATGTGTGGAAAATTTAAAATAATTTCTACGTCTGGAAATGAATTGAAAGTTTCAATTACATTCAGACATACGTACAGTTCCAGCTAATAACAGAATGTTAAAAGGATTCCTTACGCCTAATACAGGATTAAACTTTACTTGATGGTTTATAATGTAAATTTAGTATTTCGCTATTGGAGATAAGTGGTTTATGCTACTATAGAAACATTGAGTTAAAATATAATAATAAGACGAAGATCTTCCACTTCTTCATTTACATCTATTTTCTGCTTTCCTGAGTGAAATTAAGCACCTTCCGATACATCGGATGCTAGGTAAAACGTAGCAGGTAAGTTTATTTCTGTATATTCACACGAAACTCAGTAAAATTAAAAAATTACATTGGGAATAAAATTTAAATCCTCAAAAGAACGTCTACCCGTAATTTTACGTTACCTACTATTACTGTTATTTATTTCGATAAAGTGACTTTATGCCTGTTCAACGAATACAAATCTAGCAGTACATTTTGCGTTATGAACATGATTACAAAATCAAAACATATTAAACACTGCTTGTATACTACTGTACAGCTATCAACTGATCCTTACATGAAAACTTTTATTTCAGTTGAAATTACGGATGATCGGTCAAATGGGAAGGGTTTTTGAAAATCATATGATTATTTTTCAGTGTTCACATTTACAAGTTATACTTGTAAGATGATGTGATTATACAAATACTACCAGTAATACTGTTTCGAAACTTACCACGGTTATATGTGTTACTAAAGACTTTCCTTGACACGACTTGACTTGTTACCAAAAGCTTCTAATAAAAAGGGGAAATAATTGGTTTAAAACAAAAAGACTGTGTACCTTGTTCACGATCCAGTTCCACCGCAGCCATATATGAAGCGTTGGTATTTGTTCTTCAATTATAGTTTACTGTAAAATATTTCACCAATACAGAAGATACGGTGTAGTACCTGTGATTAGTTCATGTCAGACTCTACTAACACTGAATTCTTGTCTATCGATATCCTTGCTCTCCTTCTCTACCTGCTTTCACATGGCAAAAATAGTTCTGTGGTGAATTCTGGCAATTTCACAATTTCATCACCCCATACAATAAAACACGTTAAGCTTTCCTAAAAAACAGGGCGATAGTGTGAGGAGGACGTAATATGCAATTATATTATGGCTCCTGTTAGGTTTTATTAAGGTCTGTAATAACAATTCCTCAAAATAGCACCATGACGTTAAATATTGTTGTCACAAAAGCGAGCGTGTAACTAATATATATATACGTAAGTTAGGGTGTCATACTTCCTAATTTGGAAGATGTAGTATTAAAACTTCTCACAGTTCCACACAACTTAAACATACCACATAAATGATTCTACATTTATTTTCTAGAATTAACATCAAAACTTGGTTTAGCAGGTTGCTTGAAGCAAGCAAAACAAAAGAAATGCATTTTTAGGACTAAAATTTTCATCTGTTTGAAAATAACTCGCAGTCCCAACTGAGCACTTAGGTAATTGCGCTAATCTGAAGATAGCATGTTCTGAGGGTTCACTCCTTTCTGGCCGAAACCAGTTCTGGGTGCTCTCCTTTCTCAAGCTGTTGAAAAATAGAAGACCACACCACTATTTCTCTGGAGTAGGGATGCGAGGAGTAGAATTAGGGTAAGACATTATGGTTGGCACAGTTTGGATTCCCGATCAGGTTACCTAGATTCCAGTTTGCCATGCTTTTTCTAAAGGCGAAAGCTGGGTATGGCTCCTCGCAGAAGCATTTTTTTTTCGGTGTCGTCCTGTAGTAAATCAAGTGTCACCTCCATTGACAATAGTTTTTACCGCTACGGAGACCTGTCCCTGTTTTTGCCTTTGTCAGTGCATCTGCAGGAATCATCTAGTTCGTAAATTGAATACGTCATAGATATAAAATTGGCACATATTATGTGTTGTGTCTACTCGTAGCTGAATATTGTATTTGAAATTTCGTAAAATAATATTGTTTCAGGATCCCACACCACTGAAGATTAACGAAAATAATGTTTATTCCAGAACGAAGACTTTCCCGGCGTATGACTGCAATGTAGTCTTCACGGGTGTACCGCCGGATAGTGTTGTGGAAACACAATATTTCGACGGCTGGCTCTGCCGTCTTCTTCAGGTGATGAGACATGTGTAATGGTCGGCTGACCCACAGCTACTGAGATGGTTCGGGTGCCGCTCTTCCTTATATACAAGTCCGCGTTTAACGCCACCTCCGCTTGGGACAGTATAGCAAATCAGCGATCGCCGAGCACGTGTACGACCATGGCCACAAAGTAGAGTTCAATAACGTTAGGATATTGGCTAGAACATCACATTTTTGGGAATCGGTCATCAAAGAAGCCATCGAAATTCGACTGGCCGACACATTTAACAGAGACAGTGGTCTATGTCTCAGTGAGGCATGGAAACCTGCCATGGCAAATATCCGCAGAGAACGTTGTACTTCCGTCCAGCTGCCGTCGTAGAGGGCTTCATATTAGCTCGGGCTGGAACAAGAACCTTAGCCCCGCCCACGGGCAGCCAACCGCCAGTTGGTTGCGGGCCTGGCTCATAGTAAGCCATCGCCGAGGCCACGCGGACTTGTATATAAGGAAGAGCGGCACCCGAACCATCTCAGTAGCTGTGGGTCAGCCGACCATTACACATGTCTCATCACCTGAAGAAGACGGCAGAGCCAGCCGTCGAAATATTGTGTTTCCACAACACTATCCGGCGGTACACCCGTGAAGACTACATTGCATGTTTATTCCACTCTAGTGAGTGATGAGTTTATTATGAAACTCGTCAGCACAAAGGATACTTTTTCAATTTATTTTTCGCTTGAAAACATAGGCTTGAGCTGTCATCAAAGTTGACAATTTTGTAACGTACTAGCATTTTCCCGCTGCTTCGTACGCGTGGGCCTTCGTGTGTGTAGCAATGCTTTCTTTTCTAGTATCAAATATTATCGCGGAGAAGTAGAAAAAGTAAATGTAATATAAGAACTTTCCTTTCTTTTAAATATTTATTCTGATCTTCAGAAGTTTTGTTTTATTTACATTTAACATAATACTAGCGTAGTTCCATAATACTGGCGTAGATTTACCCGAACACTAATTTTATTCCCGCAATGAGAAACATTTGTAAAAACTTTCATAAAATTCGTGCCAACTTTTTTCGGATATAAAACAAACCTAGATTCACCAGTCCCCTACCAAGAAACGGGTGGGTTGAAATGTATTTGCACGTACACTATTTTCATTCGTCCTGAAAGAATCATGTGTATCAAGCATCACTAATTTGGCTAGGAAATTGCATTGCTACATTACTAAACAACGCTAGATTATGTTAGAAACTCACGTTTGATTCAGTTTTGAAGTGAATGGATATACTTTTTGCTCGAAACGCCAGATACTTTAAATCCGCAGATTCAGCCTTTTATACTAATATCAAAAGTGAATCCAAAATAATATTATCGTAAATAAATTAGTCTGCAAACAGAAGACTAATGCTGATGACCAGAGACATTGTAGTTGTAGGTACTGCCAGAGATCGTGGTTAAAGATAATCTTTGTTATTTTTACGGCTAACTATGCGTTAAAAATTGAATCTCCCGAATTAAAGGAAAGAATGCTTCAAGTTTTGTTTAGTGTGCAAAATAGTTATTATTGTAAAGTTATTTTATTGCTTTTATTAAAGACTATGGTCATAGACATTGTAGTTGTGTGTTTAGTGCGAAGTATGCAACATCTAATCCTTCCATCTTTGGGATTTGTCATCATATGTTCAGAATTTCATTTAATGCTCCTGCGTTATTTAACGTTGAAACATAAAGACATGTCAAACAGCTGAATTGAGATTATAAGCTTTAAAACGGTGAAACCCCCATTGAAATATGCTAGTAGTTACCGAGTTTTTATAAGACAAATTTGTCCGGTTATCGTTTTATAGATGTAGATAAGGTATGAAATACAAGGAATCAGGTTACAAAGCGCTCGTAACATCGTGAAAAGTGAATACAATTTTATAGATTTTGAAGCTGATACCGAGAGGTTAGATATCTTCCGAGATGGCATAGCGAAAACATTTTATTTACATTGACACGGTATTAACAGCTATTATCTTCACTAAGTATAAACTCTGTTACGATTATATCTGAGGTCATAATGAACTAACAGTTAACACAGATAAAAATCACGATAATACGTTTTAGTAGCGAAATTAAGCATAAAAATGATTATTGTAAATTAAATGTCACAATTTCATAGCGTTTGATGATGTAGTGGTTTCATTTACGTATTTCGCTTATTTTAGCGTACAATATTAAAAAAACTTAAGCAATAAAAAAAAAGTAAAACACTAAAGAGTAATAGTCTGAGCCTTGGTGACTATTTCTTCAAGCATAATGGTGTATACGTAAGCTAAATGTTAAGTTAATACGTGTGGTTAACATAATCAATTTTTTTTAAATGTACTACATTTCAGAAAACTAAAGAAATATAAAACTGAGGTAAAAAAACAAAACAGAATCCAAAGAGTGTTAATATTTCTAGGCTACTTCTTTAAAATAGTGCTCACCTCAAATACAGAGTTATCTATTCCATATTGAAATTATTATTATTTCTTGCTCCGTTCTCCGATCACGTATATTCATGAGATATAACGAAGATTTTACGCTATGCCATAAGCTTTAAAACAGTGAAAATCCCATCCAAATTGTTACTGCTGTTTTACCATGATTCCGCTTCAAACCCTCAGACCAAAATACCAAAAATAATTAAGTCTAATACAGTTTGTAAATCCAAGGAAAATTTTTAAATTACTATTTCGTGATATAAAAACATAACTATGTTCGATTTGTTCTTATTGTTTATGCTCTAGTTTAACAATTACTACTCGCAAGTTAATGTATCGTATGTTACTTCATTTAAATTGCTATTTTCAAAAATTATTATTTGATCCTAACCAAAGCCAGAATATTTTATTCAAAATAGTGGTTCCGATAGTAATTTGTTAATATTGCGATTCTCTCACAAGGAATAATTACCATTGATGGCCCAACCTACCTAGGTGTTCCAAGAGAATGATCAACATTACAATTACTCCGAAAATATTAGACCACCGCTTTTTCACACGATCTAACAGATGCTGTGAACAAACTACTTCCTAATTTCTGGAGACTCCATTCAGATATCGAATTTTTAATTATTTCATACACTTGGAATTCGACCTATGGTGAGGCTACGAATGTTATTTAACTTGTTAAAATTGAGATTTCTCAATCGGGATTCCTTAGCCGTCAAGAATTTTTGGAATTTACTTATTTGATTGTTTTCATAGACAGTCCAATATAGGAAAAGTTTAGCGTATGGATTAACTTGACCGTTTGCTATAGGATCTCTACTGATTTATTAATTACATTGTGATATTAAATTTTAATTGCTGGAAAGTGAGCTTTACTCCAATTGCTTATACACCCACACATAACTACTGAGTGGTGCTCAAAGTGTGTGAGAGCACAGAAAGGTATTTCAAAGATGTTGTTTGACCAAATACAAAAAAATTAAATTTTTAGTAACTTAGATGAGCTGATGGATACGCTCAAGGTCCTAACAGACAATTAAGTCGGATATCTCTGTTTCATATTCAGGAAGTCATTGGAACCCTTGAAATGCAGCGTTATTTTAAAACCTCACTGTATGTGCTTGAAGAGCTCGATTTCCGTCAATAATAAACTGTGATTTGAATTTTAAATTTACCACAGGGCTTTAACTTGTAACTATCATGACATTTCTTTCTTATAGCTCTTATAATGAAGTCAGGAATGGATTTTTTATGATCTCCATTCCGGGAAAAACTGATTCCAACCACCTATTGATCACAGTTTCTAATGTTCACGGCAATGAGGGTATAATTACCGCTACAAAGAGTCATTTGCTACTTCTGTTCCTGTTGAACTTGAAACTTTCACATTACTTTCCTCCTATAGCCGTGATAATGATCAATTAGGAGTGAACTTAATAATGAAGTGCGAGCTTGATAAAAGGTGTACCATTAGCGTCAGAAAACAGAACTTTTGTCTCCACTATCCTATGAGAATTAAATCCACCATGCTTATTGTCTATTAGAAATTTTATTTAGCCTATGAAATAGTATAGAAGTTATAGAATAAATTTTTATATAAGTTAATCTAATTGGCTTATGGAAACAAAGACTGCTAATGACAAAGCCCGTTCCACACTTGCAGACTTGATAGGAAATAACCTTGCTCACTTTTAATTAAATAGCAGTAGCAGTCAATATTTCTTCTGAAGAAATAATAATAAATAATAAAATAAAATAATAAAATAATAATAATAATAATGAAATGACACCAGTATTGTCGTTTCTTTATTATTATTTGTTTTTTTTTGACAGGCATGGAAACGATACTTCTGTAGTTTACTGAGTCTGTGGACGCTATAAGTAATCGATAATCTTTTTGTCGGAACTCGAGTCTTGGAATCACCACACATCATTTGGTATAATCACTTGGTCTCTGCTCACCTGAAATATAAAATAAGTTAAGATGTTTCAGGCTAAGAATAACGTGAGAGAGTTTAGTTTCAAAAAACAGTTTTTTAATTTTTTTGGGACTTCAGAATTAATTACTATCACATAAATACACATATTGAATCTGTTGTCTGGAATTCGCCATAGACGAAGATAGAAAACATGGATAGCTCGAGATTCAATATGCCCTTCTCCGATAAATTCCTCTTGAATCGTGTTACCATGTTCTTACAGTCGTTACCCTCCGTACTCATATTTAATACATTTACGGACTTACAAAAGGGGCACCAACTGAGTGCAAACATATTTCACTTGATTTTGAACTCTTGCAAATTGTTTATCACATTCAATTCTAAAAGGTTTGAAATAATTTCTGTTATTATGTTTAAGCTTTTTAAGTATTGTTACGAAAAGTCTTTGTAAATTGTGATTTACCGAACTAACAATCTTGTGCTGTTTGACTTGGCAACCAGCCATTGTAGCGATACTGGAAGCTTCCATAAAATTCTGTGTTATGATTGGTCAGCGTTGCCGATCGGGTCCTGAAGACTTTTAGAGCGGAGCATTGTGAAATCAGTCATTTTCGAGATTTAATGTTGTTGTAAAGAGTGTTTATGAGTCTACCCCCTCACATAATATTTCACTATACTTTAGCATCTGATATACACGAAACGTTTCTGCAAATTAATAACAAAAAATTCCCAAGTATCTCATCGAGTTACTAATTATAGTTGCAGTTACATCCTGTCGCATTGAGATAATCTGGTGGAAGGTTAGAACACCTGTTGGCTGAAATAACTAGCAAGTAGTATGCTAATTAATTACCAATAGGTAGAAACAATCTATAGAGTAATGAAAAGGGAGGGTGTTGGAAAATTCGACAAAGCTATTCTAGTAATTAAGCTTTCCAAAATAAACCACTCAGGGATAGTTAAAATAATGCAACTATTTTTTCTAATGTTTATTTTAAAATTTTAAAATTCGTACTAATTAGGAAATAACTCCACGAGGAAATGACGTCCAATTTTTTAACACTTCCCTGGTAACCGCTTTAAGGATTCTGTGTCAAGTTGGCCTGACCAGGACGCTTTTGTCATGTCCTCTGAATCGTTCGCATGGGTGGTGAGCGAGTACCAATAACAAAAAGCTTTTTTTACGATTATGCGGGTTTTTAAGTGATGATTTCAATTCGGCAATGTTGGCAGTGTGGTCGTTTATAATGCAATTTCGGAAACCATACAATCCCTGGAAACTGCAGATTAAAAACTTTACGTTGTATGTGGTGATAGGATTTCAAATCAAACTCAGGTAATAACCTGAGCATAAAAATGGAACTTTCGCACATTATTATTAGCGCTTAAATTTTTTTTATGGTTTTTACAGGTTGCTAGCGAAGGTTTTTTCGGTGATCGTTTGCGATCCCTTTTTAAGATTTTCATTCTTAGCAGGCGAAATTGCTACTGCCAGCAAGAAGGTATGGGGAATACTGAACGTCAAAACTATTAACTACAACAATTATAGTGATGAAATGCAGTAAGCCGGCGTCGCATACTACTGAGACAGGACGATGCCTCCATTATCAGCTGATACCAGCCGGCCTCGTGTGCCATTCCCTTTAAGGAAGCGGGGCTGGCTGTTGTCCTTGGCACGGAGCCCCAGATAACGCACGTCCTCGGCAGACCGCCCTGTGTCGTGCGTCAGGCAGTGCCCTGATGATAACTCGGCGATAACAGAGGGTTGGCCACTGTCTGTGTGATCAAAGTAATGGCTACGCAACTGTTGGTTGGCTGCGTGCAGATATCTGTCAGGACACAGCTTGCTTATTATTAAGTACAGTAAAAGTCCGATTATCCGAGCCGCCGGGTTAACCGAGGCAAATTTTTTAAATATGATGGGGAGCTTTTATGAAGATATGGAATATTTTTCCAACTAGAGTATGCTGCTTCAAGTTTTATTCGGCCACTTAGAGAGAGGTAACACTGTGACAGATCCACTAAAGAAAATAGTATCAGTGAAAGATGCAGTTTATTGGTCAGCCATGGCGTGGGATGAAGTTAAACAGGAAACTCTTCAACGATCAAGGAGGAAACTTTTTGGCATGGAAACCCTAAAAAGGACGATCTATCTCAACAAGATGTCAATGTACTGACACAGTTAGTTAACCAACTTACAGTCGTAAAAGAATTAACAATGAAGATATACAAGAATTTTTCTTGGATGACGATCAAAATCAGCTTAACTACGGTGAAATTGTTAATATGGTTAGCGGACAAGGAGAAGAAGACGAAGAAGATAAAAATGAAACTGTTCCAAAAATTTCTCATGCTGAAGATTTAAAAAGAATCCTATTGATCAACAGGAAGAAAGCACAGCAGCCGACATAAATATCCTACAGCGTTGACGCTATACTTCCGCTAAGAAGAGAAACAAAATTATGATACAGAAGACAATTAAAGACTTTTTTGGCAAGTGATCGTAATTAATGTACAAAAAAAACAACTTTATCGCTTCACAAATTATTTTTACACTATAAATAAATTGTATTATTTCAGTTTCAATATGTCTTTTGATTCATTGTAACCTCTTTCATTGACCTCCGGTTATCCGAGTTTTTTGTTATCCGAGGTGGTCCCGGTTCCCTTTACCTCGGATAATCGGACTTCTACTGTACCTCGGTGCTTCTTTCGATTTCTGTACAATATGAAAGATTTTGTGTGAAGTTTAATTAAAGTTAAACATCTTTATTGAAGCCTTCCTAGTCATTTGAAGTGCACAGTTCCTTGCTCTAACCAGAGAGAAGCTTGAATAACAACAATAGGCTTACTGCTTCCTGAAAATTCTACGAAATGAGGTTAGAGACGTTTCCGAGATACCAAATAGAAGAAATACTTTTTTTGTTGTAAAAACGTGTCACGAACTTGGAAAGTAAAACGATATCTAAATAAGAAATTTCCGAAATCGTCCGGTTCACCACCTCATAAATTGATTTGAAAGAAAAATGCTATTATTATTTTAAACAGAAATATTAACGCTAATAAGGGATTTATTAATGGTGCAAGATTAGTGGTAATTCACTTAGACGAACTCATCATCAGTACTAAATTCATTCACTGTGATAAAACTATGATCATACCCGCACTAACCCCACATCTTCAAATCGAAGCGTCCCTTTCTAAATGATAAGAAAACAATTCCCAATGAAAGTAACCTTCGCTATAACCATCAATAAAGCACAAGGTCAGATGCTTCAATGCACAGGATTGTATTTATCAGAACCTGCCTTTTTTTCCCGTATGAACCCCTGTACGTGGCTTTTTCATGAGTTCGTAGATTCAGTAAGTTATTTTTATTTTAAAAACACATATAGTTAAAATTAAACGATGGTCACATTATAACCGACATGTAATAATAGGTTTCAAGCACATTATAACCGCTAATATAATAGTTTTGGGCCAACTAGGACCACGTAAGCCTTTGTTTAGCTAGAATTTTTGCTGTAGGTGTATACACATAGTGTAACAACAATGGTTGTTAGCCCTGGAGGGGACCTACAGTTTTAATGTGGAATCAGAATCACGGAACTTCCTGACGTAGCTCACATAATCAAACACCACACTCAAAGTTCCTGCGCCTAGCGGGATTCGAACCTGGAACCCGCGTAGCGACCGCTTTGTAAGCTAGCCCCTTATTCACTGAGCTACCAGAACGATAATATTGTTTTCAAAGAAGTTTAGTAAAGAGGTTTGAAAAATCACTTCTGATAGAGCCAATGTCTATTTTTAAATATTTACTTTTTACCATTAAAGTGATATTTATGACTACTCTTCAAAATAAAATACCTTTAATTGAAAAAAACCTTACATTTACTTATTTTCACATTTTTATATTACCATTCGGTGACTGACCACTATACTGTGCGAAAAATACGTATAGGTCAGCTAGTATACAAGAATTGTCGATTTAAAGACACAAGATTTCCTTGCTTTAACTAAGAGAAACTTAACTAACATAAACAAGCTTACTGCTAGTTGAAACTACTAAAAGCTGGCGTTAGAGCCTTTTTTCGTGATACCAAATAGATGAATCACACGGTTTTTGTAAATTCGCATTTTTGCAGGGAAGACATCTATTTACATAAACTTGAGAAGCAAAACGTTATCTAAATATGAAATTTTATCCAAATCGTTAGTGCCGTTTCCGATATATATATATTATAAGAATTCCTCATTTGAAGATATAAGAAGACTGAATGACTGGCTAGGATATCTGCAAAAGGTTCGGCAATCGACAGATTTTCACTTTGCCGCGCATGCGCCTCTGTTGTGACTGCCTTAATATAATCCGGTAATCCTACCAGGTACAAAGGACGTAAAGTTTAAATGTATTCCCGAGTTTTGCAGAGTTTTTTTTTTTTTTTTTTTTTTTTAAATCCCATTTCTTTGAATTGGCGTGGCATGAATTATTGTTCCAGTAACCAGCAACTACGTCATGAAATAGACATGTTACTCCGCCAAGGTTCTCATGCTGTGTGATGTGCTGGAACCTAATAACTGTCACTTATAAAATTCATTCGTCTGTCTGGCAGGCTGTATTACTTTTATAACACATGATTCATTTTTTTCCACACAAAAAGTTGATTTCACTATCTTAATTCTTACATTTCCACTACAAACGTTCACTGTTTGTGTTTTATTATTATCTTCTAGAGGAAGTTTTATCAAATATTGATTCCATAGTTATTGAAATTGTTTCAATTCCGGAACACACGATTAAATCGTACCTAAAACTTATAGGACCTATTATTTAAGTTAACTGGGAATCTTAGAAATTTTTCCTGATATCTGAAGAGTTATTCAGGTAATCGTCTAGAAAGAATTAAATGCAGAGCTAATGGTAATAATAAACAACAAAAATACATACGATTCAGTTAGATTAATGTACATTTTATTAGAACGTTTCCATAGCTAAAGTTCAAATTTGTAATCCACTTAAAGGTTTCCTATGTGATTTAATTTTAATAACTTCAACAGCAAAATACAGAAACGTCATGCTGAAAATGTTTTACTCTAATTTATTATTTTTTCTTGGCATGGGTTGTTTTATTTATCCTACCATTGCGTGATTTTAATATATTCTTAATGTTACGATTCACTTCGTAAATTAAACCGAGAGTGGTGGGTGAGTGGCTAACGCTCTGTCCTCGCATTCGGGAGGACGCCGATTCGAATACCCATTCGGGCATCCTGAGTTGGGTTTTCCATAGTTTCCCCAAATCACTGCAGTCGAATACAGGGATTCTTCCTTCGAAATTCTGTGGCAGAATTCCTTCCCGTTCCTTGTTCCTAGTCCCATACCGCCCTTAATGACATTGACGTCGATGAGGCGTAAAGCCGCAAGTAACAAAACAACCCGTAAATTAGCGTTCTGTCCCAGTTCTTTAATATTTTTAGAATTTTGGAGAAGTTTATATCTAGCGACTCGAATGTGCTTTATTTTCCTCCGGATTCCCGGTTCTAGGGCAAAACCGCGACGGACAAAACGGCGACGGACAAAACCGCGAACGGACAAAACAGCGAACGGACAAAACCGCGAAAGGACAAAACCGCGAATACAGAAAAACCAGGAATACATAAAACCACAAGAGTTCGTAGATTCTTAGCGTTACCCAGGGTGCACCACGAGGAGGTGATCTACGTAACACCCCATTATTTTTTTTATTTAAAAAAATTACACAAAGGATGAACATTATGGAAAATAAAAATACAATATAGATGGATTATACGAAATATACATCAATAAACCATTAATAAGTTAATATAAATTGTAACAAAATACACAAGCACACTATCTAATAATCGAAATTATGAACTATACCAGAAAGAAATTTCTGTGTATCGCTACAATCATATTCACTAACTAAATTGAAAATCGACTTGGTGATTCTCGCATATGTCATTTTCTGTATTTTTCTATCTCCCCTTCCATATTGCACCAATTTAACCTCCGTCAGATTTTGCTGCTTCTTGAAAACTTCTATGAGTTTCCAAATTGTAGGATGGCTTGATTCAAGTAATAACCGAAAAGCATTGTGCCAACCTTCGACTGAGTTGTTGGTTCTCTCTAACGAATTTTTAACATTCTGGTTTTGGTTCCAAATTTCGATTGGAAATAGTGGTTCTCGTCGTCGATTTCCTCGAAGAATACGTCCAATCCATGTATCATCAATGTAATCCAAAAGTGGAGAGAATTCCTCGTCTGCAAACTCCCTATCACAGAGTTCTTCCTAAACAGAGATGACTTCTGAAACAGGAAGAAAGGCAATTGCTGCAAGTTTCTTTATCTTTGTTTGAAACGTGATGTCTTCTTTGTCATTGTACTTTTCTTGAAATCCCGGTATTTCCTGAATTTTTCGCCAAATGCACTGTTTAAAATGGAAGAAACATCCAGTAAGTTTTACTCCAGGAAAAGCTTCTGCGAAAGCGTTCATTGCAGCTTTTTCGAAATCCAGCATTATCATTTGCAGATTCGATCCAATTTGCGGCTCTATTTCTTGTAAAATTCTTATAAGTCTTCTATATGTCTCCTTCCTTTTGTTTGGAAGTAAAGCGAAAATCGATGGTAGTGAGGCATCTTCTTTAAATCCGTGAATAGTATAAAGCTGGCTGAAAAAAAGCGGACAAACAGAGAATGTCCCATTGACAAAAATTGCATTTGATTCTTTCAGAGTTTCAAGGTTTTTTTTTCGTTCCAAAAATTAATATACGATCCTCTCTTGGACCACTGTCGTGCAAAAGAAAAATTTCACCGTTTATTTTTGTATATTCTTCAGGAATTTGAAGTTCTGTTCTTGATAATGGATTCGGTGGTACTCCTCCAGATTTTTGTCTTTCTCTTCTAATTTCTCTTGCAAGTGAATCGGTGGATGGTAGTGCTCCAGAAACTTCATCGGGCATCCCTGCAAATAATGATGCAAGAACAGTTTGGGGTGCCTCTAATGTGGTTGTAGCCTTTTTCAGCATTTCAAGTCGAACCTCTTTTGCTTTTCTTTTCGCTGGTTTAGCAGAATGATTGTGTAATCCATTCGTTTCTGCAACGTTTGATTGATTTTCCAATGTAACTCTTGCTGGGCATCTTGTACTGTCATAACTGGTGCATCGCCAATATTTAGGAAGACGGTCGAGATTTACTTCTTTACTTTCTTGCCTAAATGTATATCCTTTAGAAACGAGGTGATTTCCCCCTTTGTTATTTTTTACAAACACGAGAGCCATTATTCAGGAAGATACACAATCTCTTCGGTTAACTGACCACCACAGAATGCTTGGATCTGCCATACCGGCCTTGCCTCGGAAATGCCCGAACGTCTCCGGGTTTTGACTTTGGCTGCCGAATTTTCCATTTGCATGCGGGGATTTCTCCTGCGACGGCAACAAAAGATCGTCCAGGCAAATTGTTCGCTCGACTTGAGAAGGGTCAGTTAGGCCGAACCTACCGGAGATAAGCGGGTCTTCCCACTCACTCCATTGTGAAGGCCATTGTCACTCTTCTCAGGTATACAGAAGCCCCATTAACCTGCATTCCCACCGCGCGTCGGGTCTAATTCTTTATTAACCTCAACCAAAACAAAATCGTCAAATGCGAAGTGATGACGCTTGACAGAATAATATTTTGGTGCATAAGAGATCAAAGAGTGAGGGGATAACTTGTAGATTATAAATTACATATACACAAAATGAGTTACAGTACTCCATAATAAAGTAACCCTAGCTGCGATTCACAAATCATTTAAAACTGCGTTAGGATAATATTTTGATGCATAAGAGATCAAACAGTGAGGGGATAACTCGTAGATTATAAATTACATATACAGAAAATAAATTACAGTACCGTACTCCATAATAACGTAACCCTAGCTGCGATCCCCAAATCGTTTAAAAACTGCGTTAGGATAATATTTTGGAGCATAAGAGATCAAACAGTGAGGGGATAACTCGTAGATTATAAATTACATATACACAAAATAAATTACAGTACCGTACTCCATAATAACGTAACCCTAGCTGCGATCCTCAAATCGTTTAAAAACTGCGTTAGGATAATATTTTGGAGCATAAGAGATCAAACAGTGAGGGGATAACTCGTAGATTTGTCCGTTTCGCGGTTTTGTCCGTTTCGCTGTTATGTCCGTTCGCGGTTTTGTCCGTTCCCGGTTCTGTCTGTGCGGTTTTGTCCTCGCGGTTTTGTCCGGACACGCGGATTCCCTGCCATCTACCAGTCTTTTCAGTTGTTTGTCTTTTTCTCTATCTTCCCTCATCTTGTACATATTGTTCTAATACTTGCATGTGTAGTCTACTATGATTTGTGTGTTGAGGCAATCTGATTTGTCAGCTTTCTTCAGAATTCTGTGTATTAACTGTTGGAGATCATTTATGTAGACTTCAAGATTCCTTACAGTGGGACCGAGCGTGGTGGGTGAACGGTTAACATTTTGGCCTCGCATTCGGGAGGACACGGGTTCGAATCCCCGTCCGGGCATCCAGATTTGGATTTTCCATGGTTTCCCCAAATCACTCCAGGCGAATGCCGGGGTGCTTCATTCAATAAGGCCAAATCCCTTCCCATTCCTCGTCCCCAATCCCATCCCGTCTCTAACGACCTTAGCCGTCGACGAGGCGTAATGCCATAATAAAAAAAAAAAAAAAAAAAAAAAAAAAAAATCTTACAGTGGTTATAAATGTTAGTAGAGTTGCATATATTTTGGAAATTTCATTTGCGCCAGCTTTTGTTTGCTGTGATACGGAGATATTATTTTATCACAATGATTGCAATGGATAAAATCTAGTTACGAAATCCTCAAGGAAATATAATGTTTTAACTCTATTCACGCTTAAGCGTATTTATTTAGACCTTTTTAGTATCTTGTATTGATACAGCGTTTACACTTCAATAGCGAATGTTATTCAATATTAGATCAAGTAACTGCAGTTTTAACAGATTTTTTGAGTACTTTAAAATAATATTAGTGTTATTAATATATTGTTTAGAGGTTAACGTTTTCCTGTTGATTTTCTACTAAATATAACAATCATTTTCCACTCAGGGATAAAGGAAGTCAATAATTTTCTGTCAAAAGGATTGGTTAATACAGGAAAACGAATCTAGTTTAGTAGGAGAGCAATAGCGGGAATTAAATCGGCTACTGTTTTGCATTGTAATTACATAAGTAATAATTTTTTAAAGAATATATTGCCTCCTAATATCTATAAATGCTATGTTGATATTAGTACCACATGCCGAAAACTCCAATAACTCGATTTAACACAGAATGTTGGAACTGTAATATCCAACTAACTCAGATCGCACTGAGTGGAAAAAAACTTAGTCGAAAAGTTCTTCGGAGGCATCAACGACGCAGATCCTGTTTAAATAACTCTTGAGAGTTGGAATACAGTTCGAAACTAAACTTTTAAATTCTATTTGAGATTATCTTCCTGTTCTCTAGCAGAGAGCAATAAATCATCGTTATATATCTACCGTAATCATGCTGTCCTGAAAACAGCACAGTTTTACAGGAGACTGAGTGGAATAAGGACCCGTTGCTAAGAGTGGTATGATGGGATTGGGGAGGGGAAGGGGGGGAGAAGGAAGGATGGGGTGAACCAGCTGTCAGGTCATTACTAATGTCAGTGCTGTGGAGTTCAACTTTTAGAAAAGCTGCATCATGGCTTGAGGGAATAAGAGGACCTACTAGAGGCGATTGTCGTAAATGTCTAGAAATGTCTTACTCTGAGAATAATCACCTATTCATTTTTGCGATTGTTGTAATTCTGTTTCACATTCTTGTGAAATACTAACGTTAGATCGCTTTAATCAATTACAATAACTTATTCAGGAGATTCAATGTTTTATAACATGACATACACTAAAATGTTACCCCAACCTAAATTACACTGCGATGAAAGTAGTGGATAACACACAAAGCACTGACAGAAATTATTGTGTACGTTAAAGAACGGAAGTTTTTGTGAGTGGCAGGAGATATTATCCCTACCTTCCTTGCGGTCTCTTTCAACTGAAGCCAGTTGTTCAGGTCTATTGTGGATCTACAGCTAGTACCAAAACAAAGCATTTGGTATGCGCTGAAACATTAAAACATTAAGAACTGCAATAAATTTTAAAATAATTAACGAAAATACGTTTCAATCCTTTGTTTTCTAGACATTAGGCGTACAGTAAACAACTTTAATTCGACTTAATACAACATCGTTACGGAGCTCTGTGCGTGTGCGATAAAGTATGGGCTCAGGATTGGAAGGATCTGGTTTCTCCCCACTTCACAATCCAGATTTACACTTTTCATCGTTCCTTACGTCAGTCCTCTATCATCCTCATCGAGCAATAAATTCCCAAATTACAAATTGAACTATAAGTATTAACACATTACTGGGTGTGTGTGCATGCGATATCCTTGTAACGTTTATCGTTCTTTTGTGCAGGATTAAGTTTTCATACCGAAGAATTATAAAACGTACTTTTCTTTTAGTATTCGTTGCTGCCATTTTGCCTTCATATCTGGTGAGGGATGGCTTGCGTTCCCTATACATCGAATAGTGGGGCGTCTTAGAGTTATTAGGATCGACAGAACTTCAACAGTCTTTTCTACTTATGTAAAGAGAACGGTTTCTGTCTTAACAGTCAATAACTCTCTTCAAACTAAACATAGTCTTCAAATTTTGCAGAGCAAACCTACATTAGACTTTAGACTTAGGTTAAGGCTATTTATTTAGCGTTTGATGCTGTATGACACTTATAAGATGGAACGCAACATCAATTTTACAACATTATATATATATCTAATATATTAAATTGGATGTTGGTATATCTGAGATCAATAGACGTTGACACCGTTTGACGGATCACCATCAAACTTGGCACATACATGTATTTTTCATGGAGAATGTTTATGACTAAAAAAAGTCCAAAACCATCCCCTTGCCCCCCTTAAACCACTTAAATTTTATACAAACCAACAGCTTTTACCCGATCTAGATGGAACTTTACACATGTATACTCTGAAATAAAGAGAAAAATTCTGTTTGCAAATACCTAACCCCTTTTTCCCTTTCCAACCCCTCAATTTTTGTAAGCGTTCTTTATTAAAAGCTACAGTCGACAACATTCTACCGATCACCATGAAAGTTGGTACCCGTACGTATTTTATCATTGTAGGGATACCTTCCCTACAGTGATATGATTTGCCTTTTTGAATCGTATTAATTCTTAATTATCATCTTTATATGGATTAATAATTGAAAGGGTTGAATTGTAGGAATACTCTAAAACTATTATTCTGCAAGAATTTTGATTTTAGCAGGATTGCAGGTGAATTGTCACTGGATCTCGCTGACAATTATATGCTTGGGCGTATTTAACGTTAGAGTTAACATCAAAACATTCAACACAGCAAAGCAACGCCTACAGCTACAATTAGCTATTTATCAAAGAAAACAAACAATTTCTACGTTATGAAACAAATTAATCAATGTCAAAAGCTCATGGACAAATAATATTCAGGATACATTATAATAAACTTATTATAACAGCATCACATTCAATTTAATTTATGTTATAAACCAGGGGACCAAAATGGTTGGTAGATACCATATAAAAATTGTGCAAAGCGTACTATTAGAATTGTTCGATGAAGTACAATATTACAATGAACACATGTAGTTCAAAACAAATTATGTCTTTTGTACTTTTGCCTACTAACTCAGTGGAGGTATTTATTTATAAATTCGAGCACTGAAATCCTATGTCAAGTCGTTTATGGGTCATTAATAAGTTTTCACAAAGTGCACGACCTGTGGTCCCGACAGTTAACACATTACCATTGAAGATGTGCGACTACAGCGGCGTGGTCCGGAGATGCCTAGCGACATGCGAGATACTCTCTCGCATTCGGAAACCGAATGCTCTTGCCTGCCGGATAGTACTGCTCAGCCTCTGCTGATGTCAGGAACAGCGTCCAGAACAGCTTCTAGAACAAAATGCAGAACCAGGGTCCAAAACCAAATGATCTCCTCCCGGTGTGGAAGCTCGTCGGAAGCCTCTCGCCCCGCCCTCCAGCATCTCGGGGACGTGCGGAACACAAAATTTCCAGGGTTTAGATGTAAGAACCACGGAGATTGGTCCACGGGATTCAAATCTGAAGTCACATGGTCCACGCAAGTTTTGGTTTGCTCGACTCTTCCCGCGTACGATTCTCGTGGGTGATAAGGTGTGGGAGAGCGGTTTTACCATTAAGGTGCAACGGCTACCTGCGTGGCGCCGAACAGCCTACCTTCCCTAAGGAAAGCACTTTGGCAAATCCAGCCTTTTGTCTGACGCCGACATTCTGACGCCGTGGAGATAACAGACCGTTGTCTCCCACAATAACAACTTTCGCACAATTCTTACTTCCACAGTGCCCGATATCCATTCATTTTAATTCATAGTTCTTTTGCTTATTGAATGAAAAAACCCTTTTTAATACAGCACTTGAATAAAACATACATACAATTGACGCCTGAGCTTTATCAAATTTATTCTAATATTAATAAAATTCGAACTTGGAGTGTGGCGGAGAATCGTCACCTTACATCATGGAGAAGGTTTCTGACCAAAAAAATTGAAAGCCATCCCCTTACCCCATTTACACCCCTTAATTTTTAATCAAACCCACATTTTTTATCAGATTTCAATGGAACTTTGCACACGTATACTTTTAAACAAAGTAAAAACATTGCCCACGTTATTTTTATAAAAATCCAATTCCTCTTCCTGTTTCCACCCTCTTAATTGTTGACAATATTCTTCATATAAAACTATAGTTTCTATCCAATTTTGGAGTAAGCTTACACAAGTAAAATATAAAACAAATAGAAAAATACTGTGTACATTTCGTTTATTGAAACCCAACCTCTCTCCCCCTTTCAAATCCCTTCATTTTTGTCTTGTTCTCTATACAAAGCTACATTTTCTATCCGATTTTGAAGGAACTTTGCAAACATAGACTTTAAAACAAACCCATTTTAATTTCCAGTATTCTTTGTAGAAAATCACAGCTTTAAATCCCGTCAAAATCGATACGGATAATTTTAAAATTTTACAGAATATCCATAAAATAAATGTGGCCTAATATCTAAACATGTACGTCCGATTTGAACTTGGACTTCAATACCCATTTAAAATCTATATTTTCTGCATGATGTTGTAACAAACAGATATATTCCAGATACACATTTACGTATGTGGAATGTTTTAATCCGTGGGTGGTACATGTGTTGATGTTATAGCAGCAACTTTAACACATATTGTGAGTAGGTTGAATTGCAGCCTGGACCAAAACGAAAACTGACATTGAGTATCACAGCATCCAATTCACATCGTTCCCGTTCAGGTTTATCGATGTTTAGTTCACTTCCGGAATATCTATATAAGCGGACTGGTAGCCAAGTGGTTAAGGCATCCGACTGGAAATTGAAAGGTCCCCGGTACGAATCTCTGTTGCGCCGGGGATTTCCATAAGCCCTTAACCAGACCTTCACCTCTGACACAGGTTACTATGTATTGTGAAGTACACCAGAACGCTTCTGCGGTTCAGATTCCACGTTAAACTGTAGGTCCCTCTAGGGCTAATAACCCTCACGGTGGGTCCATTAATTGCGTAAGCTCAAATAGGGTGGAGGAGCGGTTTGGCTAAATTTCACCAATTATGGGGGGGGGGGGGGGGGGGGCAGAGGTCTACGAAAATCTCACGTCAACTTTTTATTTTCGATTACTGCGTTTGAAACAAAAGTAGAACGAGAAAAGAGGTCTCAGAAATTACGAGATCGATCTCACTTTAGGGCGAAGGAGGTCTCACCATATCTCACCAAAACTCACCAGACGGGGGAGGGAGAAGGGGTCGATATTAACTAAAAAACACCTCTTGTAATTAATGTACGCCCCCTCAAAATTCAAGCAAAAAAAAAAAAATTAACGTGGTTCTCGTTGGCCCAAACGAAAACATACATGGCTGTTAAAAATAAAAATAACGTGGGTGATTTTTTTTTCGTTACACTGAATTTAATGTGAAAATTTAAGTTCGTACTCTGGCCTGATCAGATCATCGCAACATAAGCTTTGACCTTAAAGACGGGAACTATTCTAAACCTGTTACCAAAAAAAAAAAAAAGGCCATGAGCTTCCGCCTAGCAAAATAAATATCCTAGGTCTGATCAACTGAATGTGATTTTTTTTTCTGTTACTATATTTATATAATGAAGAAGTCGTCTTTGTCCGTATTTAATACGTACATGAATTCTTCAAACTGCGACAGAAAATTTTCCAAATTTCTTCAGCAAATCATGCGAATCACATACAGGTGCAGTACCTATTTCACTCCACGCCAGGTTACGCAGTAATGACCTTTGATTCATTACTATACAGTACCTGTCCCCTGTTGTCGAGAAATCTCTGCCCACACGCATTCTAACGCCTTATCTCTCAACATAAATTCTTCAAAACTTTTAGAGCGATAACAAAGCTGAAAAAACAATTACGTTCGTATTTCAACGAGATTACCACTCGTGTTCAGTGTAGATAAACTTTGATGCTTTCAGTATATAGTGCGTAGCCTCTGGGTTCGCAAAACATCAAACTTTATTTCTTATAAGTGTCTTCAGCAGAGCTGTAGCAAACCGTATGTATTCTTTACTGAGTAACGAATACATCGCCTGACTCCAAGTACCGAAACGTTGCTCACAAATTTATTTCGTTATTCGTATTTGTCGAATCGATGTCAATAAACGATCAAATATGACGCATCATGCGGGAACTGGAACGGCTCGCCCAGCGACTAAATGAATCTGGATGAGAGAATGGACATTTGAGCATCGTGCTGGGAATCTTGACATTTTTAACGAGGCAAATAATTGTGGCAACATAAAGGGTGATTTTGCTTATCTTTTGCCTATCATTAAATTTTATAATGCATAATTTGTAAATACAAAATTCGGATAGATAATTTGAGATGGTTAATGCTTTCTTATTGATCATACCTTAGTGAGATTTTATTAAGTTCAAACCTTTATAAAATGCGTTTATTCAATATTTTAACTTCTATATTACTGCAAAGTGAAAATTTTTCCTAAATTTACTTTACTAAATGAACAATTTAGTTAAATTTTATAAAGTACTGTAAGGGAACCAAATAAATCCCCGAAACATAGTGTAAACGCGAAGTGAATATACGCGTCTGGCTAGCTGCACAGCGTGCGCTGTAAGACGATACGGTATGTGCTGAGACAAGCACGGGCGTTGGCCGTCAGCTACATGAGTCAGTGTGCCTCGGGGTTCTGAATGTAACACATCGATGTAGCGAGTGTTTCGTGATTTACTACCAACATTATCACTTTGTACCCCATTTCGGCAGTAGGAGACTAAATTCAAGCTAGCGGGGTTACTGCTAACATATTGCGTGGGACAGAAATTACGTTCTTGTGTTTGTGAAATTGTCTGCGTGTGATTTACGACAAATAAACCGGAACTATTTGCAACTTCTGTTTCCTTCCGTAAAACCTTTCTAACCCGTATCAGGCTATCAACACTCAAGCCAAAGAACTCTACGCAGCCTTCCATTTAAAATATTTAATATCTTTATTAGACAATAGTTGTTTCGGCAGCTATCATCCTCGCAGTTGTCGATCTGCGTCATCAATATCGGCTGGTGTCAGCAGAAGGCCGTCGTCCTGACAAGGAGAAGAAGAACATCAAGAAGACGTTACTATCGGGCAGGTTAGTGATCACACCCCCATAGTCAATCAGTCAATATCCACTCAGCCATCCAAAACAGAACTTTGGCGTCATCTGCGGGACTCAAACCCTGCACCACGCGCATATAAACAGAGTTCTACTACAGTATGAATGAATTCTTCCCGTAACCCGTACGCGAAGCGACTCTATGCGATGCTTCATACTAGTGCTCGATTGTGTCAAAAGTAACGAGTAAGGATTCAATAGTAACGAGAACTGATTGGTTTAGTTACAAATACAGACGGGTACACAATTTCTCGTTACTTTTAAAACTACTATATTCATATTTTCTTCTAATTTTTCATAGAAAACCCTTAAGGTAGAACACCGGTTATTATCAAATTTCAGTCAAAACAGATCAATCTGTCATAACCTATGACCCTAAAAAGTGAAACTGTTCTAGTCCAAAGACCATATCTAAAACACTGTCACGTTTTACACATTTTAAGTAAATGTGTGAATGTAATTGTTTAAAAAAGTAACCAGTTTACGGTTGTGGAAGTCATCAGATGTGAATCTCGCTGAGTTTTTTTCATGAACGGTTCTTCTACGGGTCCGCGCCTCTCTGAAATCTGCCCGTGCTGAACATTTCGTTCTGGCTGCAGCACGTTATGATCTCGCGACGCATCACGTCTCTTTCGTTCCGCAGGCAATGTGTTATTTTCCAGGAGACTTGCGAGCCGGGAATCCATTACAGCGCCGCCGAGCTTCCTGTCAGAGGTTCGCTTTAAAAACCCACCCTGTTGCCCGGTTATTGCGAGAGGAAAGTCATACGTAGCAGCGGTAGCGGCCAACGAATTAGTTCTCGAACATTTACTGCTATGGCAATCGTTGGTAGCGTGAACAAGGAACTTCCGCCTCTCTCTGAAAGCTTCCTTTAACCAGCAATATTTTGTACATTCTCTCCTTCCTCTGAGAAACAAACACATTGCAAAAAAAAAAAAAAAAAAAAAAAAAAAAAAAAAAACGTATATCTGGATTGAGTGAATTGTAAAAAATGTGTTAGTACTCTTTTACACTGGGATCGAGTCTGCATTCAAACGCAAGTATGATTCATGTTTTACTTTATGAAGGTACAGTATCCTTATTGAGACTGCTGTTTGACTTACGACTCATGGAAAAACATGGTAATTGGAGCAGTAATTACTAGGAGGTGTGCATTATTAATGGGTATCATAAGGAGCAAAGGAATAGATTAGAAGGAGATAATTCTAGTATAGAACCTACATTTTCAACAGACAGTAATAATAAAGATTGGAATCGAAATTTAGGGAGGGGTGTTAGAAAAGGTTGTTGCTTTTCCCCCTTATTATTCATCTTATACATGGAAGATATTTGAAAAAGGTTAGATGGCAACGTATAAGATTTGCCGATTATATGATCTCATTAGCAGAAACTGCACGCACTCTAAACAAAATGCTGAAGGATCTAAATAACGCTTGTGAAGAGTATGGAATGAAAAACAGTAAAGCAAAACCAAAGAGTATAGTGACTGATAAAAGAAAGAAACTGGCAAATATCAGTCAGGTATTACACATAAAATATCTTGAAAGTACAGTACAATCATTGAGGACTTGAGACTCCACCAAGAGATGAGAACTCGTACAGCGGTAGCGAAGGTATGGAAAGAGGATATTATTAACGGGAAACGTAGATAAAACACTGGGGAATAGACTTGGTAAACGTTTTGTATGAAGTGTGGGACTTTATGGGGCAGAGATGTGGACACTGAGATGAGAAGATGAAAAACGGATAAAAGCATTTGAGATGATGATGATGAGGAGGAGAATGGAAAGAATGAGCTGGATGAAGAAGGTGAGCAATATTGAAGGGCTGGAAGGGTTTAGTGAGAGGAGCAAACTACTGCAGGTCATAAGTGAAAGAAAGGAGATCTGGATCGGACAATTTTTGAGAGGGGAACGCTTGTTAGCAAACGCCTTGGAAGGACTAGTTCGTGGGAGGAAACTGAGAAGGAGGTAAAAGTTCATAGATGATATCAATGGAACCAGAAACACATAGACCTGAAGAGTAGAGAAGAAAACAGGAGAGCTAACAAGTGAAAAACTGCCTGAGGGCAGAACGCTAATGGTTATGATGATGTCTTGTTAATATTTTGGAAACAAGGCTTCATGATCAAATGTAGTCTTATCTCGTGTTTGAGAGAAAGATGTAAAACACATAACATTTCTTAATATGTTATTAACTGATTAACAAGATTTATGGTATGCATATTCTATAATGGTTTCTTCAAACGTTTGGACCAACGCCTCTGGCGTTCTTCCGGGGTCCAACTATCTTTTAAGTTTCCTACATTGATTGGAGGGTTAACTCATTAGTTTTGAACTTGCTAGTCTGAGCGTGGTGTGTGAGCTCTCGCATTCGGGAGGAAGCAGGTTCGAATCCCTGTCTGGGCATCCAGATTTGGGTTTTCCATGGTTACCCCAAATCACTCCAGGCGAATGCCGGGATACTTCATTCAAACTGCCCCATTCCGTGCCCTCCATCCTTTTGCCGCCTCTAATGACCTCAACGTCGACGAGGTGTAAAGGCATAATCAAAAAAAAAAAAAAAAAAAATGTAACTCACTAATCCTTTCTTTCGTGATTATAAGTTTTTGGCGAAAAAGCTTTTACGATGGAAACAGGATTTACTCTACAATCCATTGATGCTATAATTCATTATTTCTGAGTATACAAAACTCTAGAAAATGTTTTATCTGTGATTACAACGGATTTTCCGGTGAAATTTTTTTTCCAATTTTGGCTGCCAAGTATCTGTGACGAACGTTTACGCTCTCGAGTAATAATGTTTCAGTATTCATGTCAGCAATTAATATTTCCCGACAAGATAAAAAGCGACACAATAAGACACGCAGAGTCGTTAATGCTGTGAAATCATAACCTCCAACCAACCCAATATTCAGGAACGCGGAGTAGCAGTTGTGCCCTACATAAAAGGCGTTATTCACGGAATCGGAAATAACCGATACAAAGAGCACGACAAAACCAGTAATTCGTTAGTCAAGGTAATGGAGGAACTAACCACACTAGATGTCGTCAAGCACCTAGGGTAAAGTTTAGGAGAGACGCGAGAAACCTTAGAGAGAGAGAGAGAAAAATCTAGAATAACACATTTAAAATTATAAATTTAATAATAGGAAGAACGCAGCCACCCCCTGGCATGTAACTGCTATCAAGTTTTAATACTGTACTAGACTGACTCTGCTTAGTATGATCGGCTCTACCAAATTGTGGCTGGTAGCTTATATTTTCACTATTTGATATAACTGTCAGGGATTGAGAAATGCCTCTCTTCGTTAACATCGAGAGAAAGCATGACCTGAAACGTGCTAAAAATGTTTCGCTCGCCGAAATTAACAGATATGAATCACTTATGAGACTTATGGGTAAGAATAGAAATGCATATCGGCCATAAAGAATAAAGGGACACTTGTATATGCGGGAATCGTTATATTAATGAATCAACGTGAAGTTAATGAGTTATGTAGATGTAATATGACTAATTAAATTATTGATTCTATTGTACATCATACTGAAAATTACCATTCCTACTTAAATCGCGTTGAATTATTAACATTTGGTTTTAATTCCGTGTATCAGAAAACCTGCCTATCCAGGCTCGAGCCAAAAAATAAGTAGGCGTATGTGTTTGTATTATAAAACATCCTGCTGGTATATATAAGTGATTACAGTTTGCAGATAACATATGGGAAGCTCAATGTGACAATTTAAAATATACTATATATCATCGCTGACGGAGTTTTTAAAAACTTTTAATAACTACACGTTGAATAAGATTACATGTATCGCATAGAATGGTCCATAACCACTAAACCGTCGTGATTGGATGATTTTAGATTTTATGGAGAGATCTCTCATACTGCTTCACTGACTCTGAGGTAGTGTAACTCAATTTATTTTGACTCTCGATATTCACATTGGTGTAAAAACGTATTGCATAGAATTACGTTACCGTCCTGATGCGGACTTGTTTATATCAGCTATTTTAACCAACATTTTTGTACCCGTTTCACAAAGTTTGGGAATGTCATTTAAAGATTTTTGAGAGGTTGTTACATTGTTTTAAATTATTTGATGAATGCTGAGAAGTTTTTAAAAAGATTTTCATTTTTAAAAATTATTTAAAATTGAATACTCAGCTATACATGGAAGAAGAAATTTGTGAGGTCTCGTAAAAGGTATCAACTGAATACAATAGTGATCCTCTGTGTACTGTTCATTTGCAGCACAATACACAATTATCCGCTAAACGTTCTTTTCAGAACGTATTAAACAATAATTTCCGTCGCATATACCGTGAATGACCGTGCCTCTGGTAATATTTAAACCGTGACAGTTATTATTGCAATATGTGTACAAACAAATTACGTTAATTTAATATTCAGTCTAGTGTCAAACTGAACTAGTATGACATTTTACTAAACAAATTAATTACTGATAACTGAGCGTGCGTTACTTTGAGAGACGTAAAATTATTACATTACATTACATTTTTTAATTTTTTATGCACTTCAAATAGTTTACTGTGCTTTTACAGGGATGACTTTGTTTTGATATATATTGTTTTTCGCGGAGACTTCATCCCAAACGTCAATGGTGTGAAAAGTGCCGATTTTAATGGAAGGAGCAAATGACGGCTTAATGGTAAGTCCTAGTACTTCAGTTAAATGTCCACGACACATTAAACTGTAATTATAAAAATTATCTTACTAATAATGCTTGATAACAGAATGTTTTTATTCTGTTATTATAGTCATGAACCACTATTTTCAAATGAGAAATCGACAACTATCTTTTTAATTCTTGGCTGCCCGGGTGGCGCCGCGTCATGTTTCTTGAAACCATGTTCTGCCCTGGAAGGAGAGTCTAGAATGAGGGTCGTAACGTCGCCTACAAGAAACATGACGCGGCGCCACCCGGACAGCTAAGAATTAACTGACTCTGGCCGCGGAAGCCTACGATTACAACTATTTTTCTCTTTTAATGAAGTTCATCTTCTTTTTATGATGCCATACTCGATTACCAGTGTAGGTGGTTGCACGCAAGGTGTACCTCTCCAGGAGAACTCTCTTGGGAAGATGAACTGGGATGATTTCGCCAGTGCATGTTTGTATGTATTCTTGGAGGTGTGGAAGACTAGTGTGTTTGTGTTCAGTATAACTTTGTTTGTGTTGTACGAAATGAGAAATGAAGAAGGGAGAGTAGGAAACCTAGTGACGGCCCATTCAAGCTTAGTCTTCCGAAAGTTACAAAGTCCACTAGGCTTGACATGCCCATCCGACGTACGATAACCATCAATAGGGCCATGTGCCCTCCTTCCATACGCAGTGTGTAGAGGTTTTTGATTTAACTCCAGACTTTCGTGCATCACTTCCTCTCGTACCCTCACGGCCAAGTCTTGATGATTGCATTTCTTCCATGACCAGGATTGGAACCAACTAACTCCGTGTCAGCGCCGGACACCACCACAGTGCAGAAAACAATTGAGCCAATGAGGCTGGCTTTTTAATGAACAGGTATATATTTCATTAAAGGTAGGTGATCGATTATCTTGCATAAGTCGTTTGGCATACAAATTGTAGTGTATGTATTGAGCGTTGTTGACTCTTTTCAACTGGACACAGCGTCCCAAAGTGTGTTAACTCTCTTTGTCTGAATGATATCCTGTTTGTATATTCACAGACACAGGTGTACCCCGTCTCGACCACACGTTTTTGTGAATACACACCTTTGATCTTCCCCTGGTCGTAAGGCACGTTCCATTTGACAAATGGGATCCACAACAGGGATTCTTCATTTCTCACTGAGTCATGAACTGCTTGCTCTTTTCCATAGACAGCTGTATATTATAAACCAGAGGACACAATTTACTTTTACAGATAAATATAGATTTTTTTTGCTTTATTATTACTAACTCTGATGAGTAAAATCCTGCGATGCTAATTTCACTACACACTTACCTTTCATATATTTCAACCATGTAGGCTCTTCGAATTTTACGTTTCACTAGTGTTTGTGATATTTATATAGTCGGTCAAACAAGAAATATAACTTTTTTGTTGATCCTTAAGTACTGTTAGCATAGCATAACAGTGGTGGTCACCAAGTTGTGTCCTCAACAAAAACTAAGGACTGAAATGAAAAATTAAAAGTACTAGTAAACACAAATGCATACCACCTTTTGGTACCTCAATCCATTTCACTACATCGAAACTTTATGGGTTAAAATCTATGTCTTCTGAAAAACCACCACCTCTATAAGCAATCAGAAAACTCTTTTCATTGTAACTGGATTTGTTCATCAGTAAAGGGTGTTATAGTTACAGGTCCGTATTTTATTTTACCCCACAGAAAGGAACGAGGGTCGAATAGTCCAATAGTCTTTACTTTATTCAAGTACATTTCTTATGCTTCAGAAATAAGTTCACGTCTGAGCGGATCAGATCAGACTCAACTGAAACCGACTCTCACTGAGAACTTTGTGACTGTGAACAATGTTCTCATCAAACAGGTACTTTTTTCACGACTTTTCGGTCTCCTTTCCTTTACAGCTACACCTATTTGATTAGCAATATTATAGTCCGTTCACTCTTAAATGGCGGTTTCATCTCACATTACCCTTGCCTCTCGGCCTCACCTCATCACCCATCCCTATCATGTCAACAGGAGCAGCTTTCTCTCCTGTAGCACGTAGGGGGGGGGGGGGGTACGTGCAGTGCAGAGGGGATGAAGCAGAGAGACCTTTAGCCACCTATTTAAAATTAGCGTACTATAGCACAATATGCTCCCTGTATTAGCAGTGCACGCTCAGAATACAGGAAAGAGAATCACCTTCGCTGTAGAAGATACAGCATCCTTCGGAGGAGGATAATCGCTGAGCTTCTACTCCAATCACTGTTCCTTTGGCTATGGGATAATTTAATGAGCTGGCTCAGATCTTATCTATATACATAAATCTTTCAGCAAAATCTAGAGACTTGTCATCTCACTCCCTTTTGATCTGTTTAAAAGTTTAGATACCCTGCGGGCCGAAATATTTCAGGCTGCGATCTACTAGTTTTGTAAGAGATTGTTTATATCGGCCTTCTTATGCGGGAATCATATTCCGGTTCAGCTAAGTTTAAATTCAAATGCCGACTGTTTTACTTGTAATGGAACTTCATTTAGTTTAATATTATAGTATTAAAATCTTTTGTTAAGTTTCACAGCGGCCAGACGTCGAATTAGCACGTCCTGTTTGTTCGAGTTTGAATCTGCCGATCGAAAGTCCAGGGTACAACCGACTCGTGCACTGTTGAGCATGCAAGCCAGGATAAATGGATTGTTATCACATCTTCCCTGCTGGGCGACAAGTAACCATCTAGGCCTCGGAATAGATAGTCGCTAAACCAACCTTACGATTCTCTGTTAATTGCACTCAGTAGGGCCATTTCTCATCCCTCTATTTAAGTAGCGCGGGTTACGGAGTACCTCACGTTTATTGTGCACCATCAGCTGTAGTTGGTGTACGGTTTCAGTACAGATTAAACGAGGTTTCCTGAAGAGGTTGTTAAATTTCAAATAACCCCGGCTGTCCTCTCCAAGATGAATTCTCAACCTCGATGCTCCTGTTTATTCAATAGTTAGGTAGCTGTTACAAGAGAAGGAGAGTACCGTAAATCAGAGCTCAAGAGCAGAAGATATATGAAGATAGTCTACGCAAGTCATATTGCATTGTAGGGAAAATCTACAGAACTCACGTATTAGCCACTCCTACTCAGCCATTCAGTTACGACACTTCTAATGTCGCCAGCAAATCCTCATCACTGTACTTTGATGACATATTCTTAAATAATACTGAATCACAGGGGAAACGTCTTTATTATTCAATTTATATTAAACTTACACCGCTTAAGGTTTCAGCACCAGTAACGTAACAACGGCTCGTTCCACGATGTTTTAGTTTTGGACAGTGCGAATGACTAAAGTATTGTAAGCATTTTTCAGTAGGTTGTACGATTTGGTTTTATGGATGGATTATTTACAACCGCAACTACTCTCTATACAATTCACCGTTCTGTTTGTCACAGGTTCTTACGGAGGTGATCTAAAATCGGCGCGTATTTATCAGATTTTGCACCTTGTGTGTCGGCAATCTTGATAATGTACTTAGGCAATTTTCTCTGATAAAATAGATGAATTAAGGCACTATTATCAATTTCCGTGTCAAATAACATACATTACATCCTTAGAGTAACACAGAGAACGTATTGTGTGATGTTTATACTATTGATCATCGGGAGACAAATGCGTACATTGCCTAACATGTCGATGGCATTTGGAGATGGTTGTGTCTCTGAGAGTGGTAATTTCAGCAACAATTTCAGCGATATTTTCATCACACAAAATACTATTAAATTCTTAATAAATACTCAAACCAGTGGACAATTTCAGTTGTTAAGCACAACCTTTATATAAAAGGTTTCACAAGAACGGAGGGAAGAACACAGAAAGGAAAGAAAGGAAAGAAGACCGATTTAAATTAGATCTTAAACTCAAAATGGTTTATGGTTCTTACAGCCTCCAGCAGACAAGTTCGAAATTTTACCCAACTTCACTTCATCCACTAGATAACCCATTCACCTTATAAAAATTGGAGAGATAGTGGTACCACAATTTTCTTTTTAAGAAACTAACTGTAGTGATTGTATTGTGTGTTCACTATGCAGTATTTGACGAATGAAGAAATTCAAATATCTGTTTTAGGTGACCCAGTAGACTACACCAGAGCAGGAATATCTCGTAGTTGAATATGTAAATTAGATCATTCATATCATATAATGTAAAATTTCTACAACGGAAGACGATGGGTATTCGACCCACAATTAGACACTATGATGAGCGAGTGATTACAATGTGTGGTATTTCAGTTAACCAAAGGCAAAAACAAATATGTTATATTTAGCGTAAATTAAACCGTGATTCAAGAAGACCGGAGTTGGTCTCAAAGTCAGAGGGGTATGTGTTCTCTACCTGATTTTTCAGAAGACATTGAATATTTTTTTTTTTGGCATCACTCTAGACAGCTTACACTTAACATCCATAACTTCTAGGCATGTACTCATCAATCTACATTTTGGATGAAGAACTGCACTTCCGTCGAGTAGATGTCCTTACCATACATGAATGATAATGAGCCTTTGAAAGTAACTGAAAACGTTCAGTTTAGCTTACAGGTTCTGCTTCCGAAGTAAGCTACACTTCGAACTTGGCTTCAGTTTGGATCTCACTGTTACCCACTCTCTGGACGCCTCCTCCCCCCTCCTCCCCCTTCCTTTCCCTTCCTCCCCCCTCCTTCCTTTCTCACATCACGGTCTCACTGTGTAGGCTACAGACAGCTGAATTTTATGGGGGACTCGATGCGAGTGCAGCCGAGTCCAGCCGACAATAGCCGAGGCAACGTCGCCGCAGGAATTTCATTAACGGCCGGGACACGGCCTGGGCTGCTCCTCTCGACCTCCATAAATCGATCGTTGACAGTCGTCCATCAGCGATCTCGATATGACCAACTAGGCGATGTAATCGTTTAGTATGACCGTTACTTTATTTTCATTTGCGGACGCTCACATAGTAATAGGCAATTTATCGGATTACTGCAGAATGTAAGACTTGCAACTTTGATTCCTATGGGTCTCATACGGTCTCCGTTATAGAATCTGTACTTTAAAAAGTGACTAGAGTATCTGCAATGTCACAGTCTTTGTTTATTTGAAGCTATGGAAATGTTTTCCCTCTCCGCCCATTCCTCTTATTTTTAGACATTGTGAATAATATGTATTACTATCCAAATTTATATTTTACACAAATTTCTTAGGCTTTTTTTTTTTTTTTTTTTTTTTTTTTTTTTTTTTTTTTTTGATATTGTACATTTAAACTTATCACATTAAAATTTCTCCATAATGCTCCTGGTTTTTTTTTTTTTTTTTTTTTTTTTTTTTTTTTTTTTTTTTTCAAAAAAAAAGGTTTGCCCTAACTTGCATTATGTGCGTTTACTAAAAATTTTCTTCTACGCTTATTTCTTTTAAGAAAGTTCAATATGCAAAAATATGGGCATTAAGTCCATGTAATTATCTCCTCTTTATCTCCATACTGCCTAATTGTTTTAAATTAATTATAGTATCATGAAGGACAACAAAATAACTTTTTTTTAAATTTAAATAAATTATTTCGTAAAAGATATTGCTAAGTGACCAATGACATGAAACGTAAACGGTGTAATTTAAGTTATTAGTCGAATAAGTATATTCATATCGCAAAAAATGATTTAGTTAAAAATAATTGAACAAGAAGCAATATTCATACAATTGTCATTAGATTTTTTTTCTTTTCAAGAATTTGAAATGATGCTTCTGTATAAAATTACACTTGAATTAGCTCTTTATTTATGTTTAAGTTATAATTATCATGGAAATCTTAATTCCTTACCAAAAATCAATCCCGTAGATTGAAATTGTTGAAAAACCTGAAACTGTTTCTGCAAACACTTTTCCCGATTTCTTTATCTAAGAAAAGTTGTCAATAAATACTGTTAGTAAAATTCAGTCAGAGATCATTCTGTTTTATTAACACTGAAACGAACATCTAGTACATTTCTGGTTTGCTCGAGGAAATTGACGATTGTCAGCTCAGAGATAGAATGGAAAAGGGGAGTACTATACCAATGCTATGAGGAAGTGTGAACTTTATAATGCCAATGCGCTACTAAAATTGGCTCAACTATTGTGTCTACAGGAATGAAATGAATGATTATATAAATTCGTTCCACAATTTTATTTTTTAAATTGGCATTTGACTACAATGCCACACAGCCGGCACTGTCTAATCCGCAACTATTTATCGGTGTACTCAATGTATATTAGACTCAGTACGGTATACACGACACAAGAAAAACATAACACTTAGCTAAAATCAAGACACATATAACAGTGGCCGGACTCGAATCGGTAACCCCGACAACGCGTGGCTATAACGCTATCCCCTACGCTCGTGGATTCGGCAAATGAGTGCTTTAGTATCACAGTAACATTATAAAATTTTAATACATTTTTCTTCACACAAATGCTGGAATGAGAAATAGGGGTATTCTACTATAACCGTGGCATCATAATTTGATAATGGACTCTTATGTAACTCTATGAGAGAAATCTAAAGCAAGGAATAATTTTTTTTTTGATATCTCATTTAGTTTTCGAGACATATTGTCTCAAATGTAAGGTAGTTGGGTTGAAATTCGGCCTGGACCAGAAGAAAAATTTCGCTAAAACCAATTTGATGATGGATTCTTATATATCTCGATGAGATAAATTGAAAGTAAAGAATGTTTTTTTTTTCGATATCTCGCTTAGTTTCTCAGATTAGCTGTCTTAAAAGTAAGGCGGTTATGTTGAGATGCAACCTGGACCAAAACATAGCGAAAACTACAAGGAGCTACACGCTGGATATACACAATTGCGTTTTTTACCGTTACTACCGGTTGTAGTTAAGTTAAAATACGGCCTGGACCAGAACAAAAACGTCGCCAAAGGCACAAATAATTATACTGATAATGAATTTTTGATAGTCGATATCTCGAGAACTAGGCCAGAAATCATTTTTTTATTTTTATTTTTCACTCTCGATTTTTCTCGTCGAGTTAAATAACAATCCATCATCAAATTGCAGTGCCACGGTTATGATAGTGCTGCTAGAAATTTTAACAGTATATTTATGTGAATGAGTTATAAATATGATGTGGATGTACAGCAATGCAGAACGCTTGAAATTTTAAAATTTATCTGAATTTACCTGGCTTGTTGAAGCATTTCTTTCCACTCGCATTTTATTAGTTCAAATTTATTTTAAAATCCTTTTTACGTTATGTATATGTAGTCCATATGGACGTAAGTTGGAATAAAATCCGCATACTGCCGACGTATACCACATGTAGTAGAATATATTATGATAATTCTCTTCTTCTCTTCATTCCCTTCGTCAGAATTACAGTCAATATCAATTGTCTTTTCTTCGATGTGAGGTCGTTTTCACAGTTTGAGTTCACTTTTAATATAAGTTAGTACCAACTTACAAGACTATGTTATTCAGAAAATTTGGTGAGTCACACCTCAATCAAGCTTCCTTTGAATTCTCACAAATGGTTTGGAATCTTTAATCACGTGAGAAACAAGTTAAATATAGTTGATTTCGCGCCGATGAAAACTCATTCCGTTGCTGTAAGCTGAAATGAAAACTTGTATTCCAATACCAAACAAATTTTTTACAACTGACCACGAAGTCAAGTCATGTCTTCTAGAACGTGGGAGCTCAAGAAATCTAGCAGTTTGAACTCCTCTATCACTGGCGTATCCGATTTTCATTAGTTATGGACAAACAGCGCGTGTATTACAAAACATAAATAAAGTCGTGACTTTGCATAAAAGTAGGCTGCACATGCGGTCATGTGATCAAAAACAGATTAGTTACAAATACCTTTAAAATATTCTCCGGTGTAGGTCGTTCGAAGATTACGTGCAGACTTACTACTGACGCGCACCAAAAAAGGAATGACATGTTCCAGATCGTACTGCAACCTCGTTTCTATGGTAACAATTAAATATGTACGAGGTCACAGCGCGTTACCTAGGAAATAACCCCAGCTATTGTTGGCAGGCTATAAAAGGAGGTCCCCATAATAGAAGGAGTCCACTCCATACTCGGGCATGGCCGAGAGCATTCGGCTTGGCACCTCGACCTGGTTAACGAGTCCCAAGTGAGCCTGCGGTGTAGGCTTAGTATAAGGTCAGTATGGTATCAGTTCATTTTCCGGAAGATTCTTCGAGAGAGTGTCTGGGGTTATAATGCGAGGAGATGTCGGGAGCGTAACTGTGTTTTGGGCGAGGTCGGTGGTGGTGAATTGTGGTGGGTGGAGGGGAAGGGGATGACGTCGGTAGCGTGTGTGGCGACTTTGACAGTAGTTCTCTGCGACCTCATATTTGGATTGGCATACTGTAGTCACAGCCAACTAGGCTATCGTAGCCGTACCCTTTCCCTTCATCCTTCACAATACTACCTCCACCGTCACCGCCGCATCAACCGCGGCACCTGGCTGCTTCTCCTCTGCATTGCAGAGGTGTGATGGAGGACTGGAGTAGCAGACTTCACGATACTCGCGTACTCAGCTACGGCGAAGTGTAGAGGCTGAGTTAAGGGGAGACGGACAGCGGCGGCATGTCATGTGCCGTGCTGTGTTGGTAAAGGGTCTGAAACCAGGGGATTACCACCACAGTCCCGATGTCCTTCACCCAGCATCCACCCTTACCGCCGCGGACCACGCAGCACCTGATGGATGTTCTTCCAGTCAACCATCTCACCACTGTAAACCACGCCTCTCTCCTTCTTGAAAATGGGTGGCACATTGCATCAGGTACTGTCCCTGGATTGAAGGTTACACCTCGACTCTCAGCAGACTTTTTGACGGGTTTGAGGTTTCTCGAGCTGTCTGCTTTCCGTTCCGTCCGAGCTTGGAGCAGCGGCCGTGATTGCTGCTGCGACAGCAGTTCCTGCCACGGTAGCAGTGGGTGGGGTCGGGAGTCCACGATAAACTTTGTAAAATAATTTAAACTGAAAATGAATATTTACGAATAAAATTTCGAAATTATACTTTAACTAGCTGACCCGGTCACGCGTTGCTGTGACTTACTAATTATAGTACGTTGGATTAATGTTATTCTAAACTTCCTCAAGTAGTCAAATTAATATTCACTAATAAAGACAAAAACATTGTAGTCGATTTGGAAATTCAAATGTAATTGGTAAAGAGTTACGGAGAGTTGAAATTAAGGACAAACGATCATAAAAAAAATTAATTTACATTTCATTATAAATTACTTAATTGAAATTATATAAAAATTGAAATTTATAAAATAAATAAGAAATTATTTTTTTATTTATAAAAACTGAAATTTCAGTTATATCTTCAGTCATACTGTTTTTATATTTTCCCCACAAACTCGAAGATTGTTTTGGATAACATGTTGTAAAAATAATTGCAAACAGTTTGACGAATACTATTCGGCGTGGCTGTCTACGCTGCATCAGCAAGTGTCAGGTCCCAATGATTGTCGTCTACCAGCAGCTGCAACTCGCGACATGCATCTTGACATGTATTGAACACTCGACATGTATTGAACAGTCGACCATTAACTGTTCGTAAATATTCGAAAGAAGCTGGTCCGGGAACATTCACCAATAACAAACGCTGAAAGAAACATTCACGTTGTTTTGGATGCACTGTGGAAAGTCTTTGCTTTGAATATGCCTGCTATCGAAGGATGTGGTTCTCCTTGATTACGTGGCTACCATTTTTTACCTAATTTGTTCCATGAAAAATAGCTTGGAACATCGGTATATAATAATGTTTTTGCGAATTGGCGGAACACATCAGATTTTTGACACAATGTGAAAAATTCAGTTTGTGGTTTGTCGTTCTTGGTGGCTCAAGTATTCTTTTGAAAATATTTTCTTCGGTGAAATATACACGTTGACCGTTTTCAAGATGTATTGCAAGATGGTGGATGGAAGGGTCTCTTTCATGGGTGCGAAAACTAAAAATATGCCAGATAGCTTCGTTGCTGCTGATGTATCTACCTATATGGTATCGTGTTATTTCGTCATTTTTATTTACATTTTGAACTTCAAATACGGCCAGATCACTGCCTTTATTAACATATTTGCAAAGGTACTTAATGTATTTTACAGAACTGCAAAACTCGACAGTAATATGAGCCTTATACGTTTTTGAAAGCAATGGTGAGTATGGTACGACCCACTGATTGTCACTTTCAACTTGGTTTCTAGAATTTGACATTCGCCTTGTAAATGTTTGGCCACCATTCTCAGCGTTTCTGCGGCGATACAACGGATAACCATCGATATCCGTAATAGTATCATTCGTATATTACTTTGGAAAACGCTTTTTACATTTTCAACCTTCTATGCATGGCGATGTCATGTTAAAAGCACCTCACGGTCCGTGGATCGAGTGACTGGTAACAATATCAAACAATTCTTGATCAATTAATGGGTCCGGAATTTCGGCTGAAATTATTTCATCAATTTATTCTGGACGGATTTTAACTTCAAGCCAAATTAAAATGTGAGAATGAGGCAAACCTCGCTTTTGCCACTCAATCAAATACAGAAAGCAACGTGTGTTACCGAAAACTGAATGTTTTACGATTAAATCAATCAATGATTTTAATTTTTGTTTGAACACACAAGTCGTGACATCATGACGATGCATTGATTCATGGCCTGGTAATAGCAAAGTTTGTATTTCCTCCCAATTCAGATTACATGTAAATGTAATAAACAAATCTGGACGACCATAATGACGTAAGTCATCGCATCTTGTATATATTCCTGCATGTTCCATGAACTGCCGATGTAGCTTGAAGGTAAAATAAATGCATTACCGATATAACTGGCGTTTTAATTTTCATAAATACTGCCGATAACAGTATCTCGTAAGAGGATGTATTCCTCCGATCGTTATTTAGCCTGGTTGTATCGAATAAATCGCAAATGCTTGTTTTCAACCTTGGCGTACATATCCACGACGTATTGAAGGCACAGTTGACGATATCGAAGGATATAGTTATCCTAATTACGTCTAATCATCAATCGGGGGGCGTAGTACTTCATTGAAGTAACTTTTTTATTTGTTTTATTACCTGAAAAAATAATAAATTAAATAGTAAAAAAAGAATAAGAAATCAATATAGTGGGCCCGCTATAATATGTCCCCTGGTCGGAATACCGCGGGTCTACTGTACTAATAAAATAACGAATGCAAAAGTTGAATATTAAATTTACCAGCAATTGGATCACGCTGTTTGATGTTGATGTGATATTCATTCTGCCCTTGCCAGAATATCAGTGGATACTGGAGTGCGTCATACGAACGGTGTAGATCCGAAATTATACTAACAGTTCTATCTTGACGTGTGACTTTAATCAACTGAGTCACCAACCATAAAAACTGCAACTTCATCTACGGTTGGCGCGTTGAATCTGCCAGCGTGTTCTCCTGATGGTAATTTGTCAGCTTTGATGACAATTTGATAGTTGTCATTTTTTAACTGTGGCGACACAATTGAATAAGTTGATTATTATTTTACAAACAATTTTCCAACAACACCACAATTGCTCGATGAAATTATACTGGCACCTAGTTTTCAAGCGTTCCTCACAATTTCCAATAGATTTGGAGAAACTTCGGGTCATCGTTTGGCATCGTTATCAACGACCCAAACTTATGGTACACCTGGCTTTGTATTTTGAATTTAGTTTCAAAATGACGTCCATCAGATGTAAGATCGCAAATTTTTGTTGCCCCAAAAGACGTCATCTGGAAGCAAGAATTGAATTTGCGTGTCTTGCGCAGAAACAATTTCGAATCGTTTGATTCGCCAGCAAGAAGGATTGTAAATGTTCTGGCGGATTGGGTAGTGGCAATAATACATCTTTTCCTGATGCACAACACATGCCGCCTGCTTCGTTGCGGAATTTCAGCACCTGATAATACTGGCATATTTTGCTCATTGCACCGATTGCAGTTTTAGAATGTGCAGAGTAATCAATGGCTCGTGCATATTGGAACGCAAGACGAACAAATGATACACGTGTTAAAGCACGGCTGATTTACTGTCTCTCTCGTTCTCTTTCACTAAATGTAGCTATGTGCTGTTCTCGTGCAGCTCTTGTTCTCGATATATTCTGTCACAGACGTTCATCACGCTGTTCTTGAGATTCTTGCATACGACGCTCAGCTGTCCTGATTCTTTGAACTTCCTTACTTGCCGCGATTTGTGTTGCTGATTGATGAGCTCTCTCGTCGTGGGTCTTGCCTCTCTGCTACACGCATTGTCGAGGTTAGATTCTTTGGCGACATTTCACTGAAAAATGTTTGAATTACAACAAAAAGTGCCTTTCTGAAAGCCTTAAAATACAGTAAAATGGAAGTTAAGAACTAATGAGGAAATATAAAATAACATTGAAAAAATAACAGAAAAAGAAGAATGATATTTTTTGATACATTTCTAGCATGGATGACACCATTCTTTCAAGAGGTTTAGAAAGATTTGAAGCGAAATAATACCAGTGAACTGTATGGAAAGAAAATTTTTTCGATAGCAGACTTTGAATATGGCAGGATTCAAAGGTAGAGAGGAGTGCAATAATGAAGGAGTACTGGGGAGGAAGAAAGAAAAAACAATAGGAGAGGAATTGAAATTGACACGTGGTCTCTAGCTGACCATAACAAAAAGAAGAAGAAAAATGATAAGCTAGCGAGAAATGCTTACACGATTCGAATTTATCGTAACGTTTTCTTCAATGTTATATTCATGTGTGTAATTACTTTTTCGCTAGGTATACAGACACACAAACGATGAACAACAATACAGTATAATTATAACACAATACACAGCACAATTAAAATTGAAGAAACTCACACATATGTCGTGGAATAGACCGTACCATAAATAAATCGAAATACAACGCCATCTATTTGATGGTTCGATAAATTAACACACCGCCATCTGTTAGGAATAAACTGTAGCATAAATAAATTGAAACAGAACGTGATCTACTGGATGATTACCCAAGCTAGCTAACCAAGTGTTGTATTGACAAGTTAACAAATCGCCATCTGTTAGAAACTTATGGAACTATAATAATAATTACGTGTGGTCGTAATGACCTGGTGACATGGTTTCTACTGGCTGGGCATTCTGTCCCTATCGTAGCCTTCTTTACCTAGCCCGCCCATCCTGCCTGGTACACGTGACCTATATTTTAACGTCGAATCCGAACAACAGTACCGTCCTGGCGTATTTCACCTCACTCAGCATACTGCGCCGGGGGTTAATGCCGGGTTAAGTGTCTATAAAAATCCTAGCCGAGACATGGGCTCTAACCGGGGACCTTTCCATCTCCAGTCAGACGCCCTAACCACTTAGCCAGCAGACCGCTTAGCCTTGGTGGCTTACAAATAATTACAAACCATTGTCCTATGACAAACATTAAATGAACATTTATTTCGCAAATAATAAATATTGAGGTCTATAATCTAGATAAAAACTATCCTATCTTTTAAGTTGGACTAAATCACACACATTAAGCCAAATTTCATCTAAATCGGTTATGTAGTTTCGGAGTTCATCCCGGACGAACATCGTGACACGAGATTTTTATATATATAAAGATGTGGACTCATCATTATTCTTTTCCTGTACAGTAGCTGTCGTTAGTAGCATCATCTAATTTACTGAGAAAGAATCAAAGATCAAAGCTCATAAAAATAGACATATTTCTATAATAACATTACACATGTCATTGACCAAATACACTGTTTATGAAATTCAATTTTCGTAATATGGACAGTGGTCTGTAAAGTGTCAGGTCCATACTGGTGGCTGGAGATAGGGTGTTCATACCTTTTGTACAGTAAGTTAATGTTAAATAAACGTGAATGAAGTCACTCGCACATTGGCTGCAGTCATCCGGCGACTATAACCATCACGATTTTTGTAATTACGTTTAGAATTATAATTTTTACATTTTGATAAACACATACAGAATTAGTTTCAAATAGTCTAAGCATAACTTAGGTACATTTTACGATGGTTAAAAGGGATTTTCGTAGAATTTTTACTTCAAAAGCCTGGTATTCAAGGCAAGGTCTCTGTTATATTTCATCCCAGAGTATGATATCGTGCTGTATTGTTATACGAGGGAATACAAACATGTACCGTAGTTTTTATCAATATATTTTTCAGTTTTTAACCTCCATCTATCAATCCTGAAGATATTTTTAAATATTTCGATGGTTCGATTCTGGTTAGCTGTTACGTAGATGTTATATTGCAGTATATCGCCCATTCCCGTTTTCTCTTGGCCAGGCCATTTAATTTTATTTAACTGCTGATGGAGCGCTTGCTCCGGTGCAAGTTACCTCCTACACCCATTTTCCCAACTAATTTTTCCCTCTTCTAATTTCAGCGTTTTTGGTAAATTATTCATCATTTCTCTTAATAATTTATTCCATTCCCTTACGCGCTTCCCTAGGAAAGAAAACTCTTCCCACAACACAAATATGGTGGAAAACTCATTCAGTGACATCTATATTTCAGATGAAAAGTCAGTGCGTGGAACAAAACAAGAAAACTGGACTATCAGGAAGGTATTAAGCTTCTCTCACTGACGATTCTTATTGGTGGAGTAGTTCATCAACCTTCTCCCTATATTTCAGTAAATACTTTTACTAAATTCAGATTGTGAAACTTATCGTAAAAGTTTCAATTAACTGGATTACATTAAAGCGAGGACCAAAAAGAGGTTCAGTGCTACCTTTTACTCCAGTTGATAATCGTAAAACTATGACGATAATTATTTATGTATTGGCTTTTCTAATTCCTACAGATAATATTGCACCCATAATGTTGTCCGTGGACAAACCAACGATGGACCATGTTCCACGATGTAGAATTTTTAGTACTACAAAACTACAGAAACAATTGTTTCGGAAATGTGTGACGCCAAGACAGATTGAATGAAACTGTGTGCCTAGGCAACGTTGTTTACACGCTGACGAATGGATAAGTAACGTGAATGGGAACTATATACATAATATGAAAGGTTTTTATTTTTGAGGTCCTTTGTAAGAGTCACTTCAAGAAGTTGTCGGGTAAGAGTTACAATGACGCTAATATACAGCACCAAAGTCATTCTATTTATCCGATGGTAAATAATGTCAAACTAACTTCAAGTGTGTGTGAACTGAAGGCATAAAATTCTCTCTCTTGAAGGATGAAAACCTCTACGTGATGAGTTTCACAAAGTTTCTGTTGATGAGAGAGTGATCCAGTCCACAGCACCTTAATGCAGGAGAGTAATGGAGGGAAATGTTTGAAAGAATTGATGAAGTATCCATAATTTCTTGAGAATTTGGGGGCTTCATAAAGTAACTAATTGCAACAACACCAATACGTCTTGAAAATCCATTTGCTCCGGTGTATCAAAATCTGTCGCGCGCTGAAAAATGGGTAGTGTAAGTTAAAAATAACTTCCAGTACATTTCTGCAGTTCACTGAGTCCATAAAAACAGTAGGATTGCCGAAATAGCATCTGGAAGCACTGGTCGTATTGTGGTTGCTGTGTTGAACTCACGTACGTTTTTTACTGCCGGGAATAAGGGACGACTACCGGTTTAAGTCACTGCTAGATTCTCCAGCATCAAGAAAAATGTATACCGCCGCAAGAAGCATCTATATCAGGGAAGAAATAGTCTGTAAAGAATAGCACAAAAGCTTGATCATAAAAGGAGGTGGGTGAAGAAAATGTATGGTACGACTGATGTGTATCACTCTGTTTCTGTTGTGATTGAATGCAATCGGCATACATGCAGTGTGTGTATTGATCTAGAGTCATTAACGTCACCGGTTCAAGTTCTGCCTGGAACAAGAGTGTTATTAATTGACGAATGAACTGTTGTGAATACAAGGAATACACAGAAAAAATTAATATAAATTTCAAAGATCAATATACACCTATAGAATCAATACAGAGCGAATCAGGAGGAACGGTAAATATTTAAGGAGGTGGCAGTATGTACAATATCGATAAAAAAAGGTTCATATAAACATGTATCCGATTTGGCATTAGTTTTGGAGATACTGGTGCTGGAATGTTTTGCATAAAACAAACCTCAGAAATGATTAAAAGCACACAAATAACTTATTGGAGTACTTTATTCATGCAAAAACACACGTATATTTCACAACAGCTTAAATGTTCTAAATTTCCACCAATTACTTCAATACACACAGTAAAGCAGCTTATTTGTGCTTGAAGGCAACAAGTGCAGTCCTGATGGGCGAAGAAAGCTTCAAAGTGTATTGAAGTCGAAAATTTAATTTAAACTTTCGTAAAATACGCGTGTGTATTTGCATGAATAAAATACCTTAATAAGTTATTTGTGTGCTTTTGATCATTTTCTGAGGTTTATTTTATGCATAACATTCCAACACCAACGAATGAAAATCGTACACATGTTTAAATGAACTTTTCTACTCAATATTGTTCATATTACCACCTTCTTCACTATTTACAATTCCTCCGAATCATTATGTATAAATATTATGAATCTAGATAAAAAAATTTAAAGCGAAAGACATAACTTAAAACAATTTCATTCTCATGTCTCCTCTGTGTCGTAGACTTTTGGTAATATTCGATATTTCTACCTGAAATGCTACTGTGGCATATATGTGTCTTTTGCTTTGACCCACCGATGATTTCAAAGAAATCAGTTCCTTGTAATTGTCTTTGGTTACTACAGGCCTCTTTTTCTACTGCTATGCCGAATTATCTATTGCTGAAACCATCAGCTTTGCTATGAGCTCACCACGGTTTTCTGATTGAGGCCATAGGTTCAGCTTTTACATTAACTATTTTTGTAGGTTCAACCATCCGCGAATGACGGCGAAGTTATAACAACCTAACTTGTAATTGAGTTTCTTTAATCTTTACTGAATAAATGTGAATTTTACAGTTTTCGCCCACACGAAAGCCGAGTTTCTTAACCACACAATCCGTTCACAACCTGCAAGCAAGCTTTCACTCCCCTTCAACTCTTAGCTTCTATATTCACTGGCTGTCAATATCTGTAATCATTGGCTGTACTGGCTCAGAAGGCAGGTTAATTCGCAACATTCCATATACAAGTTTCCACGTCACTGGCCTCCAACTTTCGGTCCTAGATTTCCCCTGAGACCTCCAGGTATTCAACGAAGCTACAGAAAGGCCTAGACTGGTCCCTCATGGGCAGTCGGTACGATCGGTTAAGATTTTCTACGAGAGAAATTTCACGCAAAAATAAAAGATGCAGTCTTTGAGTGGTTTTGTCTTATTCGAGAATTTTATGTATGAATTATAAACGAGTCTAACGGATTTAAGCGGTCGGTACTTACAAAGCCAATTGTTTACAACAAACAATACAGTTCTGAAATTTCTTGCAACTTCATTCAGATGATCCTTTTGTAAGTATACAAGCAATGAATATGTGTGTATTATGTATATATTGTACTCGCAAAACAAAGCCTTGTAGTTAAGGGCTAACATTCGGAGTGGATATTCCAGAGAACACTATGTCAGCCATCCAGATTTACGTTTTCCATAGCTTGCTGATTCCAACGAGGTGCCGGGATGGTCTCTTCGGAATTCCGTTCTGTATTTTGTCCAAAATCCTCTCCCGGCTTGGTTTTTATATCCTTATTGTCGAAAATTCGTAAAGCCTCAACTGAAGAAAACATAGAATGATATATTAATATTTAAAATCTTTGCTTTACTTCTTTTTTAAGTTCATCCAGTTTACTGTAAGCTCGGTGGATATAGTCTCGACCTGTATCTTGTACTGAATTGGCGTATGTTAAGTCATAACAGAATAGCATATTTAGGCCTTGATCATGTCATTGTCTACGCCGCTTGCTCCAAGGTTAACATAGCGTGATAAAGCCTTCTCCCAATATTTTCTCTTCGTAGCCTTTCTATGCTTTAATGAGCCATTTTCTGGCTGGTCACCTGGTAGACACGTGAATACTATCCAAGGGGATGCTAAGTTCTCCTACCATAGATTCGCTCAAGGAGCGCAGTTCGGCGATTCAGTGGCACCACTTCCATGAAGGAACATCCTGACTCCACGCAAGAATTAACAGGTACTCGCTACATGCATTCAATTACCCTCTGCCGGCTAGGAAAGATATTCAGCTAGCTAGAATCTCATTAGTAATATTTCTGAATTGATTCCGAGTACTTTCCATACATTATATCCAAGATTATTCATAATTTTGTCCATTTATACCCTTAAAGTGAATTTATTAATGCTAACTCAATCTTGTCCTCCACTATTTCATTTGCTAATTCTAATTACCTCTCCATATCTAGCACTAAGCTCGAGAGTTGTGTAATCCTTTGGTAACAAGGACCACATATTTCAGGTAAAGCTAAGCCGAAAGTGGTTTGATCGATGCGAACCATATTTTATGTGGTGGCATAGCTCAAGTCGTTACAATAGAAGTATGTAGACGGTTCCAGTCGTTCATAATCTGGACATGAATGTTACAAGAAATCTAATAATGTGTATAATATCAATTAGTTGGACAGACCTTTCTGTGTTCTGTTATTAAGTAGCTGTTGTTACTGCTGGCCTCGCATTCGGGAGGACGGCGGTTCGAATCCCCGTCCGGGCATCCAGATTTGGGTTTTCCATGGTTTCCCAAATCACTCCAGGCAAATGCCGGGATGCTTCCTTAAAAAGGCCATGGCCGAATTCCTTCCTATTCCTGGCCCCCATCCTTTCCCGTCTCTAAAGACCTCGCTGTTGAGAGACGTAAAGCAATTTTTTTTAAAAAAAATGTTGTTACTGTTTTCAGTTGTATTTATGATGCAGACTTAAATAATTAGATAAAGATTTATTGTTTGAGGACGACGGACACATTAATACAGTATTGAGCTGATTCAGCACGTTAATATCTCACGAAAGTTAAATGCTATTTAAGGATAATCTCGTCAGTACAACGAACATATTTTAAACCGACCATTAAAGAGCCAGAATTGCTTGGTGAGTCGTGAAAATCCGACACTAGTAACACTGTTAAGAGTTTCAGCGCTCTGCCACTGGACACAGCTTTATAAACTTGATCCACTATAGTTAAATAGTGCATCCGAGGGGAGTTTTTGCTGAAAGTTTGCTAGCTCTGCAACTAGATTGATACGTAAAGTTCAAAGCGTTTTCCCGGAGGACCAAACTACCAGAAGACTCAAACACATTAAACGACGAGTTGTTGGAGGGAAAAAGCTAAAATAATAAACTAATGCCTTAAATTATGTGGTACGTACTTCAGATTGTTTTTTCTAACAAGCATAGCGTAACAGTAAGGCATTGTGGACTATAAAATGCTTTCTGAGTAATTTAGGCCGTTTACCTAATATAACTATTTAATCGAAGACTAAGCAATACGGAATTTATCGAAAATCTGGTGATCACAACTTAATTCTAACAAGAATTTAAAAATTTGTTTTTCGTTATAACAAGGAATAATGTACCTACGAAGAATGAATGCAAGATTACTTGGGGTAATGTTCCAGAAACCTCGATGACTGAGCCACATACGAGGAGTAACTCACTTTATTACTACACAATAGTGATAATTTACGTGTAGATGAATTTTTTGTTACCAGACTTCAAGCTAAGACAAATTTTTCATAATTAATTGCTATGGAGCGTTCTCCTTGTTAACAATTTCCCTTCTCATCCAGTTATATTTTAAACGCATATTTAAAATTTATTTATTTGTTTATTTTGCTTATGGCTTTACTCCAGGTCATTAGAGGCGGCAAAGGACAGTGGCCAAGGAACGGGTAGAAATTTGAACATGATTTTTTGAAGGAACCATCCCAGCATTTGCCTGGAGTAATTTCGAGAAATCATGGAAAACCGAAATCTAGATAGTTGGACGGAGATTGGAACCCGCAGAGCCTTACCACTCGTCCAACACGCTCAGTAAGCATATTTTAGTTAAATTGTTTGAACATCGTCTCTCTCTTTACTTTGATACGCCAAATATGCTTTTATGTTTCGTAGTCAAAATATATTTTTTATATTATTCACCACTTTCTTTACTCTTCCATTCAATTGTGTATCACATAAGCTACTAAGTGTGAACTGGGGGAATTCGTGCAGACAAATCTGTCTACTTTCTTTTTCATTATTATATATATTGCTTCCCATATTATTCTATCATAGTCTAGCAAGATTGTAAATACTGTGCAATTACTTCCCTGGTAAAGCACCCTCATAATTCCCTTTAACAGATACATATCCTTGGAACCTTTGACTGACGTCTAGCCAATGTACCTTGCACAAATGAACTCATTAAAAAATTATATACTAAGATACTTAAATTTTGTGCCTTCACTAGCAATTCGCCTTCAGAAACTTAGAGAAACGTATATTTATTCTTCTACCTGTGTTCATAATAAGTTGATTTATTTGAGATTTATCATGATTCCATGCCTATCTACTTGAGTGTATGTCTCCTTAAACTTCTATAACTGCTCACAATACTCACTTGTTATAATTAAGTTATAGATGATAGTGTCTATTTCACACAGCACCCTTTTCCACAGTTGCAAATCATACAAAAACCGTCGTATTAAGATCTGGAATCATTTATTTATAAAACCATGATTTTAGAATTTGGTAGAATTGTAATCTCTCTTGTGAAAATGTTTACAGAAAAAAGTTGATTTAACAATGAATATTTAAATTTTGTTACTTGGCTTGTTATCTCAATACTTTTCATGAGTTAGTTTACGTTTCGCCATGGTTTAATTGTAAGTTGTAAAACCATCTGTCTTTCAAAACTAAAAATTCAGGAAACTTTTCCAGCACTTCAGCAAAATTTAGGGATCATTTTAAAATATACTTATTAGTAGCAAAACGCCAGTATTTAGCGCAATATAAACATTAAACGTCGCATAAAGAAATGAGGCAAGCTTTGGTTGAATAGAATGTTGATGGAATGTAATATTTAGACGGATTTAATTCTTATTGTTTATAAAACAAATTGAAATTTACGTTTTGGTTAAAATTTAAAGAATTTTGACCAAGGCAGAAACATAAACGTGAAATAGAGATCAGTTTTCAATGAATAATTCTGGTGCTGGAGATAGTTATATGGTCCAAAGTTCTGCCGCAGAATCGCGTTGTTTGCCAGAAACTTGTTAATCTCGAAGCAGCAGTTTGGTTCCCGACCCAATAACCTCAGACGGGTGACAATAGCACATCCCATTGTTGTGGCCTTCGGAGAAAGTTCTGATCACCGCTTCAAAACTTCAGCGAACTCGATCCGCGTCAGCATGGGGGGTTGTGAAAACTGAGGGAGCACTGGAAACACGGGGACGTTTATACGATCTCGGAACAGCAAGTTTGAGTCCGCTAACTTTTAATGACAATAACTCTGCAAGCACTGCTCTGGAATCTGCGAGTACGACTCACGTTACAGACCAGGAGCGAAATCACAGTTACGATGTAATGATAAATACTCACGGAAGAAAAATAATGATAGACGATGTAATAACGAATAAAATGTCTTAAAGTACTAAATACCCAAGAAAATTGTATTCTCTTACTATCTATTTTCATACATCACGCTGCCTCACCCATTATACTATAAACAACAGTGTAATTAAACAAATAAACTGCTTTCGTCCTGTTTGTAGCAGGTGTATCCGTATTTGGGAATGTTTGAAGAAACACTAGGTTTTAGTCTTTTTTTTGCTTTAGTACATATAAACATTGTAAAAGTGTCTCAGCATGAGCTGCAAACAGAGCGTGGTGGGTGAGCGGTAAAGATCTGGCCTCGCATTCTGGAGGAACCGGTTCGAATCCCCGTACGGGCGTTGAGATTTGGGTTTTACATGGTTTCCGCACATCATACCAGGCGAATGGCGGGATGCTTCCTTCAAAAGATAATGGCCGAATTTCTTCCAGTTCCTTGTACCCAGTACTTTCTCGCCTCTAATGAAGTCAACGAGGCGTAAAGCCATAAGCAATATATATATATCTGAAATGAACGAAGAGTCATATAAGCTGCCACTCAAAATCACAAACATTCTCCATTAAATATTTGACATCCACAATGTTTTTCCTTTCTAACTGTAAAATTTATCATAATTAGTATAAACATACTTAAGTTTACTGCGAGATTACTTAAGTTCTTCTATTAAGTTGAAGATACCATAGAATTTTACTGACTATCTAGTTATGATAGTGAGAAGTCAATTTTTTTTTTGTAACTGCTTTACGTCTCTTTTTAACATTGAGGTCTTTAGAGACGGGAAAGGATGGGGGGCAAGGATGGGGGCAAGGAATGGGAAGGAATTCGGCCATGGCCTTTTGAAGGAAGCATCCCGGCATTTGCCTGGAGTGATTTGGGGAAACCATGGAAAACCCAAATCTGGATGCCCGGACGGGGATTCGAACCGCCGTCCTCCCGAATGCGAGGCGAGAACGCTAACCGTTACACCGCCCCGCTCGGTTGAGAAGTCAAAACAATATAAACTGTAAGCGCATCTGTCTTTCAGTACGGAGACAGCAATAACTGTCGCAGCAATGAATAACTTGCATGTGAATTAGGATTTAACTGCGGCATCTCAGAAAATCATGTAAAATCACAGAAGATTTCGTGTCGGCAGGATTTTCCATACTGATACACCGCCTGTTGTCACAGTGATTGCAGTCAATCTTTACGTGTCATCCAATACCGTTACTTGCGGTGCAACGGACCCTTCCGTGCATGAAGGTCTCTATGGCGCTGCATGTAAGAATAGCAGTGGTAAATCAGAACTAATCTTCCAGAAACAGAATTAATGTCTAGCTATGCTGGGTGACCCCTTTGTAATATGCTCAGTGTGGTATTTCAGTCAATGAATACAGTCCAATCTTTGAAATGTGTAAGTGATTGTCTACCAGTCCCAGATGAAGGCTGGTTCGGGTCACTACAATGCCACCAGCGTGTAGGCTTTGCATCGTAAGAACTTTCAGTTGCAGTAATAGGATTTGTACAGCTATTCTGCAGTCAACAAAACGCACGCGCTCTTTTTTTGTGTCATTAGTCTCTTATCATGGACATTTGAAATTGGCAACACTAAAATCCCGTCTCAATACGCTGTTTATTGCAATGAAGATTATGATTCACCGGTTCACTATTCGGATACAGGCAGATTAGGGTGATACTATCCTCTAAGCCTGTCAGCAATGACGGCTGAAAGAAATGTTCAGGCACTTCGTTTTTTTGCGGTTGCCTAAAGAGATATAATTGTTGTTATGTAATGCTCTTAACCTTATTTTATAATTAGTACATATCTCTGTTGTAGTTTACACAGCGATACAGATGGAACTTCTAATGAATTAATGGTATCAGAATTATGGAACCAATGAAATTAAAAATAAATTAGGAAACCCAAAACCTTATGCTCTAGCACGTGATATTGGTTTTATTCCTGGTCCACGTCTCATTCAGCACGATAAATACGCAATTACTTCCATCTGTATAATTATAACTTCAGTAACTCGAAGCTTATTAAGGTAGCTTAAATTCATTAAAAATTGTGTCAGTTGTCATTCTGGTCCTGTCTGTATTTCGACACAACCGCAACTTCAACTAATATTGCTGTTCTGAATTTATATATTCTATTACGCGTGTTCGAATACATTCACTGTATTGCGATCTAAATTTGACCGACTGTAAATATTTACAAATGTCTGATACAGTTGCATCAATAATAAAAGCAACTAACAATTAATATATTAGGATCGTAATTTTTCACGGCGTTGAATATTAATATATTTTTCTCGGGCAACCAGCCGTGTTAATATATCATATTTGCGGGACGTTTCGAAGGCGTCCATCTCTGCCTCCATTCTCAACCAAATGTCAGTGTATAACTGTTTGTTTATTCAGCCGCTGCTACGGAAACGGTGGAAAACAAAAACCAACACAACGCGATTACGTCATCCGCTCTTCTGCTCGTTAGCGGCGCGAAACTGTTTCAGCATTTTAATCGCCGGGTTCCAGGCCGCACTGAGTTGATAACCAGTGTCCCTGTTGACTAATAAATCAGTTAATCTTATTTCTACAGCCTCTGTAATAACGCTGGCCCAAAAATCTTTGACCCGGGCTAAAATGGTTGTTTTTTCAAATTCAAAAGTGTGACCTTCTTGCACACTATGTTCGGCCACCGCAGATTTTTCTTCTTGCCCTAGACGAACATTTCTGGCGTGCTCTACACATCGCTGCACAATGCATCGCTGCGTCTGTCCAATGTAGCCGCGGCCACATTCACATGGTATATAATATACACCAGGGGTTCGTAAACCTAGGTCATCTTTAACGCTGCCGACCAAGTTACTAATTTTAGTGGGTGGTCTATAAATTGTCTTGACTCCGTGTTGTGATAGCAGTCTACCTATTTTGAAACTTAGGGCACCCACAAACGGCAGAAACGTAAGGCCCTTGGTATCACTCTGATCTCTCCGTCGATTTTCCTTCTGTTTAAACGCACGAGTAATCTGTCCCTGATTATAACCATTATTTAAAAACGTTTTCCGGAGATAGTCCAATTCACCAGCCAGGCTATGTTTGTCACAAATCCTTTGTGCTCTTTGTACCAAGGTAGTTAATACAGAGTTTCGTTGTGCCGGATGATGACAGCTGTTGGCATTTAAATATAAGTCGGTATGGGTAGGCTTCCGATACACAGTGTGTCCCAGCGAACCATCAGCACGTTTAATAACAAGCACATCAAGAAACGGCAGGCAACCATCCTCCTCCAATTCCATTGTGAACTGAATATTTTCATGGATTGAATTGAGATGACATTTGGTTGAGAATGGAGGCAGAGATGGACGCCTTCGAAACGTCCCGCAAATATGATATATTAACACGGCTGGTTGCCCGAGAAAAATATATTAATAATTAATATATTAATTTAAACGCAGTACATACGTTTATTTTGGTGTTTCGGCAAATCATTTCTTCGAGTATATTATGACAGTGACCTAAAATATCTACACTGAATATAAATATCTAGTAAGACAGTCAGAAATGAGGCGTTGAAAGCAATATTTTTAGCTATTCATTTCTTCGCTAACTAAGGACAATTTTCGTCAAATAACACTCATATTTCTTAGCTTATTGTAACAACGGTACCGCTGTACAGAGAGTATAAGAAATATATACGAATTTTTAACTAAGAAAAAGCAACTAATAAATAATATGCCTATTTTTACGAAATACATACTTTTATTTTAGTGTGTTGGTAGCTCATTTACTCGTGGATGCGTGGCCTAAATAGAACTGTTATCAGTTAACGCCCATAACCTAGAACATCTCCGGCCGTTGTTGGTTGGGCAGTGGAGGCGGGAAGCGTGACTGTGACAGACATCAACACATCTTGACCAAGATAGGGTTTTTATAAATGTAGATTACTCACATAATATAGGAGCTGGTCTAAAGCACAGTTGCCTGAAATGTAATTCGTCTCTGGCTGTTAACATTTTAAAGTTGACGTTTTATCCTGCAGTTATATCCCTTATGTGTAAACCATTTGTGAATAATGTTGACGATAGAGAAAGCCACATTTAGAGTGAATCAACCGGCTTGGCAAGTTACGCCTAATGGATGGTAGTTGCCGAATAATGTTTTGACGAAATTTTCATATTGGTAATTAGGTCATAAATAACAGAAGTCTTTAAATATATATGCCGAACAGCAATCAAATGGATCCTATAGTTCTACCTTTTCTACTTATACAACGTTTAGCCCTATTTACCTGTTCCGGTTTCAGCGACTGCTCTTATCTTTGGTCTACCTATAGCTATTCTACTTTTAGGGCAACATTGGGGTAATGCTTTCATGAATCCCACATCACTCGTTCTGTACATATCTCCTCTCCATTAGTTCGTATGTTCCTCTAATATGGTGTTTATACAATATAATTTCTACTCATCTCCAGTTCTGCTATTTATAATAACAAATGAACGTAGAATTTGTGAGTGAGTAAATGGAATTTATCCCTGAATCAAACCTGTTGAATTTGCAAATGAGATGAATAAATCGCACGTATCTCCATTTCCAATCATTATTCGCAATAAAACTTTCAGAAACTGTCATTTCCCTTCAGAATATGGATCGACCTGTACGAATTAATGAAACACCTATTGCTTAAAAAGTCTCAACTTTCTCAAAACACTGTCCGTCCTGAACTATATAAAACCTTGGTAATCGTAATCATTGAAGTACTATCCAATTGCTTTGCTGACAATGATATTTACACCCATAATTCTAAATGCCTGTTTGAGGTTATTTGCAAATAGGATTACAAAAAATTAGTTCTCATTACACCAGAAGAATAATGTATCGCGTTATCATTTACTACATTCAAAAAAATGTGTAAACCATTTTGTGTATTGTTGTCATAATCACCGATACGGAAGTTGCAATATTTAGAGTGAATGAACACTCAAGTATTTAATATAAAATATTTTATCATGTAACGTAACGGTTACACTTAATCCTCATTAAAATATGCTTTTGATTAATTAGTTTTGTTCATATAAATATGTATAATTTTGTTTGTGGAAGATTACAAGTGATTATCCAATTCGAATATCAGGTAACTTCCTTTCTGATGAACCAGAACAAATCTGTCCTAGGAATAAATATTCAGAAGGCATACATAGAGCATAAGAAGATGTTATTAGCGTCACGAAAATAATGACGGCAGCCACTGAAAAAGCCTAGCTCGTGATTCAGTAATAAAACCACATTATCTCGGGATTACCTATGCTGAAAACAATTCACAACTATCCTGGCTCTACGAGGAGGCATCTACGGGCTGAGTCGCTGAACTCAGAAGCCTATTAGATAAGGGTGAGTACGGATTCTAAACGAGTCTGGGCTAAAGTGGGAACTCAGGGTACATAAAAACATTTTAAATTTTTATATTCCATTATCATGTTATTTTTTCATGATAAACCAATTGGATGGTCGGTATTAAAGATGGAGCGTGGTTGATAAGCGGTAACGCTCTACCCTCGCATTCAGGGGGATGCGGGGTTTGAATCCAGATACCATGAAATCACTTCAGGCGATGCCGGAATGGTTCCTTCAAAAGGAAATGGCCGAATTCCTTCCCGTTCTTTTCCCTCAGTCCTTGCCCGCCTGTAATGACCCCGACGTGGACGAGGCATAAAACCATAAAAAAACATTGTTAATAAAATGGACATGTTAGTTCGGCTTAGTTTTAAATTTTCTTTTGATTATTTGGCCATTCGGGCGTCCAAAGTCTGTATTTTGCAAGAAATTGTTTATTATTTCATCGTTTGGTTCAGTGCAAAGCACATTAACGACAACGTTCATCCCCTGGATGAACACAAATCTTGATTAAAAGCACTCTTGTACTAGTATCTATTTGAACCGGAGTTCAAACCACACACTATAGTGAAGGCCCTTGGTACCCTAAAATATAATGATGTTCTAACAAGAATTGTTAAAACCTGAATTAGGTATTTGAATCCTGGAAAAGTCGATATAGAATTGGCGTGCAAGTTCCATTCGTCTGAGTTGAAACTTCACTGTATATGAGTAGATGAAAGTTGGGTGTGCGTATCAGTAGTTCAAAGTTGTGTGTATTTTTCACTGTGTATTAGCTTGAAGAACGGATGAGGTGAAACTGAATGTCGGTATTTCTGACTTGGTTTTGACAAATACCACATGTTGATCCATCAGGGTTAATGGTCTCACAGTGCACGAATCTTACGTGGTAGCTTAGAATTTAGTGATTCTCTACACGATTAAAATCAAGGTTTCGTGCGGAATTTAAAATCGCCTTTTATTTGGTGAACTCTTGCTTTGTTCATGTGAAGCAGGATACCGTGCTCTGTAGTTGTTACTCCATATTAATCTTTAGGGCTTCTTCTCCTGGTATGGTTCCCATATAATCTTAAACCATGACAAAGCCGGAATGTGCAGTAAATCTATAATCTATTACCACGTCATTAAAGACGCGCTAATTTTACTGTAAGAAATGTATGACCCTATTCCCAATGAGAAGATGTTTTGGATTCAAGTCAGGATTTTAGTACACAATCTTTAGTTAGGAAATGTTCCCTGTCATTCCACCGTTCCTACTGGTTAAGTGTGGAATGGTGAAAATTTGAACCATCATCCAGACTCAGTTGAACAAATATCTAGTTGAATTACGGTGTTGCATTAGTTGTTTGTTTGTATGCTGGTTTAATAAAAAGGTTAACGTAAGAACGAGGTCGCCGGAGGCAATGTAACTGTTGATTAATTATCCTCACTCCTTTCAGGCAGTGTTCCCAAATTATGAAAGAAAATAAAGATTTTTCGTTGATTGAATAGTAAAGCAATTTTAATGTCGTCCTTTATACCAACAACAAAATACAACAATAACAAAATAAGATACAATACTCGGAGAATGTGAACTCTCCTTAGAATGTGGAATGAATTTTACCTGTACTGTCCACTCATACTTCTTTACAAATATTCATTTACGTCCATGTAGTCAACGAATAATTTTAGTGGATCATTTAAGTATTCATAAAAGTAACAACCCCGGCAAAAATTGACTTTTCAGCTAACAATATTAGCAATCTCCTGATCTCTTAATAATCTAAGATACGGCTGCATGATATCTACGTCTTTTTGTTAATTGATTGAAATGCAATTTTTATGTATAATTATTAGCGACAGAATAAGATTCTGCCGGGTTGCCTTTCCAAATATAGCAAAAAGTTTTTTGATTATTTTTTTTAAAAAAAAAGTCCACTCAATTTTCTTTTAAATAAATTATTATTTATTACAAAGAGAGACTTCTAAGGAACATAAAAAGTTTGGATTTCCTATCTACATGTGGCTGCAAGTACCGATTGCCAGCTGTTATAGAGAGAGTTATCGCACCACGTCGTCTGTCACTTTAACAGCTGGCAACCCTTACTTCCGGCCATTTTTACATAGGCAACGAAAATTTTAAAGTTCTTTAAACTTCTCTCTTTGAAATGAACTATAATTTATTTAAAAAGCAAGTGAACGAAATTTTTTGAATTTATTTTTGAAAATTTAATTAAAAATATTTGTGGCCATATTTGTATAGGTAACCCGGCTACTAACAATTATACATAACAATTGCATTTCAATAAAATAATAGATGACTTAGAAATCATGCCGCCGGATCTTAGACTATAAGTATAGATGTACCAATCACTCTATAAGATCCAAGAAAATCCATCTACCTTAATGCCAGAGAGTAAACGAAAAATTATGAAATTAAGAATTTCTAAAATTGTAAATATGGACTAAAATGATATTTTAGATCATTTCCGCGTGGTTCAACAGCCATAGGTAATAATGGGTGTTACAAAATATGAGAACAAATACGTCTTGCTTAAATTAATCAAGAATAATGACGCTGTCTGTATGTCGAAACTGTACGTAAATGTTTTATTTAGACACTGGTTCTTGAGTGTGTTTCAGCATCATGATGAAAGTATTCCCCATTTTCATGTGTTAGTTACCTTAGAGGTAAAGAAAGACATCAATATTTCTTCAAATAAGTCATTTGGTTACGAAAGAACCGTTCAACAAGTTCAGGTTGAAGGAAACTAACCCAGTTTGCTGCTAACCCCCGTCACATAGGTTGTAGGTATTTAATCAGCTCAGTCGATAAACAAATCAGAAGTCAAATCATAGCGGTGTAAATTTTTGACACGGTTTTTTATCCCGTATCGGTCTGCCAGGTCGAGGCAGCAGAGTTTAAAAAATTAATGAACTTTCATTATTTGTATGAAAGGAATCAGTGCGACGAGGAACGTTGGAATCGGTGCAAACAATTGACAGGTTCAGTTCGCCGGCGGGTCAATGAAATGCGGGTAGCGCACACGCCAGGGGCGGCGAATTCATTTGACGCGCTCGGTGGCTGAATAATCAACGCAAATGAACAGCCCGCCTGGTGTAGTGCTCAGCAGAACGGTATGCGGGGCGCCATATGTCACTGGTACAATCCCGCCAGCTGACACGGCGCCAGGACCACAACACAGACCGGATTTCACCGTAATGCAACACGGAAACCTACCGAAACGCGTCGGGAAGGAACACAGTGATCAAATTGTGGCTAAGATGTAGCATAATGCTGGAGAGTCATCAATGCGTCATTCCTCACTTTGATTTTGGCATCATCATTTTGACTGATCTGATGTATCTCTCGATGTCTTTTTCTTCCTAGCTAGTTTATCTGAACATATTTATTACAGTCTACGACATCAATTATCTGCTTAAAATTTGCAAATATTTGTCCCCTTATCAATTCTCCCCTTTTACAGAGTTCCCGAGAACAAATTAAATAATACCTCATGTTTTAAATTGTGACCGACCATCCTGTCTTTTCTTTTTTTAAATCTCTTCCACAAATATCTTTCTTCACCCATCACTTAAGAACATGGTAATTTCTTACTATACATCAGTATGGGATCCCAAGATTATTGAAATTGATAAAAAAAAGACTGGGGATTAAACCTTATTTATATTTAACTTAGATTTTAGATTCTTATGTATCGTTTTGAACCAAGGACTACAGTAAATCTCTTTTTTCCTCTTTCCAGTACTTCTGTGTCCATATGGTGATAGACTCTGTTCATTGGACATCATTTTCTTCAGATAATGTTTTGAAATGAATTGCAATGGAGGGTATGCTCCGGTGGCAATTTTCTGAATCATCTAATTACTCTTTTCTGATTATTTTATTTACTGTTATTATCTTATATACTTTTAGCGTTGAATTTCCCCACCCATCTACTTTTGCCATTTATGAATTTTAATTTTAGATTCCGTCAGCGTTTTTGATTGATTGTTCATCACTTTCCTAGATAATTTATTTCAAACACTGAAACCCTTACCCACAAAAGAAAATTATTCCTCATGCATGCAATCAAGTGCCAACTTTTGCCTATGGTAGTCTTTTACTTGCCAACCTCTTCGACTAAGCCCCATCATCAAAATATGGCTTGTTCACTCCCACCACTCTCCTCAGCCTCCTCCTGTCTTCCAATGACTCTCAGTCCAGCTTCTTTACCACATCAGTTACTGACTGGGACCTGCGGTAATTTCCACAATTAAATCTAGCTGCTCTCCTTTGGCCGCCCTCCAACACCTGTATTTGATACCCAATATTACCCAATATTAATTTTTCCACTTTTTTTAAAAAAAAATCTTTTATTCTTTTGTGGCCACAATATTCTTCGAAGTATTTTCCTTTCTTTCTTCCGCAGTTTATCCTGTTTTCCTCTTTTGTTCGATGCCAGGCATTCTGAACCATTTAATGCTTACACCTTAATTACTGCTGCAAACTTTATGCTATTTGACCAGAACTATATTTATCTTTTGTTGTGCCGGTTTTGCGCGAGTCTGGTAATTCTATCTTATTCAATCTTTCTTTGCTGGTTGTATTATCTGATCCATTTGATTGCATCTAATCTACAAAATATTTAAATTTATCAACCCGACCTATCAATCTCAGTTGTGTTTCCATGCACAGAATTAGGATTAGTGCTTAGCATCCTCTGTCACCCACAATATTTGTTAATTGCAGAGTATTGTGTAGAGTTGCTTTATCTGCGCTATATATGGTCAATGAATATAAGATTTTTTTAAATAGGTTTAGCTGAAAATTTTTGGAGAATTTCGTTATTATTTTAATATTTTTTTCAATTTTTTGAGATTAGTGTAACATCGTCAGCAAAGAGAGGCGTCTTATTTATGATCTTCCTCTTCCCTGCTTCAGATGGATTCCTTCGAAGGTGTCTCATTCTAGTATGATATTATCTAGTACCAAGCTGAAAAGGATAAGTGAGAGTCCTTCAGCTTGACGGACTCTTGTATTCATTTTGAACAACTTAGCTCTTGCGGTCATGTTTGTGACTATTATACATATTTCCTGGCGTTTTCATCCATACATAGTTCTTTTAACTTTAAGAAAAGTGTTAGTTTCTCAATAAAAATGGACAAAGGTATGTTGAGCTGCCATGCTGCTCTAATTCTAAGGATTGGTTTTAGATTGAATATCTGTTCTGGGTATTAACTGTTCCCTGAACCCCCACGTAATATTCACTTTATCTTCTATTATAGCTTAAAGTATTTTGGAGACAATTTTGAACGAGATTGGTTTTAAAAATATTTTCTCTGTAATTGTTTGTATCTGTCTTTTCTCTTGTATTGTTGTTGTACGGTATTTTGATTTAGTTTCCCAGTATTCGTTAATAGCTTTGTGTATGAACTCAGCTGCCAGTTTTCCCGTGAGTTTCCACATTTCGCTATTATACCATCATTACTTGTTTCTATGTTGTTTTTCCTCTCATATGTGTATATTACTAGTTGAATATGGGTTGGTGGTCTAAATTTGTGTCAGGAAACGGCATTTTTTCTTATGAATAGTCTAGTCAACGTTCAACATCAACTAAGGACATATTTCCGCCATTCAATATCAATTTCAACGAAAGGTCGTTTTCGTTAAGAATTTATGAGTCTGTATTACATCAATTTTTTTAACTTCAGTATTGGTCTCCAATGAAACTAAATAAACATGTTTTGATACTCTTAAGGCGCAAATTTTAGTTGCAGTAAACACATTTAGTATCACGTGTTCATATTCAATGATTAAAGGGATAACCAGAATAGAACTGTGCTCCAAACTTCCATTGAAACTCTATTCAAGACTGACAAATACATAGGTTCATGCTACTTTTACAAAAATAACTGTTTACATTACACAAAATTGAAATCTTACTGTTGTGATCGATAAGAATTATCTGACCGGAGGAATGTTAAAGCGTTGCCTCCTTCCTTTTACATTGTAAGTTTGTATACTAGCTTATTTTTTATTATATCCCATTAGTGCATAGTTAGTCTCTATTCGGGGCCCTTATTTACATTTATAACGATTGTGAAAATAATTAAAATAAAGTTTAAAAAGATATTAATTCAAATTGTATGTTAAATCAACGCTATACTGACTTAGAAATTAATGACAATGATATGAAATTAATTAGTTATCAATATTAACAATGAGATTAACTTGCCAATAGTCAGTCTCACCTTATTAGTTGATGATTACACAAACAAACACACTCATACATATTCAAACATACATACATGTATATTGTATACATACTGTTATTGTGAATCTAAATACTTCTGCCACTTTATTTTATTAGTAGATACGTTAATGACTTCTAAAATAGATTGACATATTCACTTAATGCAACGAAACCAAGTATTAGTAATAGAAACTTATTCCACCATTTGCTACATCATTACCAAAATCAGGAACCAGATACAGAATAAGCCTCACCTCACTTTGAGTACATCTATATTATATTGCAATCTCAGTTTTTATGTTTATAAATAACAACCATAATGGCTAATTAATTTAATTATAGAAATTATAGCGCGTTTTGATGTTGAAATTCAGATCAAATTAACTTCAAAATGTTTCATATTTGTCAAATTCACAAGTCAACATTACTGGTCTTGATAAAAAAAAAAAAATAAAAAAAATAGAAAAATAAACAAATCACGTTTCTGTACAGAAAAATTAGAAAACTTAAATTTGTCTTATTCCCGCGTTCATTGGGTATCAGGAGTCTTTAAGTGTCGAAAGTTCTTGATCTTCCTTAAATTTCAATTTAAATTCTGCGGTAGGTATAAAAGGGCCAATTATACTATACCTACCCCTGATACTTCATAGAACATGGTTGAAAATAATGAACATTTATCCATCGAAATTGTTTATAATTATAAATAATATCCTAATAGTACTGAAATTATAATTTATAGAGGCACTGTCAAAACATCAGAATGTATTGTTGGAATTGCAAATAGAATTAAATTCTTTTTCTTGGATTTGACGTACAGTTATAGTGACATTATCAAATATTAATTCAATCACTAGAACTAGGTTTTTTTTTCCTGTCATGAGTCTCTCGACTGCTTTGATGCAATCATTCATCCCTTCCAATCTTGGACTAATCTTTTATCTCAACATACCCCAACCCACGTCCTCAATTGTCTGCTTCATATATTCTAATCTCTGTCTCCCTTTGTAATTATTACCTTTGACTGTTCGCTCCATTAACAAGTTAACCAATACTGCATGTCTCAAAATATTCCCTACCATCTTCTTTCTGTATGACTTATCAACAAACTTATTTCCTGTCCTATCATTTCCAAAACTCGTCCGTTTCGTACTTTATCTGTCCACTTAATTTTCAGCAACCTTCTATGCTTCAATTTTGCTTATTTCTAGTATTCCTAAAGTCCATGCTTCGCTGCCATAAGGTGCTGAGCTCCATACATATAGATTTAAAAATTTCTTTCTGAGTCCTAGATTAATATTTGAAACTAAAAGATTTACCTGTTTCATGAAAGCATTCTGCTTTTAACACCATTTCTACTTCAGCCATCAGTTGTATTTTTACTTCCTAAGTAGCAAAATTCACTAACTTCTGTTATCGCATCCGACCCTATTTTTATATTTAGTATACTATTATTGGTATCACTTCTGCAACTTTTCATCACATTTGTCTTGATTTGGTTTATATGTAGACTAAAATCTTCCTTCAGTATTTTGTTCATGACAATCAGCTATTTCTGAATTCCCTCAACCTGTCCTGCTATCAGGACAATGTCATCAGCAAATCGTAGCATGCTGATTTTTCTCCTTGAACACTTATGTAATATTAAAATATTTTTTTAGTTCCTTTATTGCTCGTATTGTTTGTCTCAAATTTAGTAGAATTTCTTTACAAGATCAAAAAGTGGTTACCTGATTAATCTTTCCGATCAACACTTCATCACGTTATAATCTCAGAATTCCGTTACATCTAACCTTATCCCTTACTACTTGCTTCCTCAGTTTGCGGCTTTACTTATATTAATCTTCGTATTTATTTACTGTCATCCTATTCGCCTGTTCACTCCAATGACAAATTAACTTAGTTCACATGACTTCAACCACAATTCACCGTCACAACTATTTATCCTGTGAGACTCATCCGTAAACATCTTTCCTCAGCCAAAATTTTCGGAACAAATTCACTTCATATTTCGGTGGCACCATATTTGCTAGGAAACAACATAGCTGAATTACAGACTGAAATGCAGGGTGTATTTTTAACTCTAACTATTAAAACACAAAAATCAACTATAGTCCTTGCTATGTGATTGAAATCTGTGTGGAGAAAACGGAATTGCAGAGATACGTCACTGTGTTTTCTGTGACACCTACAGCGCATGTCGATGGAAGGTTATCTCATATGTATGCGGGATGCGGTCTCAAAGTTGAGCTGATGTAGTTATGTGTAAGTGGCCGCAAAAGGTAATGCCAATGCGGCCTTCTGTCAGCTATTCAGATATGGAGAATACCCGCTAAGCACTGACAGACTGTCAGGAGTCAAAGAACAATTTCATTTCTCAGAAACATAGCGCCTTATAAATTAAAGCTTATTTCAAGTCTCGCCTCGATATCTCGAACTCGATGCACAGTACAGTGATAGTGTTTGTAGCTTGTAATACAAAGCCAGTTGTGGGAATCTAAGCTGCATTGGTTTCCTAGTTTTGTTTGGACATTTTTTACATATTGTACGTTATTAAATTGGGACAACATGGGGTAAAACCATAGCTGGTGCACTGAAACTAAATTTGTGGAGAGTTTAAGCAGCGTTTTGCGGGTAATTGTGAGACAGCTTAAATTGTTTACGGTCGCAAACAATACAGCGGAGTGGTGCAAGTAATACAGATTGACACGCGCCGCTGATGGATCGTAAAGTGGTGGAGAAGACCGGTAGATAAAACGCTAAATATCAATTCACATGCGTGAAATTTCGTCTACCGTAAATATGTTGAAGAATAAACCACGTATTGTCTGAATAACATCTCTCCATTTCCGAGATCGAACAATTTTTAAAAATTACATTTGTTGTCAGTACCATTTCTGTGACTAAAATGTGCTTGTTTGTGTCCAGAAGCAGAGATGGAAAAACAAAACAAATTCTGACACGGACAAGAGGAAATTTCCAACTAAACCTTACGTGAAGAAGAAGACTAAAGAAACTAAGAGCAGCGTCATTTTCATTGGTCATAAAGCACTGAAAGACAGCAAACAATTATAAAACATGATGTAAGGAACATAAAGGTCTTGTCAGTGAATGGAGCATAGCTGATATCGAGTTCCACACTAAGTTTTGAAGTAAATAGTATGATACGTTCAAACACTCGTGACAGGCTTCTTTGCTTTGATAACTATTTTAAATCACAACATAAATTTTACCTAAGTTAGAACAGTTATTACCAGTACGTTCTTTTTTAAAAATATTTTCATATCCAAAATATCAAAACTGAAATGTTGTAATTTCATTTCTGTCCATACCGCAAAACCTAATAATTATTCGAGCTTTGGATCAGTTTACCCATTGTAAAAAGTCGAATTAGTATACATTCCACTATAAAAAAAAGTCTCTGTCGGTCAAGCTATCGTTGAATACGTATTCAAAAATGCATTTATATTGTTTGGTATTTTTTTTTTGCCTGTATTTTGCGAGATTTGATATTGCAATGTCGTTAAAAATGTTCGAAATCCTTTAATTTTCCATTTATAGACTGTAAATTCTGTAAAATTTAATATGGTTTGAATTAATAAGGACTTTGGAAAGAAATTTTTTTGATGGGATACGTTGATAACTTTATTAAATTTTTAAATTATTCAACAAAAAACAAAAAGCGCCCATTAATTCGTTCACCCTTTCTGTTTTTTGGTAAAAATTTTACGGTAAGACACATTTTATTCCCCATAAAACATGTTCGAAGAAAAATGACCAAAACAATGTTTAGTAAACTTCGCTATGAAGATAACAGGAGATATGAAGTATTCCATGTATACCATCGAATGTGACATCGTTTAAAAGGTATTAAATTAAAAAAAAAAACATAATATCGTAAGAATGAAAATTAATCGAAATGAATTTTCACTGCGTAGTTTAGAGGAGAAAATTTAGAGTATATCGTAATCAATTACTTGTTGGATGTTAATTTTGGACCATAAAATGCTGGACGCCATTACTGCTGAAAGAACATTCTGCTTAAATTTCAGTGTACGAGTACACCGCTGAAAAATGCATGTAACGTTGCTTGCGGTATTATGCGGTTTGGCTGAATGAATTTCAGCTTACAATGTTTTATTTTGAATGGAACTTTTCCAGTAAAATTTAGAACAAAGAAACATTAACCTTTACAATAACTAAGTTAGTTGGAAGCAAGAGATATCTTTGGGCTTTCGAGAAGAACGTAGCCAATGTCCATCACCTACTGGGCATAGATTGCTGTAACAGTACGGAGTCGATCCGGTCAAATAGTCGTAACCACTTTGAGCCACGGTGCTGCCTCGCCGCAGGCTTGACCTTGGTCGCAGATGCCTGAGCGTCTATAGACCTCCAGCACAAGCCAAAGCCACATTTCAGAACAGAATACCCTTCTCCCCAGAGTTATTTCACTGTCGAAGCCGTGAGGGTCCTTCTTGCTTCCCATAACATTTATAACAACGACAGAAATTTAAAACTAAACTGCCTAGGATTGTATGATATTTCCCGCCTCCACTCCTGTCCTGCCTGGCAAAATACCAAGAGCAGACTGCCAATTCCTGCCATCGGTTTTTTGTTCATTGTATCTCCTGTAACCTTTTCGCAGTCTGTCTAAATCGTTTTACAGCCCTAGGTGTGAGTATTTTTTTTACGCTCACAAGCGCTACAATGCCGGTCCAAGGCCCTTACGCTTTTATAAAACTGCGTTTTTTTCCCGTTCGGCTATTAAAACATAGAACCAATCAAATATGGTCAGTAAGTTTTAAACCAATATGAATAAAAATGAAATTATGAGTTCAGTGACAGGCATACCGAATAAAAAATTCCATTCTAAGCATTACATTTTGGATAACTTCAAGAGAGAGTACCGAGCGTCGTGGGTGAGCGGTAAAGCTCTTTCCATGCATTCAGGACGCGGGTTCGAAACCTCGTCCGGGCATCCAGATTTGTGTTTTCTAAAGTTTCCGCAGATAACTACAGGCGAATGCCGCTATGCTTCCTTCAAAAATCCATGGCCGAATTCAATCCGGTTTCTTGCCTCCGCTTTAACATCTCTACTGCGTTAGAAAACTGGAATCGTATATTGACTCCACATGAAAAATATTTGAAGTTCGAAACTCGAGAGCCTAAAATTTGTTTTCAATATATTTTGTGAAGCATTTGGAAAAGTGTCGATTCTCTGCTCGGTCATTCTTATTTGTCGTAAAGTATGTCCTACTGTTAACCCAAATAAGTAGACGCAAAGTAGAGGTAAAAAAATCAGGTAACTGTGACGCTAACAGTAATTACCAAGTGTCTTGTTAACTGTTAATTGAAGCTAATAACATGCAATCTTCAGTTTGCATTTCAAAGTATATGTATTAATGAATACTTTGCGCGTTTATACTCTTTCATGGTGTTATAAACATTTAAAAAAATCAATTGATAAAATTAAAAAAAAAAAAACATGAATTTGAATGACAAGTTTGATAGCTGGGAAATTTAACAGAATGCTGGTCACAAATATAAATTCTCTCCCTCTTTTAGTTAGAATATAATAATAAACAGATATCTGTTTTCATGAAAGCGAATTTGTTTCCCAAAATACTAACCCAGATTTCGACAATGTGTCAATCCAACACGTCTGTGTTAAATGGTTGTTGCAATTCCTTAAAAATAGTTAAATGTTCTTTGATGATTAATTTTAACCGTGCATCTAGTACAGACTGACAGTAAGAAAATAAAAACCATCTACACCATATCTATTATAGTAAAAAATTACCCAAGCATCGTTTAAATGAGTTTGTTGACATTAATGTTTCATCACTTACGATGTTATGAACATGTGCAAGAGATGAAATAATAAATTTGTCATTTGTAGCCAATAATGAAGATATACTAATTGTCAGTTGTAATTTTTTCTTGACAAGCTTCAGAAAAATGTTTTGTGGCTCTAGGAAAATATATGAGTTTATGGCTAGTCAGCTAGCTAATGCTTTTCATTAGTACATGCTCACATTTGTACTGAAGATTATTGTCATAAACATTGGACAATACGCGAAGAACGTATTATTTATTTAAAATCACCAATGCCCAAGGAATGACTACATCTGGCAACATTTTACCCGCTGTGCTATGACCAAACACTTTTTCAGCGCTGGGGAAGAGAGGCAGTGAGTAACAGACAGTAAGAGAGAGAGTGAGGGGGGAGGGGAGAGGAGAGAGAGAGAGAGGGGCTCGCCTTTGTTGCTGCGCGGGTTGCGGCGTGGTAGGCGACTGCCTCTTTTGTGGCTGGGGTTAGGGGGTTGGCTGCCACCACAATAGCCCGGAGACAAATCATAGCAGACGACAATCCCTCCGCCACCAGCCGCGAAAAGCGAAGCTTTCTGCAAACACCGGATTGCTAACACGCCTCGTTCCACTAATGGTCCCCCTCCTGTTATTAACCATCTGCTGCAACTGACACGCACGTTACAGCTGGCCCAGCGGCTATCACTTTCTCGACCAAAGCAACCACTTGCCATGGTCTCAGTATTTGTTAACACTTTTCAAATACAACAGTATTAAATGGGATGGCAATACAAATTAATTAAGGTGTCCGCTATTGAAATGTATTCAGTTTTTAATTATACTAATTTAATCAAGTTGTATAAAAATTAATAAATCGCTGAATGTAACTGAATTAGGTTCCTTTTTATTTTTTGACCATATGCGTTTCACTACACTTTACTAGAGCACCTACAGCGGCATTTGTAGTGACATTAGTACAGTACAGTTTCTCAGTTTCATTTAAATGTGGAAACAATATCAGGTTGAGTCTGTAGGCGTTTACTTTTTATCCGCATGTTAAATGTCACCTCCAGTGAAATATGCCGACGATGAATTTCGTACAGTTAACTGCTGTACATGAAACCGCTCACGTATTTTGATTTTATATTAACTTTTTTCTTTTCCCACTTACCAGATATTAACCAGTTACTTAGTTCTTGCTGTAAGGTTTCCAGTATCTGGTACTTGACAAATGCTTTAACAATTGAAATCACAATCTCAATACCATTAATTAACTATTAGGTACACTTCTCTCAAATGTCTCACCGGGGCTTTCTTTGAACATTAATATTACAAATTAGCCTATTTTATAGTCTTACAACTCCATTAGGATTGAAAATTTGTACTTATCGTAATTGCGTTTCACAATGTGTCTATCGACATGCAATATATAAACATTGTTGTTTGCCCTCAGCCTATTTACATTTCATATACAAACATTAATGGACTCTAACACCCTACGAGAATAGATTCAATTTCGTTTTAGGCTCCCCTGTCTATAAACCTTTTCTTCATAACATTATAATTTCATACGAATACCATCTTCTTCCATTCTGTATCCCTCAACTGACGATAATGGTTTACGCCACTGGTGACATCTTTCACCCATTTAACTAAGGTTTTCAGAGTTAATATTGCACTTTATTATGCTATGTTCATGGGAATATGTTCAGAATAAATGTATTAAATCTAAGCAAGATATATGTACCTTACAGGTGGAAATTAATTACACTTAGATGTGATTCTGTTTCATGTTTGTTTAGTCTCAGAGTCGGGGTTTGTTTGTCGTGTAATTTGAACTGGAACATTACAGGATGAAGCAAACTCTGAGATGAATCAAACATGGAATACAATCACATGTAAGCAAAATTAATTTTCAGTGAACTTCATAGTGCTTCCATAAATAAATTTAACTGATAAAATATACAAATGTCATACACATGCTAGAAATATAAAGTGAAACACGTACGACGAAAATATTAAAGAAAAGAAAAACAAAATTCATTTGCACTGGCGTAGAATTAATTTTTACAAAAATTAATTAATTTGAATTTAAGGAAATCTAGTTGTTTTACCAATTTAATGTGATTATTATTATTATATTTGGTATTTTTTAAATCAACTGTATCATGTATATTGTTTTATTCTAATGGAAGATCTTAGGCGAAAAGAATATTTCGTTTGGACAGAACACCAGCTTTGATTACGTCAATTAAAATATACTTTATTAAACATATTCTTAACTGTTCTAGTATTAAATTATTCATAAATATCTCCTTGGTAGTATAAAAGAAAAAAAAGTATAGACTGATGAGAGAAATTTAGTTTCAATTTTTTCATCATAAAAATTTGATACGTTTTTATGTTCTGTTTACATTTAAATTTTTTTGTCTACTTTGAACCTTAAAGGAGAGCTTTGATTCTGTCTGTTAAAACATATTATACTGTATTTAGAAATACTGGTTTTATTATTTGCACTTTATACTTGATACATTTTACATTTATACCTTTTGTATCTAATGGAAGATCTTAGGCGAAAAGAATATTTCGTTTGGACAGAACACCAGCTTTGATTACGTCAATTAAAATATACTTTATTAAACATATTCTTAACTGTTCTAGTATTAAATTATTCATAAATATCTCCTTGGTAGTATAAAAGAAAAAAAAGTATAGACTGATGAGAGAAATTTAGTTTCAATTTTTTCATCATAAAAATTTGATACGTTTTTAGTGTTCTGGTTTACATTTAATTTTTTTATGTCTACTTTGAACCTTAAAGGAGAGCTTTGATTCTGTCTGTTAAAACATATTACATTTAGAAATACTGGTTTTATTATTTGCACTTTTTTGAAATTACATTTTCATTTATACCTTTTGTATCTAATGGAAGATCTTAGGTGAAAAGAATATTTCGTTTGGACAGAACACCAGCTTTGATTACGTCAATTAAAATATACTTTATTAAACATATTCTTAACTGTTCTAGTATTAAATTATTCATAAATATCTCCTTGGTAGTATAAAAGAAAAAAAAGTATAGACTGATGAGAGAAATTTAGTTTCAATTTTTTCATCATAAAAATTTGATACGTTTTTAGTGTTCTGGTTTACATTTAATTTTTTTATGTCTACTTTGAACCTTAAAGGAGAGCTTTGATTCTGTCTGTTAAAACATATTACATTTAGAAATACTGGTTTTATTATTTGCACTTTTTTGAAATTACATTTTCATTTATACCTTTTGTATCTAATGGAAGATCTTAGGCGAAAAGAATATTTCGTTTGGACAGAACACCAGCTTTGATTACGTCAATTAAAATATACTTTATTAAACATATTCTTAACTGTTCTAGTATTAAATTATTCATAAATATCTCCTTGGTAGTATAAAAGAAAAAAGTATAGACTGATGAGAGAAATTTAGTTTCAATTTTTTCATCATAAAAATTTGATACGTTTTTATGTTCTGTTTACATTTAATTTTTTTATGTCTACTTTGAACCTTAAAGGAGAGCTTTGATTCTGTCTGTTAAAACATATTATACTGTATTTAGAAATACTGGTTTTATTATTTGCACTTTATACTTGATACATTTTACATTTATACCTTTTGTATCTATTGGAAGAAGTAATGTGTGTGGATAGGATAATATGCTAGAATATGTTAATTTAGAGATAAGTATCTTAAGCAATATTAATTATCTTATTTAAACATCTTTGTATTAATTTTTCAATATATATATATATATTCGAACATAATATTGGAACGGTCTTGATTCCTCTCTTTACCTTTTTAGTTGCACTCTATTACTCTTTATTATTACATTTACTTTTCGATTGAATGTTTACATTTGGTAACAAGATTTGATTACTTGAATTATTATAGTAAAGAAAAGTGATAGTGGATAAATGAAGTGCCTACTGAAATAAACTCTTATTTCTTCTATTTATTGATGGTTTTAAAATATTGTTAATACAATAAAACATGCTTCTTAGAAATTTGAGGTAAATATGCTTCTGTGCTTCATTCATTTCATTTCATTTAATTGTTTTGGACCGAACACTCCAGTGGCAATTTCCCTACACACCCATTTTCCCCCTTTCCTGTACTCACCTAATCAGTATTATTTTTATCACCAGCAGGTCCTAACTCAAAAAAGGCACAGTCCTGACCGCCATCTTCACTGCAAATGGGCTCCCTTACAACTTTTGCTAACAACACAGAAAGTATCCCCATGCCCCTACTATTTAAGTGTAGTCCACGCGTTGTGAAACCCCACCTACCAACGGTGTTCACAGGCACAACTCCGTTTCCACATTCACCCAAACCACGGCGTGGTTCAACTGCAGCCGGTCATGGCAACTTAGGACCTGCATGAACTCAACCCTGGTATGCTGTATCTCCTTCACCACCTTCCTCAGGTCTCTCTCTATATTATACCGTTAATACTGGAGGTCGAAATATGTATCATGTTTGTTTAATAAGGTTATTTAGATACAGAAAATTGAAGGAAAAAATGTAGAGATTACATCTTAAGGTAAATTCAAATACAGACTAAATGGAATTGAGTGTCGGAGTGACTAATAGCAAAATAAAATGTGTAACTGTAAGTGCAGATGGTTGTTTTGTATTTGATTAAAGTTTATTAAATATTTCACGACTCATCATTACGCAGTTGAACTAATGAAATCATAATGAGAATAAATGGAAATTTTAGTAGCGGTTCCTTGATTCTACAACAACAAAAAATATTAATATTTAAATTTAAAATGAAGGCGCGGTGAAAAAACACTTTGCATAAAATTAGTTTTTACTTTTACGTAAGGTTTGATAAATTCTTGTGCAATATGGCCGTGAAACGCAGTTTTGACTCTTTCCTTTGATAAATTTTATACTGCCACATATAGCGTTTAATCTTAAACCGTAATCCTACAGCGTAATTTAATGCAGAATCTGAAATTATGTAATTATGTATAAATTAGACTTTGTTTAATGTAAAAGACGATAGTGGGCCTATTAAATTTTCAGCTCACATCGGGAATCAAACTGGGGATACGTGAAGCGGAAAACCTTTCTACTCAATGGCTCGCATTTTCTCGGATTGTATGGTTTAATTACGCGTGTTTATTCTGTCTGGAAAGCAAGTACGTGTTTCAAGTTCCGGAAAGAAGAAAGCTCTTAGAAACTTTGTTAATTATGAAAGTTTAATGTAACTGTTAAAGCGAAATATTTCTGTTTCAGGAAGACAGCTTGGTTTAATCTTAAACGAAAATATATTTTTCAATACGGATTGGATTATAGCACTGCGATTTATTAATTATTCACTTATTTTTCATATCTGTGCTATCGAAAACTACTACAATGTATCAAGCGTTTAAAAATTACATTTCGTCTTGCAGATCTCGTCTTGCAGATCTGTGCGATAAATCCGTTTAGTTCCGTTAGTTCTTCGATCTGTTGATGAGAAAATCGATCGAGCTGAATTTTGCAAGGGTTTTCATGTTTCAACTACTGCGACAAAACAAACTACTTAGTATATAACTGCGAGAATTCCTGAGTAAAAAACAAAATACACCACTTGCGAAACTGAAAATTAGAAAATAGGAGAGAAGAATTTTCAGAAAAACGTTGGACCGGATAGAAAGAACCAGAGAAAAGAACAGTATCAAATATATATTTATGGGACCTGAAAATCATTGAGATGTTATCAGGAAAGGAATTACCTGTTATGGCCGCTTGGTGCAAGTAAGAAGGAACACTAAAACTTGATAATTTGACAGAAATCCTAACAAAATCACATGGGATTATGATGCAAAACTGCCAGAAGAAATGAATCTTAATAACGAATAGTTTTTTAGTATGGAATAATGTCAAGAAGGATAGCAGAATCTTACTGATTCGAAGAGAAGACGCAGAAAAAAAAAGATTGACAGAAAAAGTAAAACGATGAAGAAATATTTCAAAAATTATTCCATATGATCCATACATGGTGAATTTGAAAAGAAGACTAAGGCTTCAGTACGTGCCGGTGTTAAGTAATGTGTTGCACAAAGATATGAATTTTGATTAATTTGCAGCTGAATGATGTTCAGAGTTAACAGTACTATTTTGTTGTTGTATCCCGTAATTGATGCGAAGCCCACGCATAATATTTTTATTTTCGAAGTAGACTGTGCTGTAATTACATAGAAAAAAGCAATATGCGAATATTAAAAAATTTTGAGCTGAAATCTGGCACCATTCAAATATATTAGCTTAGACCGCAATCAGGACTACCATACGTCAGGCCGATGTCACGTTCAGTACAACAGCTCATTAATTCGCTTGTACAAATTTGTAATATTTTATAATCTGTAATATTATGACAAGTTCAGTGATCGCTATATCTGTTGATACGAATTATCTGACCTGAATTTGTAAATCTCCTTGAATATTTGTATTTGAACAAAAATATTTTAGTAAAGTATTTGTAATAATAACTGTGGGTTACTAGCTAACGTGCAGACCTAGAATTCCAGAGGACGTAAATTATATCCTCGGTTCTGTTTCAGTGGTTTTGCGAAACCACCGCAGGCGAATTACTTCCGATTCCTCGCCACCCTCAACCCATGCACGGCTCTAATACCTTGCACTCACAAGCCGAAAATCCACACCACAATGGATACCAGGTACATTGTATGCGAACTCAATTAACATTTGGCGGTCTGATTCGAGAAGACGAAATTTAGATCCTAGGTTTAGCCAGATATCGATTTTACATGGATTAACAAAATTACTGTAGGAGAATGGCGTTATGTTGCCTTAACAAATGCCATGCTCTGTTTCCCACCAATTCATTTCTATTGCCATCAGCTTGAAATAGCAGTAAAGTGTACTAAGAAAACTAGTCAAGCTAACAGAGCCTAGGTACCAATTACAGTTTAAGGATTACTTGAGTGTGATTAAAACATAGTTCAGTCGGTATATAGAAATATTTTAGTGTCTTATAGGGTAAGTGTCTTTTTTCCTAAAATCTGAAATATGAACTACAAAATATTTTCAGTAGTCATAGTCGGGCAGATATAAGTCGGAAATGCTCAGTGAAATGGTACCTGACGGCAACTTCAGAATTTTATCATCGCAGATCAGGACCAGGAAGGCGCAACGCTTCAGCATACGCCACGAAATGAAGTCTATTTCCTCTGTGCGGCCCACATTGCCATTTCCCGTCCCGAAATATCACAATTTTTTTTTTTTTTTACATTTGGGACCATTTCAGAACTGAAGCTCTGCAGCTCCGTAATATTAGAGTTCAATATTCTCAGCGATTATCCGGCTGGAAATGCGAATACTAGACTACAGAATGTTTCTTAGTTTTTCACTTTCACATTCGTTAAACGAAATTCAAGCCTCTAAATGACTACTCTGGGAGTTGTTTCAATTCGGCTCCTCGATAATTGATTACATGTAAATCGCCTGACATGAAAAAATTCTACCTATATTAAACAGTAAGAAATTTTTAAATAGCAAACTTTCATCATAAAAGTATTAAAATGCAGATCAAATAACATGTTTTCTTACATTTACAAGATTTGACGTTAGTTGTGTCACATTATGACGGCGGTAATTTTGTGCTTTCACAATCAAGATTGGAAAATACAGCATCCAGTTAATTTATTTACCATATCATTTAATTACAAAATAGAAAAAAAAATCTCCAGCTTTTATTTCCATCCAAAGGAGTGCAGAAGAAATTCACTTTGGTTAATTCACGAAATATTACTCTGGAAGAGGTATGTTATATTAATCTACTAAATGACGCTACATAATGGTATAATGGTCTGTTTGATTAGAGGTCAGACTAAAGCGCAAACGGCTTTTGGAATAAATTCAACATAATTCACCACATCCACTCGCTCTGCCGAAATAAAATGCTACCCACATATATAAAAAAATATATATATATACTCGTGTACACAAAACATATATATCCATATATATATATATGTATAATTTGAATGTGTACCCGAGTCTGGAAACAAAATTTCGAGCTGAGTGTAAAAATATACGTATTATGAACAAAAAACGTTTTTCTGGTCACTGATCATGATGGGTGTCCTTAGCCGATCTATTTCTTGAATTTGATTATTGTTGGACCTCTTCAGGTATATTTAAATCCATTGCACTGAATCTAAAAGTGATGAAACCTCACTTTTTACCGACAAGAAATGAGCTTGTAGGTTTTCGGGCCATGACCGCGCATTTTGGTCTGCCTAAAAAAACGTACTTCGCCTTTTTTTAACCATAAGAATTCACTCAGCAAAATTTGCATTTTGAATGGACTTCCAGGATTAACGCGTTAATACAGAGTAAATATGTACAGATCTATTAATTTAACTTAAATAATTGGAATAGTTGTTCATACTAAAATACAACTGATGTTAGAGCGTTAAACTTGAATTTCCACACAGATGTAAAATTGTCGGCTTTCCAAAATGTTACAATTACTTGCAATTGAAGCCATCTTGAATAATTACTTCCATTTTGACGGCTAAAATTAAGAAATTTTCATCTTTCTATTGCCAGATATGACAACAATTTACAGACACTTTATATTAAGACTTTCAAGTGGGGAGTAGTTGTAGACATTCAAAAATGTGACTATTAAAAGACTAAATGAACTGACATTACTATATGTTTCGTATTTCGCTGTTATGGAGTAAGTATATACCACAAAAGAGTAAGGAAGCATTCTATAAAACATACTTTGTGTCAGTTTTGACATATGTATCGGAAACATGGGTGACGAAGCACTGGGGTAAAAGGAGAGTACAAGTTATGGATATGAATAATTTCAAAGGAATGTAGTAGGAGCAACGAGAAGGTACAGAATGAGGAATGAGAAAATCAGGGAGTTGATCAAGGAAGACCCGTTACAACAAAGAATAGAGAAATCACAGTGGTGTGGTCATGTGAAGGTGATTGGAAAGGAAAAGATACTAAGGAAGATGCTAGAAATTGTGCTGATAGAGAAGAGGTTGAATGAAGTGTCACACTAATTGCGACATCATAAATAGATGGTTAATTTTATTTATTAATTAATTCATCAATTAATGTTTTGCATGAGGGATATGAATTAATCACAAAGGCACCATTTAAAATTACTATTTATTAGATCACGTATATGGATTGATTAATTTGACGTGATTAAGAGATGTGATTTGATAGCATGAATGGACAGGTATACATTATTGGTCATCAGGGTCGTTCACTGGGCTTGTGGGCGCGGTAGGTGAACGCACTCAACACACACAATACCGTATTGTTGCTCCTGCGACGGCAGCTGCGGGCTTCTTGCGATGGCAGCTGCGGTCAGGTCCGTGGTGGCGCTTCTTGTTGGCCGTACTATCGACGCTGCACAGACGTAAAGTGGCACCTCAAGCAGCTAGGTCAGGTAGATGTCGACGCAGTCTGACGTCGAACCTGCTCCCTGGAGATACGGACTGGAAAGCTCTTCCAGCAGGAGCGCGAACTCACACCCACACTCGCGTATTATATCCGCACCGTCCGTGCGTACAGCCACGAGGTACACACCTCTCTGTGTCCTCTCCGCAAGTCCTCACGCCACCCTGCCGCTTAGTGGTCCAGCGGATTAGGGGAAATACGAGGGGTAGCCACATTCCTTGGGCGACAGCTACCTGTCTGCTTCTAGCTGCAGCCTCACAAATCCGTTATCAAACTTACGTGGTGCGACTTACTGTATCTGCACATGACTGTAATGTGTGACATCACAAGGTCAAGGAAAATACCGAGGGACAGATGAGTAAAAGGTGTTAAAAAGTGTGTTGAAGAAAATGAATTAAACTGGCTGATATTAGAAGATGAGAGATAGTGGATGGACAGGAAGCTCTGGAATTTCTTTTGTTCCGAGCAGACCTGGTCAATCGTTGGAAGCTGGCCAACATGATGGTATATGTTACTCTCAACTGAACATATTGTCGTTGGAGCTGAAGTTCAAACTTAACTTTTATTTCATGCTAGCTGACTCTGCAATGCTTCAATACTTCCGTTAAATTACATATATATGCAATACTATTTTTATGTTTTGAATTACATAAATTGTGGTTATGCCAATTGTAATTTGCAATTATCTTGGAATATGATGTTTTGGGGGATTTAATTTCACACATATGGGCCCTACAAAGAACTACACTGGTTTTCTTTCGCAGGAGCAAGAAATGTATAACATTCCATGAAATAATTTTCGCATTTCCAGTATCCAATAATATTATAGAAAAAATGTACTGCAAAAGGATTATTTTGTAATTTAAAACGCATAGCGGGCACACATACGGACATTATCTTATCTATCTACCTATATATATATATATATTGACAGTACCACTGAAATAAGAAACGATTTGCTGTGCCACCACGCGTATGTATTGAACCAATTCTTCTTTCTACTGGTCAAGAAACCCGCACGAAAATCAGTCCAGTCTACAGCGGACACACAGACGAAATTTGCCTTTTATATATGTAGATAAAGTAAAGACCTTTAAAAGTATGTATACATGACTTTTTTAAAAAAAAACTATAGTATTATAATTCAGAAATAAACGTCTTATGCTTCCTAATGATTTTCTGGAATTTGTTGTGCAGTGATATTTATTAATGCACTAAGTCCAGGTAGTAACATCTTACCATACCACAGGCTGGAACGAGTTGCTTAGCTGTATTTCTTCGAACCGTATAAAAAAGGTTAATCTCTGCAGTTACTTGTTGCAACATTTTAATTGAAAGTTTGTTCGTTTTTATAAAACTGTGCGAACACACTTCAACCAAGCAGGAATGTTTAATCTTGTAATCTGTGATTAAACACACGAGCCGAGTGGAAGGGGAGGGGGAATTAAAAAATATTCCGCTTGGGAATTTCGAAGCTGACCGCGGCGGGTCTCTGTTGTGCGGGTGGCAGCTTGCGCCCGTCACCGCTAGGTGGCAGTGGCGTCGCGGCGCCGCGCTGTCCCGGCCACGCCCTGTAAACACTCGACCTGTTCGTCTCGCAGCGCCGTCTACAAACCGAATTTTAAGTCGACGCAGGCGCCGGCATCACGACCGTGTAGCTCCACAGTTGTAAACAGGGAAATAAAACTGAGCACTAGGAGCGTCTGGCGGAACCTTAAAACTTCCGTCCCGACGCAAGCATTCCAAGGACGTTCAACCAGATTAGTGATAAAAAGGAAACAAAAAGTAGAAAAAATAAGAAAAATCACGACGTAGGCGGGAGTTACCACGCAAGTGTACAAGAGGCGCCGACGGAAATGGTTGTGATGAAATCAACCATTTTGCGTAACAATAAATTGAAATATCGATTAAATTTTATTTAAACGATGATTTATTTATAATGCATACGGAAAGGAAGGATAAATTATACCAGCCTCTCACCTGAGTTAAAGGCGGAGGACAGCAGCAAACAAATTATAATCCGCAAACGCAAAAAAACACGATATTTCGGTCTATACTTTTTTTTTGAATAAAACATCTCACTGAGGTCTTGCAAGCACCTACGGTTAACACAGCTTCATTTAGGACGGAATTGACCATTGGAGGGGGGGGGGGGAACAATGATAGTATCATATCAAAAAAAAATTGTTTGAAAGAATGAAGAATTAATCAAATTAAGAAAAATGTTACATCTGAAACGGAAGAAAATGTGTTTAACATTTTACGACAAATAATAATAATATATATATTATACTGGCACGTGTTGGGTGTACTGTGAAACAGTTATTGAAGTCACGAGTTTTGTGAGAGTTGGCATGGAGAACAGGGTAGTCTAGATTTCTGTAGTGAACTGTTCGTCTGTGATCATTCATTCTGGCGGATCACGTGTTCGTGGTGACGCCGATCTAAGAGCTTTTGGAATGGATGCAGGTGAGCTGGTACGTGATATGGGATGTGGTACTACTTGTTGTGTAGCCTATGATGTAGCAGGCTGCTCTAATGGTATGGTTACCATAGGTTGTGGTGGGTGGGTGAATATTGCACACTTTGCAACGAGGCCTGTTCCATTTGTAGTTATATATATATTCTGTAGCCAAAATTGAAGAAATGATTTGATACTCCAAGAATAGTAGTATGAACTTTAACTAACCAATAAGAGTTTCGCGCGAGTACGTCCTAGTCAGTAGTTAGCAGACCGCGAGAGTGTTGAATATGGATTCAGAGAAGCAACATTGTCTCCTTTTTTTCCCTCCTTCTGGCTTTATTCTTCGTCGACGTCAAGGTCATTAAGTGCGGAAAAGGAGCTGGGCAAGGAATTGAAAAGAATTCGGCTATGACCTTTTGAAGGAACCATCCCGGAATCCGCCTGGAGAGATATGGGGAAACCATGCAATACCCAAATATGGATAACCGGACGGGGATTCAGACCGACGTCTACTCGAATGCGAAGCCTGAGCGTTAACGCTCGCCCACTGCGCTCGGTAACATCATCGCAAAAAGACATGAGAGAAGAACTTTAGCTGAACAGACGTGATGTAAATAAAAATAATTTAAGCGTTTCTTAAAAGTGTTGGAAGATCGGTTAAAAACACACAAGCAAGATTTAAAAAAATATAAAATGTACAAATGTTACAATGTGGTCGGATTAAGTATTGGCAGCTTAGCTTCAAATGTATATTTCCATCAAATTTCGTTAAGAGAATACTGTGGAGATACACGTAGGCACGGAGTCTGCAGTATTAGGAAACGAAGTACCGATTTATTAACAATTACTCTTCTGTGAAGGAATGATTTTCCGGTGTGTCGCTGAAACATAATCTTTACGGCTTATTCACCGCCGGATGATGTTGAAGAAAGACGATCTTTCGGATGCGTGGTTTGTCGCCATCTTCTGAACATGGCGGCAGAGTACGGCGCCGAAAGCTCGTCTTACTTAAATACCATTCATTGGAAAACCCGTGAAGATTATATTTAAATTCTTCTTCTCCTTTGATTGCCATACGCGCAACCGAATGTAAGTACTTACAATAGGGGATGTAACATGTCGAAGGAGATAAACTGCGGTGGTTTTCCGTACCCTTCCCCAGTGTGTCAATGTTCATAGTGCCATTGTAAGTTTGTATGACTGTGATAAGGTGTGTGTTCAGTGTGGTGTGTTGTTTTTGTTGTGTCTGTGAGATGAGAGAACGGAGAGAGTGAAACCAGGTTTGGAACAAGGGGGCCGCTAAGCTTAACGTTTCCATCACCAGTGGCGTATTCTCTCACTCTATACGCACAGCGGAGAGGTGTTGGATTTGTAGTGTACCGGGCAGTTAACCCACAGAAATTTATTTCGTATCCGATCAATCACTAGTCGGTTCGTTTTACCAAAAATATGATATCTTGTGATCAGGGATATTACGTCCCTACTGTTTCTTATTGCTAGTAATGAGCAGTTAATCAGTGACAACAATTGAAAAATATAGTTGAAAAAATAGAGTGATTTTAATAAATTCAATGAATATAAGTAAATGAACAAACATAGGAAATGACTGAAAATATTGCGTAAAAAATGCTCTAATGAAATTGAGTTCCTTACTAATAAAATCTTGTCACTCGAAATATCCTTTCTAAGCCAGCAGAAGGGCAGATAATGCATTAGCCTTTACCTATAAAATTTTTCATGTTGACTGGCGATGTGGTCATTCATGTGGATGCAAAAATTTTTTCTCGAGAGCCTGCTACAGACTGCGCTCCCGGGCTGAGAGAAGTGGTGGGGAAGTCACGTGGAACTATTACCATTGGCTTAGGATATCTTACTAAGGGCTTGAGAGTTACTATAGTGGGGAACTCTCTTGAGCTCTGATGCGTTAGACGGAATTAAGTTACATGGCCGTAAGCTTGGGAAAAATTATTCCCAGCGAAAATTACTATAGTTCATAGCTAAAATCCCTCAATCTACTACAGATTTAACTCAGGGCTTTCGGCACAATCTGATTATTATGAATTGCGCACTACCTCCTATTCTACTCTGTTGGCCAAGCGATGATGAAATTTATTTCCCCGACCAGGACAGGGATCAGCTAGCCCCGTGTCAGCGTTGGACACCATCACGGTACCGCAAGAAACTCAGCCAACAGGGCGAGCTAATTAACAATTTGAAGTTTAAATTATGGTTGTTCAAATTCTCATATTTAAAAGCATGATGTATTAGATTTTCCCGATTTAACAAAACATGAAGTTTTCAGGTAGTGAGTTGGAATCCTGCTACACCAATGGTTCCATTTAGAATTCGACTTACGTGATAGGGCGAGTTATCTCTGTGGAAAAGAAACCACTTTGCAGCCTCCCATCACATCGATTGCCTCACAAAAGTATGGAAACTGTTGTGTTTATTAGTTACAATTAAATTATTTCGAAAACTAAAAAAACAAGAACCATAATTTCATTAACATCTCAGAAAACTAAAGCAATAATTTTTCTTGCCAAAGTCTGAACTGGAGTTTTTTTCGTGTAAGTTAAATAGAATGTTTCCACTCCAGCCAGCGGCTGTTCGAAACTGGATTGAAATGGCGAAGTCGGGACTCATCCATTGTCAGGGGTCGTTCTAAAAATCTGGTTGGACTAGCAATATTATTAACAAAAATATGTTAGCAAATTTTTATCCTGATTGAGTTCTGATCAGGCGTTAACTTGTTATTTAACTTTATTTTCAGTTATATGAGCTTGAGTTTTTACAAAAAAGATTCCATTAACCTCTTCTAAATATCAAATAGCTTAGTTGATATGACGACATCATGGACAAATTCTGACATTCCACAAATTCATGTCAATTTTAGTGGCTGTAAAATGATTCATTTTCAGATATTTGATGAGTGCTAGAATTTTAATTCACTTCATTTTTCAACTTACAGTCCTGTCTTTCTATTTACACTTAATATCTCAAAAAATAATTTCCCACAGAGTCTAACTGAGGTATGAAAATACTCAAAATTCATTTGAGGAGATATACGCAGCTAGGGGAGGACCACTCAAATGTTTTTTTCTAAGCCTAACCCACCGTATTTTGCTTTACTTTATTTATGTGTAGGTAAGTCGAACGGTACTTTACCCCGTCTGGGTAAATGTCATAAAAATTACGGCATATGTGTCATAAATTACACAGACATTTTTATCCCAAGTGAAGCATTCAATCCTGTTGGGTGTGATATTTTTCTTAGAGCTTAGGTAATGCATTAATTCTTGTAATTAAATCTGCCTAACAGTTTGGATAACTAAATCACCATTCATTAACAATCATGCAATGAAAATGAATATTTAACTGCACATGATTAATTCATGTCCAGAGCGAGATGAACACGAATTGGAGATAATAGTTTTAAATCAATTACAACACCTCTAACTTAATATGACTTCGGCTGGCACAGATTGATAAATTAACAGAGATGTCTCGTAAATTATTTATTGTACCATATTTAAAAGCACTGAAGTAAATTCTAGCAGTGTTCTCTCTTTATATAATTACTAAATGGTTTCAAATAACTTATACTCGAATTCTAAACCCTAAAGTATTTATTATTGCTCTTCACGTAATCTATGTCGTGCTGTTATTTGATTTCCAACTATGCCACACTCAGTGTATTGTATCTAACTACTCTCAACTCAATTTCCATGTACTAATAAATAAGGAAGCGGTCCAGTTGCCTTCAGGGATTATCCTGAAGGAGGGAATTTTCCATTATTTTTATAACCAACACAGAACGGAATGTCAGTTACGTTTGTTAGTGATGAGTTGTATTGAATGAATTTGCCAAACTTTTTTCAGGTTTCTATAATTATTAACCAAGGTATTCCAGAAGAATTTTGTCTTTCTTTCTCCATTTACTTTTGGCACATACAGAGATGATCTATTTGAATATTGGATAAGCAAGGACCCTGAGGAAAATAATAATTAGAAGGAAGTTACTGAATATTGTTCGGTTTGAAGATTATTATTCTAGAAACATTAGGTGCACAGTTGGACTGAACAAACTAAACATGCACTAAATTCATTTTCAACAGTACTTTGCATCGTCAAGTGCATTCTGCGTTGCTTGAAACAGTTCATCTTCGTTCCAAAAATATGAGCAAATGGTGCATTAAAACACATGTTTCATAGTTCAGTGTATTCACACTTAATATTGTCAGCATGAATGTAGCGTCGTTCTGCTACGTTAGCTTTGAATCCAAACACTTCTGTCCTCAGTGTGTTAAAGGATTTCCAGACTTTAATTTTTTCTGTATAGCTATTTTGCAGGTGACCCGCCAATGTCAGTTGTCCTGATATGTTGCAGACCTTAGTTTTTTAAGAAGATCACTTTGTCGTAAGGAACTTGAAAGACAACACAAAAGGTCTCTCGATCAGCTGAACTTATTTCCCATGGAATTCGGCGATGAAATATCAAAATAAAAAAAGTGATGTTATGATGTTTATAGACAAAAATATGATTAGAGAAACAATAATCATTAGGAATGTTAGCATCTAGCAAGTAAAAATTTTAACAATCCAGGTCATGAAATATCACTTGGCTCTAAAAGTGACATAAAAATGAAGATACAGTATCTAAGAAAGAGGAAGATCCATAATTAGATATACTGCAGAGGATACACAAGCAACATTCTAGAGAACCAAGGCAGTTCTAACATTGTTGTTTGGGTTCTAGCAATAAACCATTTTAAAAAGTGAATGAAATACATATACCAGAAATTGGTTTTCTAGGAGCTAGCAAAAGATACGCCAGAGCTAATATATGGATTTTAAAGATTTGAAATAAATAAATATTTATCCAAAAAGTTATCTACCCAGAAAGAGGGAAATAATACTCATGCAAAATGATCGATCATTAAGTCCTTAAGATGATGATAAGAACAGTACAAAGGAAAATTAGATCTGGGAGGACGGAGGAAAGACCTATGAGCATAACAGAATTCGTAATAATAATAACATGAATGGTATTTCTGGTCTGAAGAATCCAAATAACAGTTTTGCAGGCTTACTCACTGTCTGAATTAGTCATGCAGTTCTCCTACATCGCGTCCACAAATCCTAAATAGATAATAGCACCGAATATATTGGAACTGGGGATTTATAGAGAATCTGAGGCGCAGCAGATTTCTAACGCACATTACATTTAGATAGGAAGCTTTTCCAGAGGCAAATGAGAATGTAAGAGGCCTATGGAAATCCCAGCCGAAATTGAGGGAGTTTAGGTTCTAGTCAGTTATCTTACAACTGAGCCACCTGACCGTTGACCCCGTAGCTGGAAATAATGATCGATTTGAAATATGCGTACGTGGGTTGTGCCAGAAGATTTGAAATAACGCATACGCCAGCGGTTACTAGGGCGTGAACAATGTTCCGGCGAGATACGTCACAAAGGGAACATTGCTCCCGCTGATTCAGCGAGCTTTCTGACAGCGCCACAAATCCTTGTTCGGCAAACTGCACGCTCTACGTGTTCCTTCATAACTCAGCTGCACGCGGTCACATTTATATTCATTCCACCGCCTGTGTGAAGTTTACTGACAGAGAAAGAATAATACGGGACGGAAATACATGCACAATGTTTACACCAGTTTTGTGTAATACTGGAATGTGTATGCAGTCGTTGCTGAAATTATATACGAACAATATGAACTTCAATAGTTAAATTTAGTTTCTAGAACATGTACCTTTGCATCTGGAATAAAAAAACCTTAAGAAGCACCAGAACAGTTTACAAATATTGTCATCAATTGAGTGAATGAAATAATGCTTACAATAAAAAATAAGAAAATTCTACCTCTCCAATACACGTAAGTATAAACGAATACAGCTAGAATAGAACTGCAGTCTGTGGCTAGGATCGAGTGGTTAGCAGTCAGACATAGCATTCCAAGGAGGCGACTTCTCGTTTCAGTCATCCTTATATCGGTTTGGTTTCGTTTATTGAACACCACGCAAATGCGAGAATGGTTTCGTCAAAACTATATTACCGAATTACATCCCCTTCCTTGCTCCCCATCTTCTGCGCCTTGAAGTATCTAGGCGCAACAGTACAAAGCAACATGAAATGGGACTTGCACATAACTTCCGTTGTAGGCAAAGCTAATTCCAAACTACGATTCATAGGACGTATTTTGAGAAGTTGTAATGCTCATACAAAGGAAATAGTGTACAAAACACTAGTGCGTCCGCATTTGGAATACTGTTGTGGAATTTGGGATCCGTATCGCAAGGGATTGATTGACACATTAGAGAAAGTACAGAGAAGAGCCGCTCGATTCGTGACTGCTAGTTACAGTCCTTCCGTAAGTGTCACAGAGCTGATTCGTGGGTTGGGATGGGATTGTTTGGAGGACAGACGAGGTCGTTTTCGTTTGAATTTGCTGGAGATTATGCGAAAATCTTTAAGTTACGAGTGCAACGAAATACTTCTTCCGCCAACCTATTTAGGTCGCAATGACAGGGATCGATCTGTTCGGGATTGGAATGCGCAGAATCAGGATTGGTGCTTAGCACCCTCTGCCACCCACAGTATTTGTGATTTACAGAGTATAGATGTAGATGTAGCCTCTAATGACGGCGACAGTGGCAAACCATAAAATTTCTTAAAAAGAATTGTTTACGTTGCTTATGAAATGGGCACCTTATTTCATAGAGATGTATATTGTGCGGAGTAGAACGTTATATTATTGCTGAGTGTGAATAATGCTCGAGTTAGACCCAAGTACTGGTTTAAATAGTCAATGATTGTGATCATAATGAATACTATTTCAGTCTTACGGTATGTAATAAAAATAAAATTCAGTCAATCATCAGATTCGGCCACTGAGTTTAAACATTACGGGGTCGGAGGTAATGGAATGATTGGCAGTTTCCTTTCTGCATATTCCTAATTGATGTATGCGTTTATATGTTCGACGTTAGTGTTTTTATTCTTTGTGTGTTGTTGTGTTGTAAATATTAGTACGAAGCAAGGATGATGGATACCAAATAACGGCCCATTCAGATACGTTCGTCCTACTGGCTCAGCATATTTTAAGCCCACAGCCTACAGACGAATCTTCATCAACATTGTCATATTTCTTAAGTCCATAATCACTCTGAGAGTTTTGGGGTTAACTGATGATTGAAACCATGCATTACACCTTCTCCCACAATGCCGACCAATTCTCCAACTACGAAGATTTATACCACCACCTGGTGTAGGATCATTAACACTGTGTCGACAGTGAAAAATCCTCACGGTTGTCTTAGCGACCTCATGTGGTATAAAGCTGTAAAGTACAGGCCCATTTCGTAGGGTACAGTGCTCATTAAACCATGTTTACATCATTTCAGGAAGCGATAATGGTTGAACACCACGGTTGCGGAAGCAATGTTAATGATGTATACGGGAAGCGAACTGGGAAGAGTATTGCATTTAGCCGCAATACCACAAGGATACTAAGAAAATACAGCGATTTCACCAGCAGTAACTTCGCTCCTTTACGAACATCAAACCGGATTATTGTGTTTCTAATGTTACAGTTCCAGAAAGGTCATAAAAGCACGGCAACGAATCCCTCATCATTAGCCACCATCTCTGGTGGATTTGACATGTTCCATCGACAATTTTTATACAGTGAGCTGAGCTCTGGACAAAGTCATCCTGTTTCCCCTCTGAAGTGCTACAAAAACTAGCTTAAAAAGTCCATACAGAGCACCAACATAGAACTGAACATCTGGGACTACCTTGCGAAAGACAGCGCTCTCTGGCATAAAACCATCGCCGCGGCTGTCGCACTATTTGAAAAGGAATGATTAAGACAGGCAGTAGAAGCTCGTAACAGACCAAAACCTCCACAAACCCAACCAATATTATGTGTAACATGTGTGGGCAATTATGTTACGCCAGAATTAGCTTGTGCAGCCATCAATGACGCCCACATACATGTCTGAAAGTGAGAAACATAAACTACATTATTCAATAGTAATTCAATATTTAACAAGTTTTCATGATTATTATCAGTAAAATGTTTGTGATGGGGTAAAAACATCAGAAAATTTAATTATAGTAGAATTTTTTACCATTATGATAGTGCCCAGCATAAGGCACAAATAAAAACAAAATAAGTGAACAAACACTATGGAATACAGCATTGCATTTGTCTTCCAACAATAAAAGCCACTCCGCATGTTGAGGCTGCGTTTTGTAAAATTACATCTGCGTAATGAATTATTCGCCAGAGTAGCGTCAATGGAAGCTTTGTTCTGATAGAATCACTGTCCAATATCGCGTTGCTGTAGTCAGCTGTTGCAGTCCGGGCTAAGCCGATTACGGCTATTTCGACACCCCCTGCCCTCCCTTCCCCCACTCGCTGACGTCATGATCATGATTGCCTCCTGTATGGAGCTCCCGCTAATTGGCTCACATGCAAAACGTTTGCGTTGCGCCTGTCTCTGCAGGACACGCTGTCCCGCATGTCACATTACCGAGTGACTCCCCAGAGGCAGGCTACCGGGCAGACAAACTGAATCAGAGATATCTGAGAATAGCGAAGGAACTTCCGGATATGGGAACATTGTAGTTCTGCCAAGAATATGAATTATTTCCGACAAAGTGTTAAGCAAAGTATTATATTTTAAGCTTTAACATTAGTTTACCACACAATAGGTATCACAAATTATTACTGTCCTGCCATTCTTTAAACTCAAGAAATTTAATCAATAGGTACAGAAGTAGTTACCATCTTCTTAATTTTTTCTGTGATGTAAACAGTGGATGCCGTATATTAAATACGAAATTCTGTAACTCTGTGATTGTGATCAGTTACTTGATTCACAGCGATCTGTGGGTAATTCAGTGTTTATTTGAGTAAATAAATAACTTCTCCCTCACGTTACTAGTTTGATATTGGACAATTTCGTACTGAGTGGAATATATGGAAGATTAGATTTTTTTTTTAAATTGTGTACGTCCTGCAAGTTCGGTAAAAATTATGACTCACATGAAAACTGACCAGTTTAAAATTACTAGTATTCAAAGACTGCGGAACGGAGGACAACGGGGTAAACAACATTGGGGATAGAAACCTTAAAAGGGGCAAGTAGTCTAGCCGGCATTTCTTTCGTACCCAATGGAAAATGCGAGGAACGGTCGTGATTGGTAGGGTAACGAAATCAGTGCTCGCCGATGCTAAATAATATCATCTTTATATATAAAGATGAATGTATGTTTGTTTGTTTGTTTGTTTGTTCTTCATACAAATCCACAGTTTTCATCCGATCTCGATGAAACTATCCACACTTATCCTTTGAAACAAAGAGAAAAATACTGTCTACATTTGGTTGAAAAACTATCTGTATAAATAACACATGTCATCTCATAACTTCGAAATACGGCGATAGACAGATACGTTGGATATGGACGTCCCCCGTTTTTTTTTTTTTTTTTTTTGTAACTGCTTTACGTCTCTTTTTAACATCGAGGGAAAGGATGGGGGGCAAGGATGGGGGCAAGGAATGGGAAGGAATTCGGCCATGGCCTTTTGAAGGAAGCATCCCGGCATTTGCCTGGAGTGATTTGGGGAAACCATGGAAAACCCAAATCTGGATGCCCGGACGGGGATTCGAACCGCCGTCCTCACGAATGTGAGGCGAGAACGCTAACCGTTACACCGCCCCGCTCCGTACCGTGTTTCCGTGTAGTGGACTCGCAGCTCAGTGGTTAAAGCGCTAGCTTACGAACGTCGTGGTCTCCGGTTCAAATCTCCGTGGAGGCTAAGATTTTTAAAAATTGTTTTTCATTGTAAGAGTCAGGCCTGGGCCGTAGGTTATTCGGATTGAATGTTAAACTGTAGATATTAGAAAGTTAGGGGTGCAATGCGAGGCAAATCGTTGGTAGTCTTGCAATGTTGTAGGTGTACACTTTTTTACGTTATAATGATCCCTCAGGTGTTGTTCACAGTCAGTGTGTGTGTGTGAACCACAGCAATATTATTATAAATACGGAAGTAAGTCTCTGTCTTTTTGTTACGTTTTGACGACTAAATGGCTATATCGTTGTGATGGAATTTTATAAGGAAATCTGTATGAAGGGCACAGGATATTTTTTCCAGTATGATTAAGAGTTGTAGTCACGAAATTTTGAGACCTTATCGAATGGTGACAGAAATATGTTGGAAATTGATTCTCTTCAAGAGACAGGTTCGACGGTACAATGATATAGTGTTAGATTTCCTGTCATATTATTCCGACTCGATATTGTTTGGGACCAATCCTTCGTTTCCAACAACTTTCTATATTTAATTCCGGCAAAATTTTTTCTTAATTCACGCGTACGAAGTCGCGGGTACGAGCTAGTTTCTTATAAAATACACTAAGTTGGACAATTTAACACCATCATTTCAAGATAGAAGTGAGTTTGAAAGTAAAAATGTCAAAGTACACATCAAGAAAATGGTAGCAGAATCATCAAATCTCTGGCGTAAATACGGAAAGATTTGAGCCCACACGATTGAACAAGAAAGTCGGGTTTGCGGCCTAGATGAGGAAGTGGAAATATAAAGAGTGGACGTCACTCGTTTTCCATGTGATTGGAGGGTAATGAATATTATTCTGCCTGAAATACACTACGGTGGACAATTTAAGACTGTTTCAAGATCGTTAGACGAAACATTTCGGACAAGGAGGGGTTGGTGCAAGCACAAGCTTTTTTGTATGACTTTACATTTCATTTAAATGCCGGTTAAGATATTAACAATCTTAGTTATAAGGTTGTTTATCACTTAACATTTTGTTCAGGTTCTGAAGAAAATGATTAGCAAGTACTTAATCGCTAAACATTTTTTTAGACATACAAGAGAAACTACTGCTGTGTACTTAATTGGTATTTTTTTTTCTAGTTAAACAAGGTAAAGTCTTCTTTGACTTATGTAAAACTCCTCTGAAACCGAATTATAGCAGCTAAATACATACTAACAGGTTCTTTTACATGTTAAGAGTCTTTTTGAAAGATAGAAATCTTTTAGTTTCAAATATTGATATGCGACACGGAATGAAAGAAATGAACACGTTTTGTAAATCATATGGTAGGGAAGAAGCCTGTTGAGGAGTCTTACAGAAAAGAGAGACATTTTAAGACATGGGGGATTCATTAAATTATTATTAGAGGGAACAGTTGAAGGTTAGAGAGAGACTTAGATTAGAAGATAATTGTAAGGGCTATGTTGAGATGAAGAGAGTAGTGCAAGTCAAAAAGAGATCGAGGAACTGATGACAGAAAATAAAAGTTATTAATAATATTTCTTGTTTCACTAGCTTATTGACCAGTAAAGTATTACTCATGTTAACACTGAAATTCCTTATTCACTCTGCCCACACAGTTTAGTTGTTTCTTTTTTCATGGGTTTGTGTTAATTAATTTATATATTAAATGATAAAAATAAGGGATCCAGCATATGAAATGTCACTGCCCATAATGTAAAATCTAACAGACGTTTATTATAACATTCTCTCACATTTATCAATATATATATATATATATATATACCAGAAAACTGATCCTAGCTTATGATTATCAAGTAAATAAAAGTTGAAAAACATTCCTACACCACTATCTATTCAGAAAGAGAAAAGTTGAAACCTAAGTGGATTTCTTAAGCTGCTGACGAGTATATGAGCTCGACTCGCTTTTGTGTAGCATTTTGCTCTTTAAGCGTTCTCATATTTCTTTCGAGTTTTGGTTAGTCTGTTATCTGATCCCTCAGCGCCCGACAAACATCTCCCTGCCACAGTCATTCCTTTTAAAAGGTAGTATTTCTCGAGGTACGAAAAACTTCCAGAGATAAATATTTGGAGTGTGAGTTAGCAGACATCTCTGCTGGATGCACAGAATAACTTCAAAGCTAAAGCGCGGAATTCTGGCCATATTTTAAACGAGAGTTATGCGGAAAAGTTTTCTCTTCTGTTTCTCACCGCTGTGGGCAATAAATCCCTCAGCTTCAAAGTAAACCATGGGCGATATAAGAACACTTTTGGTAAGTGCTTTATGAGCAGGAATAATGCAACATTCTTTATTGGATAATGTTAAGAGCGCAAATTTTAATATAGTATTTAATTAGTTGTATTTTTCAACCATTTATCTAATTAAAACGGCTATGCACTATGTTTATTTTTTTACATGGAATATCTACATAAATTGCTACGAATTCTGTAACCTGACATTAAATATTTAATTAATCTTGGCAGGTTGAGCCAAGTGTAACAACCCCGGCTGTAAATTAAATGCTTCAGCAGAAAAACGCCTTATTAATTACTGGCGACTTCATACTACAAGTCTTTGGACGGCTTTTTGGCCCTTAAACACCGTCTGTCAACCGCGCATGTAGTATGGACGTTACGATAGAATTAACCATCAATTTTAGCTTGAGGTCAGGTAGATACTTTTAATTAATGATTATTGCACTGATGAAAATTCACTATGATTGGCTTTAATGCCAAACAGAACCATTAAACATACACTCCAAAAACAAAATTAACTAATGCCGCAGTATTTATCGTATATCGCGTGCGCTTTGTATATCGTCAGCGATATAATAGTACGTCCTCACTCTCACATAGCGTGACCTGAACTCCCACTGGCCGCGCTAGAGGACCAAAGATTCTAGCATCACTTTTTTGCAGATCTAATTTAAAAATACCCCATGACATAAAGATTACCTGTTTCTAGAATTCGTGAGCCTTTACATTATACATATCAATACATTTTCAATATAATAATAAATTGACCATAAAAACTATCTTATATTAAAATGATAATTATAAAACTATTAACTTTACAATTAGGGTGGTAGCATATGCCAGAATGTTTCTAGAACAAAGAATTCGTGAGCCTTTACATTATACATATCAATACATTTTCAATATAATAATAAATTGACCATAAAAACTATCTTATATTAAAATGATAATTATAAAACTATTAACTTTACAATTAGGGTGGTAGCATATGCCAGAATTCCTAATCTAATGGAAAGATAGTTTTTTCTTTATTTCTCCAGTTACAATTTCTGTTTTGTTTTTAGAGTTAACGTTTTTAGTCTCTTAGGTACCACATAACATACAACACGTTAAGACCCTCAGTTTTAAAACAATAAAACTTTCTTTTCGATATACCCTCATTTAATTGTAAATAATTTAATTTTTTTCCTTCCTACTCGGTATTAATGTTGGCTCAGTGTTTAAAGCATATAATTGAAGACCGACAGGTTCCCTGTTTGAATCCCTGTATCGGCGGGGATTTTCATAGGCCCTTAACCATACCTTCTGACACTTCTTTCAGTGTAATGGGGAGTACGTTAGAAAGCTTCCGTGGTTGTGACTCCACATTAAACTGTAGGTCCTTGTGCCCGGTAGGATTAAGGGGTTAGTTAAGGAGGAAAGGAACTGGCTACCCTATTTCGATTACCATACTAAGTACGCCCCTTATGGGAAGATCCAACCAACCTTCGGGTTGAATATCAAACTTCCCTTTTCATTGTATGTTTCCTTTCCACCGTAATATATGAGGAAACAGTCAACTTAAACAGTACCATGTTCTAAGGGTTTTAAAATACACTAGTTGCTTTAATCAAAGAAACTTGTATTTTGATATAACAGTATATAATTTAAAAACACCATAATATTACATTTACATGTAATGGTATTTATCTTCATCAAAAAAGTACCAAGAACTTCCTCAAAAGCCGCCCTCGAGGGCTAAAAATTAGCTTTACTAGTTTAGTAGTAAGTTAAAAAATAGGTACTGAAGTTGGAACTTTCTGGAGCGATTCGTATATAATACAAGAGAGGACAAAATGGAACTTTGTATGATTATTTTGATTAATTTTTGCTTATAGCAAGCACTCGACATATATACCAGTAGCTGCTTTGGGGTAATGATTATTACCTCATAATTCCTTTTTAATAATCCAGTTATTGAAAACTATTATTTTATTAATATTTTAATAATATATGTTATATATTGAAATGATAAACAAATGTTGTGTATCAGAACTAAGCTTCATAATTTCCTGGTAAGTGGTTAATGAATTCATACTAAAGTCGTTAAAACTAATACTATACATTCAAATATAATTATACCGTCGCAGTATGCACTCTTTTATTGTGAGAAAGATAAGAACGTAGTTAAACTGAAAAGTAACTGAAATTTAACATAAATGGAAAGTTCGCATAACCATATATCGAATGCTTCGAGATTTTAAGCAGTCTTAACTGAGCAAAACAATCATAGCTCGGACTTTTATTCGATATGCAGGTCTTAAATCCATTTTGTGTTAACTGCCAATCTTGAAAGTCACTGTTGTGATTCATATATGGAAGAGATGAACAAAAACGCGCTGAACAAGAAGAGTTTTGTAAGCTGCCTCCATTGTGTATGAGTTACAATTCCTCAACATTCTACCCATTTATGCTATCTATAATTATCTTTAATTAGAAGTAAACTTTTGGCTGATATCTCCATAAATTGCTTTATACTGTTACACTAAAAAAAATTGGTTTATTTAGCATTTTAAGTACTGAACAGTTAACTTATTCTCCTGGGAACTTGGATTTTTTTTGTTAATTTTTAGAATTACATTGCGTTAGTTGCAATTTAGATTGCCATTTAAAGCTACACAACATAATAATGTCTCAATGACCTAAAATCTGTAGAAAAGAAGTATAAAAGTTACAAATGGATAATTGCACCATTAACAAACTATTTTTTTGTAATATTATAAGGGTTTGGGAGAGACTATATTAGCCTCTTCCAACCACATATCAACCTCTCCTTCACGTTATGCATCCCGTTTGCACGGGCGAAACACTGTTGACACAATGATTTTCAGTATAAGAATTCACCCCCTACTAGAAGGGCGAAATAGTGAGAAGCGATACAGGGCACCCTCTTGCCCTTGGGGGTTGAAAACGGATCCCAAAGGTGGATGAATCAAAAATGATCAACGGCATGAGGATTCAGAAAGCAACGGGATGCCACTGCATTAAAGACCCAAAGGACATGTAATCCTCTCAGATTACAAATACAATGATGGATTCTTCCTGGTTAAAATATTCCCAAGGTAAATTAGTCCTTCAATCGGTTATCCGGATGGGGACTGATCCGGGAGGGTTCAAAAGAATAGATAGAAACATTTTACAAGTCGGAGCGTGGAATGTTAGAAGTCTGAATAGGGCAGGTAGATTAGAAAACTTAAAAACGGAGATGGTACGACTTAATTTAAATGTTACTGGGATTAGTAAGATTAAGTGGAAGGGCACACTGGATTTCAGGTGAGGGGAACACATGATAATTAAAACATAAGCTGTCAGTGGAGTTTCTGGTGAATAATTTATAATGAAAAAGAGAATAGGGAAGTTATTATGAACAGTTAAGTGACAGGATTATTTTGATGAGCTGCTCCAACAATGTTAGTACAGGTAGATGATGAAGAAATGAAGAAACTATATGACGAAATTGTAGAACACACTATTTAAGAATCATGCATGAAGGATATACACCTGGAAACGTCCAGTGGATACAGGTAAATGTCACACAAAGACTGTAAAGCATACGCAGGAGCTGACAAAGACTTCGACTACAATTTGATAGTTATGAAGTGCAATTTGAAATTCAAAAGAATAAGAAAGTGATAAAAACAGAACAGACTGAAAGTGAACAAATTGAAACAATCTAACACCAGAGATACATTTACCGAGATGGTAGACTTGGGTCTAAGAAATTACCCTCAAAAGAGTTCAACTGATGGTGAATTGAATGCATTGAAGTCAAAGCTGGTGAAGAAGAAATAGGCTTTAGGAGACAAGCCATCCGAAAACCTTAAATAACAGAAGAGATTTAGGAATTGATGGATCAGAAGAGAAGGCAAACATTTCTTAGGACGGAGTAATACAGCCAATTTTAAAATCAAATTAACAGGAAATGCAAAAAAACTAAATAAAAGTTGCTGCAGGAAAAGTGCGAAGAATTAAAAAAAAAAGTAATAGTCATAGGTAAAGTAGATGTGGCCTGATGTGTAATCGTAAGTTTTCCCGGCTGATCTGACCTATGAGAAGATCAAATAAAATTTTGGAGAAACAAAGAAAAGACGTATTAACAATAAAGCTGCTGGTGAGGAAACCTCTTTTAAACTCAGAAGACAGAGATTTGCGATGGAACAAGTACATGGAAAAACTGTATGATCGGAGTGATTTAAACAACAATGTACTGTAAAAAATGCCGATGTCAACACTGGTGACTTAGGTGATTCAATTTTAAGAGAATAATTCGACGTAGCTTTGATAGATCCGAAATCAAATAACGCAGTTTTAATGGATGAGTACTTCTGAAATCCCAAGTAGAAGAAGGGCTCCAAAGATAATTCAAACAGTTATGTAACAAGAGAGATTCCATCTGATTTTAATAAAAGTATCATATTCACACTTCTAAAGAAACCACAAGCCGACAAACGTTATCGCATCACAAGTCTAACATAACATGCTTCAAAATTACTGACCTATATAATATACAGAAGAACAAAATGGATAGTAGAAGAGATAAGATGAATACTTGAAATGTATTTGTTGATTTAGAAAAAAGTTCTTGATGTTAAGTGAAACATGATATTCAAAATTTTAAAGAAACAGATGTAAAATATCGCAAAAGAATATTATCTATGTACGAATCATGTAGCTATAATAAACTTAGGAGACAAGGTTGTAGTCTATCTCCATTAAAAATCAGTATGCTACGATTGTTGATTACATTGTCCTGTTACCAGAACAGACTGAGGATATTAAGAAACTGATGAATATGATGAATCAAATACTGAAGGAAGATTTTGGACTAAATATGAACCAAAGCAAGTCAAAAGCTATGGAATGTAGTAGAAATTATAGCAGTAATAGTGCATTAAATATTAAAATAGTATAGGACGCAATAGAAGTAAATAAATTCTGCTACTTAGGAAGTAAAATCGCAACCGATGCCCAAAATAGGAATGATGTTAGAAGGAGAATAGCACTAGTGAAAAGAGCTTTCATGTAAAGAAATCTTTTAGTTTCAAATATCGATCTAAGACTCAGAAAGAACATTTTTAAAACTTATGTGTGTAGCGCAGCACTTTATGGAAGCGAAGCTTGGACTTTAGGTATACCAAAAAAAAGGAAAATTGAAGCATTTGAAATGCAGTGGTATAGAAGAATGCTGAAAATTAAGTGGGCAGACTATGTACGAAATGAACGTGTTTTGGAAATTATGGGTGAGAAAAGAAGCTTGTGGAAGAGTCTTACAGAAACAAGAGGTAGGAAGAATGGTCATACGGGATTGGTTAATTTGAAAGTGGAGGGAACAGTCGATGGAAAGAAGACGAAGATTAGAATATATGAAGCAGATAACTGAAAATGTACGTTGTAAGGGGTTCGTAGAGATGAAGAGGGTAGCACAGGATAGGAAGCGATGGAGGATTGCATATAGGAGATCCGTGCGATTGTGATCGCTTGCCAGTGGAATATGTCATAGACATGATGCAGAGGTTGGTCTAGTGTTTTACGATTACCAGATGACCTGTATAGAGCTTCTATTTCTTGTCTAACGTGGGAACATCTATTTTACTACCAACGTCAATGAAATACTTTTCCAACTTATGTTCTTGATTGGTAACAACAGGATGGATAATATCACCGAAGTATACTGCTCGCCTGATTATATATATGATTACCTTCTGCGATTGTTCCTTTAGGAATTGGAATGCACAGAGACCAATTTGATGCAAGTGCAAAATATTCTCAATAAACGCATAGTTTTGTGTAGTAGAGACTATAGGTGCACACTAAACGTAGCTAATCAGCCAATGTGGCTTCTCGCGCTAAGGCGCCGCTACAGTAGATGTGTGAAGGTTCAAGGGGACCGGGTTCAAGTCCTGATTAAAGCTTTCTGACTGTTGTAATTATACGAGGTCGGACAGTCCCAAATATCCGTCTCATAAAAGACACATTTAACAGACAAAAATACTTGATAATGGCTTTTCGCCTCGTCGACTTCGAGGTCGTTGCAGGTGGGAAAGGACGGGGCAAAGGAATGGGAAGAAATTCGCCCATGGCCATATGAAGGAAACCTCCCGGCATTCCCCTGGAGTGATTGGGGAAACCATGGAAAACCCAAAACTGGATGCCCGGACGGGGATTCGAACCAGCGTTCTGTTGAATGCGAGGCCAAAAAGACAAAAATACACTTACAAACAGATAGCAACTTACATGCTTTGCTTATAGATGGCGACACAAACATTTCAGCAAGACATTAAATTATCCGGGTCTTAAAACTCGTGTTCTCAAACACGGATATGGCATATGTCCTCCCAACCTCACGATTTTACATTGGCAGCAATGTTACAGGTGTGTGGTGTCTCGTGGTCCTCGGGATTGATTAAAAGGAAGACATTGTTGCTAGGTATTATTCGATTTTATTTTAGTGTCGCAAACTAATATTTTAAAATAAAATAGTTTTTTCTGGAAGATTAAGTTAGCGAAATTCTTCTAAAAAGTATTGAATGCTTCGTGGAATAATGTGTTGCTAACTTCGAACTTCATTGCCAACCCCGCAGGGGCCTGGTACGCAAGTGCCACGTACGGGTTTGGCGAACCCGCGGTTCCCGAGCTGGAAACTTGTGAGCGCTGCAAGTTTCCCATACCGTAAACTCCTACCATGGTTCAACGACCACCGTAGGGCGTGGCGGTGGAACGTTGTGTGAATAGGAGTACGGGGATCTTGGCTTCATCGCCCGGATCGCAAGGACGGTACAAATCTCTATAAAAAAAAAACCCTCAACCTCAAGGTGAGTAACGTGCCGAGGACGTGGATGGGTGGTGAGGCAAACCACCCGCTAGCGTACAACCTCAGGGGCACCTGCCGCACCCCTGTTGTATTCGGCTTGGTGGCGTGATACTCGACTTTTAGGTCCTCCGGACTCGTGGGAACAAAATTTCAGATTTCCCTAATTTATCCCTTTCACCCTCTGCTGGCTTGGGCATGCCGCAGAGAAAATGTCACTCCAACGCCCAAAAAAAAAAGGTAGCGGTAAGCGGGCGAGGGTTGAAAGCCCTCCTCCTGAAAATGGACTGAGTAACAGGAAGGATTATGTCATAGATAATGCCTTCATTATAATGTCAAGAAAGGAGGGATCTTTCGAGAAAGTGTCCCCCTTTTTCATACAGAAAGGTTTAGAGGGTCTTGCCGGGACCCTTAAATCGGTCAAGAAGCTGAGGAACGGGACACTGCTTTTGGAAACTTCCACCCAAAAGCAGGCTGTCCTCCTCCTTAAGTCTGAGTTCTCAGTAAAGTGCGAACTCCACAAACTCTGAATTCGAGTAAAGGCGTGGTTACCTGCCGCGACCTAATCGATATTACAACCGAGGAACTCCTTAAAGAATGGTCAACAGAACATGTGGTCGAGGTTCGTCAAATCACACGAAGGGTTAGCGGCAGTCTTGAGAAGACTGCCACCTTCGTCCTGACGTTCGACACTCCGACGTTGCCCAAAGCCATTAAAGCGGTCTATTTAAACCTGAATATCCGCCCGTATGTCCCGGAATCAATGCGCTGTTTTAAGTGCCAGCGTTTCGGGCACACGACGGCGACTTGTATGGGCAACCCCACCTGTGGGAAATGTGGAAAGGCCGCACACGAGCCAGGAAATAGTTGTACTCTCCCACAGGTGTGTATCAACTACTCTGGGTCTCATCCAGCCTGGAGCAGGGAGTGTCGAGTGTACCTTGACGAGAAGAAGGTACAGGAGTTGAAGACTAAGGAACGACTCCCTTATGGCGAAGCGAAGAAGAGGTTTAAGGCGCTTGCGCCACCTGTCTTCGCCAGTAGCTTCGCCAAAACCTTGTCAACTCCCGTCAGGAAGGAAAGCGTTGCTACACAGACGTCCTTTGCAGACATGGGCACAAGTACGACGTGCTCATGTCAATGCAAATGTGGCGCTACGTTCACTAAGGTCATAACACCGAAGACCGCGGACGTTGGTAGCAACACATCCACAACCTCGACCACAAGGACAGCAGGTATACCGGCTCCACCAGCAGAAGCACAGCCATCCTTCGCAGAACCTACACCTGTAGAACCAACTGCAACAGCAACATCCGCAGTAGTACCTGTGGCAAAAGAAATCACAGCAACATCCGCCAACAGCAGCGGATGGCAAACCCTGCAAAAAGTTCGGGGTCCGAAATTCAAACATACGGATCCCAGTATATTCGTTAAGTCCCCTTCCTCTTCTCCCCCCAGACCACAAACTGGGAGGGAAGGAAAGGGGCGAAGGCCTCGGCGGAAGAAAGACCCGCCAGGCCCTGAGGCCTTACAAAATGGGGATTCGTCTTCGCACCCCGAAGACGATCAAATGCTGGTCGACGAACCTGGTTCCGTTCCTCAGCAGTCACAATCGGAGGACCCACCCGAACCGGGGAGGGTGAAATTAAATAGGTAGGATGGCTCCCATACTTCAGTGGAACGTCAACGGCTTTCAGGCTCACAAAGAAGAAGTCCAACTCTTAGCACGGTCTAATCCTTTGTGTCTCTGTTTACAGGAGACGCACTTTAGACCATTACACCAGCCTGTGCTAAGAGGATATGACATATACCGAAAGGACGATACCGAGGGTGATCAATCTAAGGGGGGATTGGCTGTGTTTGTCCGAAACACTGTCCACTCCGAACCCGTTGCTCTCACCTCTAACCTACAAGCAGTGGCAGTGAGGGTATACGGTCCTATTAAACTGACCGTATGCTCCATTTATCTACCACCAAATGCGCCCGTCGAGTATTACGAACTTACCGACATACTGCGGCAGCTTACTCGGCCATTCCTCCGGCTAGGGGACTTCAACGCACACAGTTCGTTGTGGGGCTCGAATACCGATTGCCAGATAGGCCGAGTGGTTGGTAGATTAATGGAGCAAGAGTACGTTTGCATCCTGAATACAGGACACATGACCCACTTCACCACTGCTTCCGGTTTGTCCTCTGCCATTGATCTTTCGTTGTGCTCTCCTTCAATTGCGGACTCCGTGCAGTGGGAAGTGGATCGCGACCTTCATGGAAGCGACCACTACCCCATATGGATGCACGTGGGCTTTGAGGGTAGAGGCGGAAGCACCCTACGCAAATGGAACGTCAGCAAAGCAGATTGGCATCTCTTCTGCCGTTCTGTTTTGCTACAATGGCGGGACAGTATACACGACAAGGTGAGTCACTTCACAGAAGTGATTCACCACGCTGCTGACGTTTTCATGCCAAAAAGCTCCGGAACGCTGAGAATTACGCCCCTCCTCTGGTGGAACGACGAATGTCGTTCCGCTATCCAGGGTCGCGACGGGCGTTGCGTCGTTTCAGGTTGAACCCAACAACCGACAACCTGGCAGCGTTCCGTATAGCCAGAGCTAAGGCGCGTCGGGTTATTAAGGAGAGCAAGAAAAGGTCATGGCAGAACTTTATGAGTACCATAAATCGTTCCACACCTTCATCTAAAGTATGGGAGTCTATCCGCCGTATATCTGGAAGGTACTACCATGCTCATATTAATCCGAACGACCTGAATCGCACATCACTAAATTTCCTCCTGGGAATTATTCAACCCATTATACACAACTGCAAAGACAGTCCTATACCCAGTAGGTGGTACACTCACGCGACTATGAAAACTTGTCACTTAGTCGACCCATAAAAAAAACTGAATACATTCCAATTTATTCGTTTCACAAACTTGATTAGTGATTACAGTATGGCAATAAATGTATTACACGGACATGAAATGAGTTGATTCGTACTTTTTCAATACATTTGAGAGTTATTTAGTGTCAATAACTAGTAAAAAAAGTCACCGCTTTAAAAAAAAAAGTTAGTTTTGAACAAGACGTAGGACACAAACAATTTATGCGTTACATTCGTCTTCAAGAACATAAAATAACAACAAATTTAATACAAAAAAATCATGTTTGAACTGGATTAAAATTTGTGGAAACGATACAGACTCATTAGAAGCAGCTGTCTGCTACATGGCACATAATACATTTACAAAATTAATTTCTTTAGCCTTTGTTAAACGAATTTGCTTGCCCTACCGTTCTGTTATCCGGTTCTACTCATAAGTCTGTTTTTGAACCGACAAAACGTAAAGAAAACACAAAGAATTATTAAATAAATGTTTCCGGCAGTATGAGATGGAATCAGAGTGATATGCGTTGGTTAAAAGTAAAAAAAGGTTTTTGGATGTATTTTAGCGAAAGTAAACTGATTTTCTCTCACTACAACTAAGAAAAGCTCCTTAAAACACTGAAAATTCCAACCTTTTTTTTAAAAAAAATTAGTTATAAAAAAGAAAAGTTCAGCTTTTTCAGTATATGACTGAAAATCAACTTCATAAGTGTATATAGCAAAATATTACACATTTCACTTCCGTATTCGACTGCTGTTGAAAAGGTGGAAGGTATATCAAAAAATGATGGACTAGAAGCTTCCGTAATTAACAATATTGTGCGGTTATTGGTGGTCACAAGTGGAGTTAATGATGTATATCATGTATTATGTTCTATTTGTGGCATCAAGTTATTCATATAGGCCAACCTCTTAGTCCGATCTAATGCTAATATTACTCTTGTGCTGCCGCAGGCAGACGGTAAAAAAATCTCACTGAAGTAAAAAAATTAAAACTACAATCCGGAGCAAAAGATTAAAAAAAAAACTAAGCATCAATAGTGGATGGGTGAAATTGATTCTAACGCCTAGTTTAATGATGTATAGCTGTCTTTTTTTAACGTGTAGGTGTTGTTTATTGAATTTAATGCTTCAAGGAAGTAACAGGACAGTTCTGCGACGCGGAAAAATGTTGCCGAACGAGTAGTTATGAGCTGGTAAGTCTCTAACGCTGTGGGTTGCTCAGATTGGCCGATGCCGAGCAGGAAGATTAGTGACTAGGAAGCGCCCTGTCTCGCGGAAGAACGGTACGCGGTTCGAGTCGGGCTTCGGGCACGAGTGGTTTAATGAAGTGTTACGTTCTCCTCGTGTTGCCCGTACATCGGGAGACTAACAGCACATGATTCACTGATTGGGAAGTTAAAGTAACAGATTTGTTGTCTGGATAGATTAAATAATCCAAATTCCTTTTCGTCGTTATTTTTTCAGTAGTCTTTAATATAACTTTTGTAATGACACGAGAAATATTAGCTGTGTAAGAACAAATTTAGGTCTCACTATTTAAGTAGGATCGATTCCACGTTCACTAAAGTCATTCTGGGAACTCTACGAAAACCGAAGTCTCGATGGCTGGACCGTGAATTTAAAATGGTTACTACTTAACTTCGATGCAAATAGTTATGAATCACGTTGTGATTTTCATTCCAGTATTTGGTTTGAAAGTGGAGCTCAGAATTTTTTATGATAATGAAACCATGAAAACAAAGAATGATTCCATGGAATGCCTAACTCAGTCTTTTAACTAAGGAATGCTTGGAAATGTTTTGATACAATTTCAAAATCGTCTGCTTAGCAATTGTTGAATGTAATGCAATTAAGACCTCTTTGTATCTGTAGATTTTGATATACTCAATCCTGTGTATGGTGATGTATCGTTAAAGTCTTAATTATAAACCTAATTAATTTCATAACCATGGAATTTGTAAAACTTTTAAACTTTTCATAAAAATCAGGTTGTAAAGGTTTTTAATGTCAGTGATCATCTGTTTTATATTTATTTGAAACACTGAAAGAAGTACGCTTCAGACTGGAAGTAAATTATTAATTGGTATTCAAGTACCTAAACCAACCACTAAAAGATTTGTTTTCCACTGTCTCAGAAGATCGAAATTTGATACACCGTAGTCATATTAACCAATAAACATTTGAAAAAAAGAGGAGCGCTTGTATACGAATCTTACGTTCAATTTATCTGGAGCAAATTTTTGTTAGTTACCAAATTACAAAAAGATTTCGTCCCAAGGTAAAAAAAAAATAATGGTAAAAGAACTTGTTAAAACAATGATTCTTGCTTTATTTAAAGTTTTGGATAGAAAAAGAAATATTGTGTACTCCAGTATAGATTACGTGCGAGATGAGAAGACAACATTAATGTGGAGCAATAAACTGTAATATAATTTTATAATGTATCACTCTTCTTACTCTCTACAAGTGGTGAGTGAAAAGGAAATTGTGATCGAAAGCAGATATATATTTTGTTGTTTACATAGAGCATTAAACCGCTCAGTGTTTCCTCGTCCGAAATTCGTTTCCTGCGACGACATTCTAGCTGCTTTAACAGCTCGCAGTGTTTAATCTCATGGAACTGTGTGTTTGTTATGATACTATTGCTGAGAGTAGCATGATTATGTCTCTGCGCTAGTTTCGAATAAAACTAGTAGCTAAAGAATAGTGAAAAATTTGATAACCGAGGACAAACGATTGAATTTTGTAATTACTGTAGCAACACGATGATGATGCATAGTTATATTATATACTCAATAATTCTGAGTGATTTCTCAGTAGTTGCACTGTAACCTCATTTCTGTTATGTGGATTTTTCGTGGTGCAACTACGACAGTTAGTCTAAGATATTTAAGCAGTAAAACGGTTTACATTCCTACGTACAGTTGCAGTGTTCCGTTAAAAATTTTAAAACGTGGCTTGTAGTCTGTTTTAAAACCTCTCAAGCCAAGCATATTTTATGCCAGCAGAAATTATTCACCACAATTATTTGACGGTATATTCCAATGCCGGAGCGTGACTGGTGAGCGGTAACGTTCTGGCCTTACATTCGGGAGGACGCAGATTCCAATCCCTGTTCGGTCATCGAGATTTTGGCTATCCATGATTTCACCAAATCGCTCCAGGTTAATGTCGCGATGGTTTAATCAAAAGGCCATGAGCGAATTTCATCCTTGCAATAAGTACTTTCCCGCCTCTAATGACCTCGACGTTCACGTTACATATGAGTTGATGTGTGATACTAAAAGGTTTCACATTTTTAAGCTTCCCTGATTTTGAGATCATTCTTGTACTTGTTCTTCTTCTTCCAATGTAGTGTTAGACCAGGTGGGCCGTTACAGTCTCAATATAATTCATATAATTCTTGTTTTGAGCAAATGGAATCATATGAAGAGAATCACTCGAAACAGAGTCAATAGTTATGCCGCCGTATCACTCTCGAACTAAAAAAAGAATGAAAAAAAAAACATTAATTTTAAAACTATAAATAGTGCCCGTAAGCTCACGGTTATTTGAGAAAGAACAAGACACATGATTTTCAGGAGATGCTTGTATTCCAAAAAACCTTCAGATGATAGAGAAGAGATCCGTAGTCAGGTGGGAGCGATCGAGTGGTATCGAGTTCGAATTTGCACAATTTCATTTTTTCCCCCTTTAACATTTTGCTTAATGTTTATTGTTGAAAACATATACTTGTCATTAGTCATTACCAACGGTTCCTCACATTAATATGTCTACAGTAATATAGATCACAGCAAATGTGTGTTCTTTAAGAAGTATATTTAACTGAAAAATCAAGGTTCAATACAAAGGACTCGAGCAACAGACTACAGAGCATATTACAAGAAGCTTAACCTCTACCGAAAATCCTCTTTTCTGTTATTCCTCTAAAACTATCAATATTAGGATCTTATTCATAATCCAGAAAATTACTATTTTTTGATTGTTTTTCCATTTCTGCTAGCCCGCCGAAATAGATACAGAGCTATAAGCCTAGACTTCAATATTTTTCTGTTTAGAGAACTCTGTTGCGTGGTTCCTTCCAATATGTAGAAAGTGGTTTGCCAGAGATCGCGACAATTCATTATCAGTGTATATTGACAACTACGACAAACTTGTACACTTCGATTTATCACATCCTAACGTTTCAGCCAACCTGTCGTAGCTTGAATGAGTCTATTTTTTGCCCCGTTACACGGTAGCACTCACACTTGAGTCTTGCTTCAAATAATTTTCAGTACCTTTCTTACATTCTCAGACAGAAAGAATATTTGTATAGAATTTATGGGCTTATTTTATACACAATCCCGACAATAAGCTTTAAAATAGGTGACTGATAAACTTTCCAGCACTTGTTTCTCATTCAAAGATAGAGTTGAATATTTGAGTGAAGTAACGTGTGACTTATGTCTGGTAGCAGAGTATCAGGAAAGTGAAAACAAGTTATTTATAGAAACGGGGAAGAAGGAAGTTCTTACTTCCGCAAAGCGGAAAGATTAGCTAGTGACCTAGCATTTAATCATTCCTCGGGATAAGTTACTAGCTGAACAGACTCTTGGACATTACTAATACAGGACTGACGAATTTCCTAATTATGAATTGCGAGACACCTTCATTCTTATCGTTGAAATGAGCAGTTTGGTATATGTTGAAACAAATAAAACTAAGTGCTCTAAAATCTGGAAATAACTCTTTAAATCACACAGGCCGTCCTAAAGTATAAATGAACAAGCTTTTTACCTTAGTAGGAGTGGAAGCTTTTGGAGTCGAGGATCAATTCTTGTAATTCCACATTAAAATAAATGAATTTCTCCTTTTCTGCTTTATATATTTTAATCTTCGTTCCTCAACCATTCCCGCCACTAACAGATAATCCAATGACCTCGTAAACTTTGGTAGTACGTCGTGTCCTTTATTTTTTTTCTATTTATTTATTTTTTTTTTTTTTTTTTTTTTTTTTTTTGCGGTGAGATCATCCAACAAATTGCTTTCTTCGGCCATCTTATACAACAAATGTTATTTCATACTTCACCTGTCCGTATGCATGTGACTATGTGCGCATTCTTCAATGACGATACATATCGGTAATTAAAATTATCTTACTTAGCAGGTTCTCTACCGCGACGCACTGTGATCGATCCATGCTGCGATAGCAAGATTTTCTGGATGCTAGCTGTATTGTTGTAAATCTGAGGATGTTTGATATTTGATCTTTCAAGCTATTGTGGTTTAGATATAATCTGCGGTATATGATCCTTTTAGTTTTTTTGCCAATGCACAACGCTTAAACAAGCTGTTTTTAATGCAAGCTATTATTCATATCAGACCGATGGGATAAGGACATACGCAGGGTTGTCGGAGTTAACTGGCCAATGATTGCCCAAGATTGTGCGATTTGGAGAAGACTGCTCAATTTATATCTGAAATAATGACTTTAAGAGCCCACATCAGAAAATGATTGAACTGACTAATAATGATAATGATTATTCATGCCCATTTTTTTCTATCACTGGGTACTGTAGTCTGTAAGACTTAAACTTTAAATTAATAAACAGAAAATTGATGAATGAGGAAAGGAAATGCTATACAGCCAAATGTGTGGCTGTTAGCTGCCATCTTTGACAGTTCTCACGTGCTGGCGCTTTCAGAGTTCGGTTAGAGGTCTCAGATGCGACCCGTATGTAGAGTAGCTAGCGCCTAACTCTTGCGCTCCGATGGTAGACGGTTCGAGTTCGGCATCGGACATGATTGATCTTAAGAAAGTGTTATTTTCTTCTTGTATGGACTAAGACGCTTTAGCAATAGAGTAACTGCTTTATCGCTTAAATGAGAAAATTGCTCCTTGTTAGGTTTCATTTGAGTTATTATTATGTGTGGTATATTTCGCAAAGACTAAGAAAGAAAAGGAATTCGACAACAGTATTTATATAAGTAATCATTTCTCTGTTCGCCTGAAGTGATTACGGGATTTTATTTGAAAACAAAAATCTTGATTGCCGAAGGAATTTAACTGAAACTGTTCTCTTCCTAATGAAATTGCCCAACGTTACCCAGTTACTCACTAATTTCAGTTTTTTTCTGTAGTGTACTAGGTTTTCAGAACTATTTGCAACAGCTACATGTGGGCAGTTTCTAAAGTTTTCTAGGCTTTTTAATCGCTGTCCGTACGTAATTTGTGATGAAGGTACGAAATCCTTTATCAAATTCAGTTAAAAACGCTGTTAGAAATTTCCTGGTAGAGTATTGTTCAGACGATTCAAAGTATAAATGTGGGACCATCCATGTTTATACGGTACCCATTCTGTACTATTTATTATGTATGAAATAAGGAAAAAAATTATTAACAATATTAAGCATCTTTTTATCCTCTTATTAGAACTGTATTTGAAATAATAATTTCGATCCGTAATGACACTGAAAAAAAATTGTACTGGAGCCCATTAATATCCCCTATCTCCCCACGAAAATACAGAAATTTCTACGAAACAGAATACTTGTGAAATATTGCCATGATGTGTTATTATTCAGTGTCAGATATTAACTTATTGTTAGTTTAAAATCCTAAAAATTAATGACAGTTCATCACAGCGACAAGTGATATAATAAGAAACTATGACTAGTTTGGAATGCGATCGAAGTAAAAGTGATGTTTTGAATGGTTTTAGGCTGTACAGCTAGAATGTTATACTGCGTCTGGAAGGAAGACGGAAGTTTGCAGCGTAATATTTACACATACACGTCAAGTGTAATCTTTCCTCTTTAAAAATCGCCTGCCTAGCTGAGACATTAATTATCCCCGGTACCGTTCCGTCCGTGACTTAAGGAGTTAGGACTTATCAAATTTCTATATTTGTGTCCTGAATCTCATTAGATAGAAGGTGTGAAATGTAGGACGGCCAGTTCCTTTTCTCCAGGACCTACAATTCAACGTGGAATCCTAGCTACGGAACGTTCTGCGATAGTTCAATTGACAAAACACAACTTGAATGGAGCATATAAATATCTAAAGCAGGCGCCTTAATCGCTGAGCTACCAGAATGCTCCATGAGGAGCTACTTTAAACTATAGGGTGTGTCTCGAGATTTCATTGCGACAGAAGGTAGTTCTAGAACCAATAATTGTTAGAATATTTCATCTTAGCTGTTAATCTATAAATGAAATTCTTTCTGGTGGTTCTGCCACCTGTCCAGCCAGCATCGATAGTGCCTAATCGCTTGCGGTACACGTTGCTGCTACTCTATGGATCACCGAATTAGTCGCAGGCAGTGAAGGATGCGCATCACTTTGCTCCTGTGGTCGGTTTGAGCCAGAAGCGGGCATTTGTGGTGTTCATTCATTCTTGTGGTCCTTACATGTTGTTCATGCGATTGTGAAAAATAAAAATAGGCTCTTATGTAAAGAAATGGCGCCGTCAAATTGTCGATGATTATCAAACTGTATCTGAAATGACCCGACATCGTGAACCAAAAATTTATTTGGTAATACAATCGTTCAGCTTTGAAACACTGTTGAGCCTGTGTTATTATTATTATTATTATTTAACTATTGCTTTACGCCTCGTCGATGGCTAAGTTCATTAGAGGCGGGATGGGACTGGGGACAAGGAATGGGAAGGAATTCGGACATGACCTTTTTGAAGTAAGCATCCCGGCATTCACCTGGAGTGATTTGGGGAAACCATGGAAAGCCCAAATCTGGTTGCCTGGACGGGGATTCGAACCAGCGTCCTCCCGAATGCGAGGATAGAACGTCACCCACCACTTTCGGTGTTGAGCCTGTGGACGTAGTGCTTAACCACGTCTGTTGAGCAGATATCGAATAATAATTAACATCAAAACACCGTGAGTTCGAAAGATTGTTTTACTTACGCCACTGTTTTTTGAGGAACGTTGAAAACAATGTGAGAAAAGCAGTCATAGAGTTACTAGCAATGAACTGGTAAGCAAATTAAAGACTACAGAATAAATGAGTGAACGAGAACTTTTTATATCCCTATTTGTATTGGCACCTTTCCTGCATCTAGTTACTTATTGCAGCAAGTAAAAAATCAAGGACTCTCACAGCTTTTATTCATATACTCTTATGTGAATTGGCAATCAACAAGCTTTTCTTTCTAAGGTTCCCAAACCCCCTCCTCCACTACAAGATATATAAATAATGTCCGCCGTGTTAGAAGATTATGATATCACTATAGCAAAATCTTAAGGTCAAAACCATATTAATTGCTCTTATTCCCATGAATCAGTTACAAATGAAGACAACACTGTTATCGATGAATGTTATTGAACTGCATGTGATGCCATGAATATTTGGTTTGCAATAGGACGCCGCGATCATGCGGGGGTACAAAATTTGTTAAAAATGTTGTAAGCAGTGTTGTTAAGATTGAGTGATAGACTGCTGTACGAAATGAGGTTGGAAGGATGTAGCACTATCGTAATATTTACACGTTCCCTTTTCCCGTTAAAGTGTTTCCTTCCTCATTCAAATTCTCCTGTCCGGCTGAATCAGTGTTTTCCTCGGTCAGTGTTCTGAATATCGCTTAGGGTTTCTAAATTCACAAACTTCTAAAATGTGTGTTTCTCATTATTGTGTTGTCGAATCACATGTCAAAATCTGTCCACTGAGTAATATAAAATCATGAACTATATGTTCAGCCGTCTTTAAATTAATTTAATAGTGCAGATGGCAGGTGAAAAGAACAGAAATAGTTCATTGGCTTTGATGGAAGTAATGCCCACAATCCCGAGAAATGTTTAAGACATAGAAAGTTTAAATTTATTTTCCCCAAGTTAATATAACGCAAATTGCCACATCTAGCAGCAACACGGAACATTTGCCATTTAGCTGACAGTAAATGTAGATCTAGAACGTATAACACTAAAATGACTTTCGTTAAGTGTTCCTAAACGTGTTACGGTTCGCAAATGTTCAACTCAATATGTTCTAATATTAGGTAATTTAATGAAGTTAATGAGGCTTTAAATTTTTTGAATCAAGGAAACATGTTTGATCCACACATTTCAACACATCTCGATTGTTTGTTTCCTTTTAAATTTTAATTCCTCATTGATGGATTGGTTTGTTTTTTTACTTTGTTGATCACACTCGCCTACAGAAGATCTGTTGCTTCAATGACACTAATTTTTACTAACAATTTGCTTTCTCATCATCAAAGTTATTCCTATAATCTGCAGTGAAATTATTAGAACTGCAAGGTATATTATAGATAATGATATATTTAGTGGAAAAAATATTTGCATTGATGGAGAATCGAACCTCTTCCTCAAGAAGCAAGAACGGTACCTACTGCGCTATACTACGTGGGCATAAAAATATATTTATATAATTTTGAAGTAGATTATTATGGTTTTGAGATATTAAGCTATGTCGTCTTCTGTTGTATTTATTTTATCAAATAGTTAAATAATAATAATAATAATAATAATAACACAGGCTCAACAGTGTTTCAAAGCTGAACGATTGTATTACCAAATAAATTTTTGGTTCACGATGTCGGGTCATTTCAGATACAGTTTGATAATCATCGACAATTTGACGGCGCCATTTCTTTACATAAGAGCCTATTTTTATTTTTCACAATCGCATGAACAACATGTAAGGACCACAAGAATGAATGAACACCACAAATGCCCGCTTCTGGCTCAAACCGACCACAAGAGCAAAGTGATGCGCATCCTTCACTGCCTGCGACTAATTCGGTGATCCATAGAGTAGCAGCAACGTGTACCGCAAGCGATTAGGCACTATCGATGCTGGCTGGACAGGTGGCAGAACCACCAGAAAGAATTTCATTTATAGATTAACAGCTAAGATGAAATATTCTAACAATTATTGGTTCTAGAACTACCTTCTGTCGCAATGAAATCTCGAGACACACCCTATAGTTTAAAGTAGCTCCTCATGGAGCATTCTGGTAGCTCAGCGATTAAGGCGCCTGCTTTAGATATTTATATGCTCCATTCAAGTTGTGTTTTGTCAATTGAACTATCGCAGAACGTTCCGTAGCTAGGATTCCACGTTGAATTGTAGGTCCTGGAGAAAAGGAACTGGCCGTCCTACATTTCACACCTTCTATCTAATGAGATTCAGGACACAACTATAGAAATTTGATAAGTCCTAACTCCTTAAGTCACGGACGGAACGGTACCGGGGATAATTAATGTCTCAGCTAGGCAGGCGATTTTGAAAGAGGAAAGATTACACTTGACGTGTATGTGTAAATATTACGCTGCAAACTTCCGTCTTCCTTCCAGACGCAGTATAACATTCTAGCTGTACAGCCTAAAACCATTCAAAACATCACTTTTACTTCGATCGCATTCCAAACTAGTCATAGTTTCTTATTATATCACTTGTCGCTGTGATCAACTGTCATTAATTTTTAGGATTTTAAACTAACAATAAGTTAATATCTGACACTGAATAATAACACATCATGGCAATATTTCACAAGTATTCTGTTTCGTAGAAATTTCTGTATTTTCGTGGGGAGATAGGGGATATTAATGGGCTCCAGTACAATTTTTTTTCAGTGTCATTACGGATCGAAATTATTATTTCAAATACAGTTCTAATAAGAGGATAAAAAGATGCTTAATATTGTTAATAATTTTTTTCCCTATTTCATACATAAGATAAATAGTACAGAATGGGTACCGTATAAACATGGATGGTCCCACATTTATACTTTGAATCGTCTGAACAATACTCTACCAGGAAATTTCTAACAGCGTTTTTAACTGAATTTGATAAAGGATTTCGTACCTTCATCACAAATTACGTACGGACAGCGATTAAAAAGCCTAGAAAACTTTAGAAACTGCCCACATGTAGCTGTTGCAAATAGTTCTGAAAACCTAGTACACTACAGAAAAAAACTGAAATTAGTGAGTAACTGGGTAACGTTGGGCAATTTCATTAGGAAGAGAACAGTTTCAGTTAAATTCCTTCGGCAATCAAGACTTTTGTTTTCAAATAAAATCCCGTAATCACTTCAGGCGAACAGAGAAATGATTACTTATATAAATACTGTTGTCGAATTCCTTTTCTTTCTTAGTCAACCAACCTTATAAACGTCTTTGCGAAATATACCACACATAATAATAACTCAAATGAAACCTAACAAGGAGCAATTTTCTCATTTAAGCGATAAAGCAGTTACTCTATTGCTAAAGCGTCTTAGTCCATACAAGAAGAAAATAACACTTTTTTAAGATCAATCATGTCCGATGCCGAACTCGAACCGTCTACCATCGGAGCGCAAGAGTTAGGCGCTAGCTACTCTACATACGGGTCCGCATCTGAGACCTCTAACCGAACTCTGAAAGCGCCAGCACGTGAGAACTGTCAAAGATGGCAGCTAACAGCCACACATTTGGCTGTATAGCATTTCCTTTCCTCATTCATCAATTTTCTGTTTATTAATTTAAAGTTTAAGTCTTACAGACTACAGTACCCAGTGATAGAAAAAAATGGGCATGAATAATCATTATCATTATTAGTCAGTTCAATCATTTTCTGATGTGGGCTCTTAAAGTCATTATTTCAGATATAAATTGAGCAGTCTTCTCCAAATCGCACTAATCTTGGGCAATCATCTGCCAGTTAACTCCGACAACCCTGCGTATGTCCTTATCCCATCGGTCTGATATGAATAATAGCTTGCATTAAAAACAGCTTGTTTAAGCGTTGTGCATTGGCAAAAAAACTAAAAGGATCATATACCGCAGATTATATCTAAACCACAATAGCTTGAAAGATCAAATATCAAACATCCTCAGATTTACAACAATACAGCTAGCATCCAGAAAATCTTGCTATCGCAGCATGGATCGATCACAGTGCGTCGCGGTAGAGAACCTGCTAAGTAAGATAATTTTAATTACCGATATGTATCGTCATTGAAGAATGCGCACATAGTCACATGCATACGGACAGGTGAAGTATGAAATAACATTTGTTGTATAAGATGGCCGAAGAAAGCAATTTGTTGGATGATCTCACCGCAAAAAAAAAAAAAAAAAAAAAAAAAAAAAAAAAAATAAAGGACACGACGTACTACCAAAGTTTACGAGGTCATTGGATTATCTGTTAGTGGCGGGAATGGTTGAGGAACGAAGATTAAAATATATAAAGCAGAAAAGGAGAAATTCATTTATTTTAATGTGGAATTACAAGAATTGATCCTCGACTCCAAAAGCTTCCACTCCTACTAAGGTAAAAAGCTTGTTCATTTATACTTTAGGACGGCCTGTGTGATTTAAAGAGTTATTTCCAGATTTTAGAGCACTTAGTTTTATTTGTTTCAACATATACCAAACTGCTCATTTCAACGATAAGAATGAAGGTGTCTCGCAATTCATAATTAGGAAATTCGTCAGTCCTGTATTAGTAATGTCCAAGAGTCTGTTCAGCTAGTAACTTATCCCGAGGAATGATTAAATGCTAGGTCACTAGCTAATCTTTCCGCTTTGCGGAAGTAAGAACTTCCTTCTTCCCCGTTTCTATAAATAACTTGTTTTCACTTTCCTGATACTCTGCTACCAGACATAAGTCACACGTTACTTCACTCAAATATTCAACTCTATCTTTGAATGAGAAACAAGTGCTGGAAAGTTTATCAGTCACCTATTTTAAAGCTTATTGTCGGGATTGTGTATAAAATAAGCCCATAAATTCTATACAAATATTCTTTCTGTCTGAGAATGTAAGAAAGGTACTGAAAATTATTTGAAGCAAGACTCAAGTGTGAGTGCTACCGTGTAACGGGGCAAAAAATAGACTCATTCAAGCTACGACAGGTTGGCTGAAACGTTAGGATGTGATAAATCGAAGTGTACAAGTTTGTCGTAGTTGTCAATATACACTGATAATGAATTGTCGCGATCTCTGGCAAACCACTTTCTACATATTGGAAGGAACCACGCAACAGAGTTCTCTAAACAGAAAAATATTGAAGTCTAGGCTTATAGCTCTGTATCTATTTCGGCGGGCTAGCAGAAATGGAAAAACAATCAAAAAATAGTAATTTTCTGGATTATGAATAAGATCCTAATATTGATAGTTTTAGAGGAATAACAGAAAAGAGGATTTTCGGTAGAGGTTAAGCTTCTTGTAATATGCTCTGTAGTCTGTTGCTCGAGTCCTTTGTATTGAACCTTGATTTTTCAGTTAAATATACTTCTTAAAGAACACACATTTGCTGTGATCTATATTACTGTAGACATATTAATGTGAGGAACCGTTGGTAATGACTAATGACAAGTATATGTTTTCAACAATAAACATTAAGCAAAATGTTAAAGGGGGGAAAAAAATGAAATTGTGCAAATTCGAACTCGATACCACTCGATCGCTCCCACCTGACTACGGATCTCTTCTCTATCATCTGAAGGTTTTTTGGAATACAAGCATCTCCTGAAAATCATGTGTCTTGTTCTTTCTCAAATAACCTTGAGCTTACGGGCACTATTTATAGTTTTAAAATTAATGTTTTTTTTTTCATTCTTTTTTTAGTTCGAGAGTGATACGGCGGCATAACTATTGACTCTGTTTCGAGTGATTCTCTTCATATGATTCCATTTGCTCAAAACAAGAATTATATTGAGACTGTAACGGCCCACCTGGTCTAACACTACATTGGAAGAAGAAGAACAAGTACAAGAATGATCTCAAAATCAGGGAAGCTTAAAAATGTGAAACCTTTTAGTATCACACATCAACTCATATGTAACGTGAACGTCGAGGTCATTAGAGGCGGGAAAGTACTTATTGCAAGGATGAAATTCGCTCATGGCCTTTTGATTAAACCATCGCGACATTAACCTGGAGCGATTTGGTGAAATCATGGATAGCCAAAATCTCGATGACCGAACAGGGATTGGAATCTGCGTCCTCCCGAATGTAAGGCCAGAACGTTACCGCTCACCAGTCACGCTCCGGCATTGGAATATACCGTCAAATAATTGTGGTGAATAATTTCTGCTGGCATAAAATATGCTTGGCTTGAGAAGGTTTTAAAACAGACTACAAGCCACGTTTTAAAATTTTTAACGGAACACTGCAACTGTACGTAGGAATGTAAACCGTTTTACTGCTTAAATATCTTAGACTAACTGTCGTAGTTGCACCACGAAAAATCCACATAACAGAAATGAGGTTACAGTGCAACTACTGAGAAATCACTCAGAATTATTGAGTATATAATATAACTATGCATCATCATCGTGTTGCTACAGTAATTACAAAATTCAATCGTTTGTCCTCGGTTATCAAATTTTTCACTATTCTTTAGCTACTAGTTTTATTCGAAACTAGCGCAGAGACATAATCATGCTACTCTCAGCAATAGTATCATAACAAACACACAGTTCCATGAGATTAAACATTGCGAGCTGTTAAAGCAGCTAGAATGTCGTCGCAGGAAACGAATTTCGGACGAGGAAACACTGAGCGGTTTAATGCTCTATGTAAACAACAAAATATATATCTGCTTTCGATCACAATTTCCTTTTCACTCACCACTTGTAGAGAGTAAGAGTGATACATTATAAAATTATATTACAGTTTATTGCTCCACATTAATGTTGTCTTCTCATCTCGCACGTAATCTATACTGGAGTACACAATATTTCTTTTTCTATCCAAAACTTTAAATAAAGCAAGAATCATTGTTTTAACAAGTTCTTTTACCATTATTTTTTTTTTACCTTGGGACGAAATCTTTTTGTAATTTGGTAACTAACAAAAATTTGCTCCAGATAAATTGAACGTAAGATTCGTATACAAGCGCTCCTCTTTTTTTCAAATGTTTATTGGTTAATATGACTACGGTGTATCAAATTTCGATCTTCTGAGACAGTGGAAAACAAATCTTTTAGTGGTTGGTTTAGGTACTTGAATACCAATTAATAATTTACTTCCAGTCTGAAGCGTACTTCTTTCAGTGTTTCAAATAAATATAAAACAGATGATCACTGACATTAAAAACCTTTACAACCTGATTTTTATGAAAAGTTTAAAAGTTTTACAAATTCCATGGTTATGAAATTAATTAGGTTTATAATTAAGACTTTAACGATACATCACCATACACAGGATTGAGTATATCAAAATCTACAGATACAAAGAGGTCTTAATTGCATTACATTCAACAATTGCTAAGCAGACGATTTTGAAATTGTATCAAAACATTTCCAAGCATTCCTTAGTTAAAAGACTGAGTTAGGCATTCCATGGAATCATTCTTTGTTTTCATGGTTTCATTATCATAAAAAATTCTGAGCTCCACTTTCAAACCAAATACTGGAATGAAAATCACAACGTGATTCATAACTATTTGCATCGAAGTTAAGTAGTAACCATTTTAAATTCACGGTCCAGCCATCGAGACTTCGGTTTTCGTAGAGTTCCCAGAATGACTTTAGTGAACGTGGAATCGATCCTACTTAAATAGTGAGACCTAAATTTGTTCTTACACAGCTAATATTTCTCGTGTCATTACAAAAGTTATATTAAAGACTACTGAAAAAATAACGACGAAAAGGAATTTGGATTATTTAATCTATCCAGACAACAAATCTGTTACTTTAACTTCCCAATCAGTGAATCATGTGCTGTTAGTCTCCCGATGTACGGGCAACACGAGGAGAACGTAACACTTCATTAAACCACTCGTGCCCGAAGCCCGACTCGAACCGCGTACCGTTCTTCCGCGAGACAGGGCGCTTCCTAGTCACTAATCTTCCTGCTCGGCATCGGCCAATCTGAGCAACCCACAGCGTTAGAGACTTACCAGCTCATAACTACTCGTTCGGCAACATTTTTCCGCGTCGCAGAACTGTCCTGTTACTTCCTTGAAGAATTAAATTCAATAAACAACACCTACACGTTAAAAAAAGACAGCTATACATCATTAAACTAGGCGTTAGAATCAACTTGTGAAATTTCACCCATCCACTATTGATGCTTAGTTTTTTTTAAAATCTTTTGCTCCGATTGTAGTTTTAATTTTTTTACTTCAGTGAGATTTTTTTACCGTCTGCCTGCGGCAGCACAAGAGTAATATTAGCATTAGATCGGACTAAGAGGTTGGCCTATATGAATAACTTGATGCCACAAATAGAACATAATACATGATATACATCATTAACTCCACTCGTGACCACCAATAACCGCACAATATTGTTAATTACGGAAGCTTCCAGTCCATCATTTTTTGATATACCTTCCACCTTTTCAACAGCAGTCGAATACGGAAGTGAAATGTGTAATATTTTGCTATATACACTTATGAAGTTGATTTTCAGTCATATACTGAAAAAGCTGAACTTTTCTTTTTTATAACTATTTTTTTTTAAATAAAAAGGTTGGAATTTTCAGTGTTTTAAGGAGCTTTTCTTAGTTGTAGTGAGAGAAAATCAGTTTACTTTCGCTAAAATACATCCACAAACCTTTTTTTTACTTTTAACCAACGCATATCACTCTGATTCCATCTCATACTGCTGGAAACATTTATTTAATAATTCTTTGTGTTTTCTTTACGTTTTGTCGGTTCAAAAACAGACTTATGAGTAGAACCGGATAACAGAACGGTAGGGCAAGCAAATTCGTTTAACTAAGGCTAAAGAAATTAATTTTGTATTTTTTTTTTTTTTTTTTTTGTTACAGTTTAACGTCCCTTTTTAACAACGTGGTCTTTAGAGACGGGAAAGGATGGGGGCAAGGAATTGGAAGGAATTCGGCCATGGCCTTTTGAAGGAAGCATCCCGGCATTCGCCTGGAGTGATTTGGGGAAACCATGGAAAACCCAAATCTGGATGCCCGGACGGGGATTCGAACCGCCGTCCTCCCTTAATTTTGTAAATGTATTATGTGCCATGTAGCAGACAGCTGCTTCTAATGAGTCTGTATCGTTTCCACAAATTTTAATCCAGTTCAAACATGATTTTTTGTATTAAATTTCTTGTTATTTTATATTCTTGAAGACGAATGTAACGCATAAATTGTTTGTGTCTTACGTCTTGTTTAAAACTAACATTTTTTTTGAAAGCGGTGACTTTTTTTTACTAGTTATTGACACTAAATAACTCTCAAATGTATTGAAAAAGTACGAATCAACTCATTTCATGTCCGTGTAATACATTTATTGCCTTACTGTAATCACTAATCAAGTTTGTGAAACGAATAAATTGGAATGTATTCAGTTTTTTTATGGGTCGACTAAGTGACAAGTTTTCATAGTCGCGTGAGTGTACCACCTACTGGGTATAGGACTGTCTTTGCAGTTGTGTATAATGGGTTGAATAATTCCCAGGAGGAAATTTAGCGTTGTGCGATTCAGGTCGTTCGGATTAATATGAGCATGGTAGTACTCCCGCCCACCAGTATCTGGATTACTGGACCATGGACGTGTGATAACCGATGAACGAAGCATAGCCCAGCTGATGGCGGAGAATTTCGCTGTCATCACTTCGTCTGCCACCTTGGACCTTCAGGTCCAGCAGCGAAGGACTGCTGCCGAAAGGTGCACGCTGTGCTTTGATTCGTTGGACACAGAGGCGTATAACAGCCCGTTTTCATCCTGGGAGCTGGAGTCTGCACTAAACAGTGCTAATGATACCGCTCCAGGACCTGATATGATCCAGTACCAGATGCTGAGGCATCTTAGTAATGATGCTAAAGAGTACCTTTTAGATATTTTTAATCATATTTGGACCGGAGGACACTTCCCCGACTCGTGGAAAGAAGCAACATTAATACCTATTTTAAAACCTGGGAAAGACAAATTGTTGCCAGGTAGCTATCGTAGTATTGCCTTGACAAGCTGCGTGGGGAAGACACTGGAGAGGATGGTAAATCGCCGCCTCGTCTGGTGTCTTGAGTCCCGTAATCTGCTGAGCCCCTTTCAGTGTGAATTCAGGAAATTCCGTTCCACCTTGGACAACCTGATCCTGCCGGAGGCGGCAATACAGGATGCGTTTATCCGTAGCGAACACCTTGTGGCTGTCTTTTTTGACATTCAGAAAGCCTACGATACTACCTGGTGGCATGTTGTTTTAAAACAATTATATGACTGGGGTTTTAGGGGTAACCTGCCCCGTTTTTTGAAATCATTTTTATCTGGCCGTTGCTTCCGGTACCGAGTCGGTAGCGAAGTGTCTGATCTTTTTATTCAGGAAAATGGTGTTCCTCAGGGGTCAGTTTTAAGTGTGACCCTGTTTGCCATTGCGATTAATATTATATCAGTCGTTATAAGGAGTCCCATTCGGTACTCCTTATATGTGGATGACTTTTTAATTTTTTATACATCGTCTAGCCTGAGAAGCGCTGAGCGGCAGATGCAACTCACGCTGAACAGGCTGGAGGAATGGTCAGTGCACACCGGTTTTCGTTTCTCTACCGAGAAAAACCGGTGTGAACTTTTTACTCGTAGTAGAACTCTTTTACCGGAGCCCCATCTTACCTTGAGGAACACCGTTTTACATTTTACTGATACTGTTCGTTTTCTGGGCCTCATTTTTGACACAAGGCTCAACTGGCTACCACATCTCAAAGGTGTCAAAGCCAGAGCCTTAAAAGCTTTAAATATTTTAAAATGTCTATGTGGCAGGTTGTGGGGCGCTGACCGCTCATGCCTGCTACAGTTTTACAGAGCCTTTGTACGGTCGCGTCTGGAGTACGGTTGCATCGTTTACGGACTGGCACGGGACAGTTATCTCCGGATACTGGATAGTGTCCACCATGCTGGTATTAGGCTCGCCACGGGTGCTTATCGCACCAGCCCGATTGTCAGCATTTGTGCTGACTCAGGCGAGCCATCGCTTACCATCCGCCGGCATCACCTTATGGTGAGACACTATCTAAACATTGCCATAACACCAGGCAGTCCCGTGCACGGTCTAGTTATGTATCCAGACTTTGAACGGCTATACACTAATCGCCATAGAGCGACTAAACCGTTCAGCTACCGTACAAGGGCTATTTTGGAGGAATATGGTTTCGAACCGCCCGCTTTTTATCACCAGGGTTGGAGTAAATCTCCTCCCTGGCTTTTGAAGAGGCACAGAATAATTTTGGATATGTCTCGGTATAACAAACTGTTTACCGCTGACAGTGTTTTTATTAATATATTTAGAGATATTTTAAACCAGTATCACACGTTTACCCCGGTATATACGGATGGGTCTAAGCAGGCTAACGGAGTTGCTTGCTCCGTAGTGTTCCCTCGAGCGACTTACACATTTAAACTTGAAGGTAAGTGTAGCGTTTACACGGCCGAGTGCTACGCCGTGTTAAAGTCGCTCCAGCATATGAAAGTAATGCGCAATAAGTGTTTCATCATATGCTGTGATTCCCTCAGCTGTATTCAGGCCATAGGAAATATGTACCCAGCAGACCGTCTAATCCAAGACATCCAGGATACCCTCCTTTCCCTCCAATCTCACGGAAAGGAGGTTTTATTCTACTGGGTACCCGGCCATGTGGGAATCAGGGGGAACGAGGCAGCTGATGAAGCTGCCAAGTTAGCCTGCGACAAGGTCAGTACCGACTTTGAACCGGTCTCAAAGTCGGACCTTGCCTCGGTGGCGAAGAAATTTTTTTTTGATGTTTGGCAGAGGCAGTGGCTGGAAGTTGACCATAATAAGCTCCGGCTGGTCAAACCCACCGTTCTGCCGTGGAGCAGCTCCTTCCAGCGGGAGAGGAGTGATGACGTTCTCCTTACTCGCCTCCGTATAGGGCATTGTCCTCTGACTCATAGCTTTCTTCTCAGCCGAGAGGACCCTCCGGAATGTGATACTTGTGGCGTATCTTTGACGGTACGCCACATTTTAACCGAATGTGTTCTGTTTTTGGATTTAAGGACAGACGTTGGCCTAGCTAACGATCTGTCCCTTATTTTAAACGATGACGGTGACAACGTGGCTAAGGTGTTAAAGTTTTGCAGTTTGGCCGGTCTTGTCCCAAAAATTTTGGGCAGATCGGCCTAGGTTTTAGATCGGATTGGTGGCCTTTTACAACCACCAGTCCGTGTACTTTTTTAGTTGTGTCCCTGTTAATTTGGCTGGCCCTTTTACAGCCAGCCTGTTAGTTGGTTGTTTTAAACTGGTTGGCCCTTTTACAGCCAACCAGTAAATATAAGTGTTTTTACATTTTGTGGCCTTTCTACAGCCATAGTTTTAGTTTCAAGTTTTATTTTGCCGTCTGTGTGGCCGATCTCCTTACAGTCGGCAATGCAGACGGTACGTGTGTCAGAATTTTAGTATTTTTATTGTGCTGTCTCTGTCACCGGCCTCTCTACAGTCGGCTACAGAGACGGCAATTTTGCCACGTTGTCACGCCAGGTATTAGTTAGGGCGCTAATAACCTCGATGTTGACGCGCCCTAAAGCCCGAAGAAAAACAACAACAACTTCATTGCCAATTTTTTTTTTTTTTTGCTGCAATACTTAAAGAAAATTTGCCTTTAAAGCTTTATTTATTTCAAGCAGTCAGCCTTACTCAATTAGTTAACTAGTTTATGGTGGTCCGATCTGAGGGTAAGAACTAATTATTTTCAGATTAGAAATATAGTGCCCGTTGGAACGTTTTACGATAATCACGTTGGTACGGTTCAAAATCATACTGCGGAATACTGGAGACTAAACAGCACAAAGTACGGCTTGCCACTTGGTATTATAATATTTTAATCTCACTCCACCGAAGAACAGTAATTAGAATCTCGGAATTAAAGGACGAGCTGAAATGCGGTAGTCGTTATATCGAACGCTACCAGCACAATGACTTGCTCCACAATGCGTGCAGAATAAAAGGACCACAGATTTAAAGCAGACAGATAGGAGATACAAAACGTTACTGAAATACCAACATTCTAATAGTCTGAAGCATTAGTCAGTTATAGCTTGTTTCAACTAGATCCAGAGCTAGAATGGAGTGCTGACGAAAACCATTTTCAAACTACATTTCAACTACGTCTAAGTATAGCCCTCGGAGACCACGTGTTCCTGTTTTTTTGTACAACCGCGTGTGTAAAAATTTAACCACATTCAATTTACGACAGATGCAATAATCTTATTATATCACTACTAGCTGATACCTGCGACTTCGTACGCTTGGATTAAGAATTTCTTTACCAGAATTGATTATAAAAAGTTGTTGGTAGCGAAGGATTGGTCCCAAACAACACCGAGTCGGCATAATACCACCTGAAACCCATCACTATATCATTGTACCATCGAACCTGTCTCTTGAAGAGAATCAATTTCCAACATATTTAAAAACAGAAAAACAAACGAATGTGAGGGGATGTGGGGGGGGGGGGGGGGTGTGTTAACTAATGGCAGCTTTATTTCAGCTTGGACTTTTCTTTTTTCTTGAGCATGAGCATCCGATTCTTGGGTTCTAATAACTTAAGCTGCTCGTGCTCTGCTAGAGCTACAACTTAGGTCAGTTTACACCCGCAAGGCATGTCCAAAAAGAAGGCAAAATAAATTTGTGCCAGAAATATTTAAGCAGACACAAAGTAATAGGACAGATAAAATCGAAATCTATACTAAATTATACGTTTTTTCTCTAAACGAAATTTATAAACAAATTATACACTAACATAATGCGCGAGAGGCATAGTTTGAGCACGCGACGTAACATTACAGACACACATCCGTCTCTCCGTCACTATTTGATAAGTTCTCAAAATTTCGTGACTACAACTGTTAATCATATATATATATATATATATATATATATATATATATATATATATATATAAAAATAAAAAAAAAATAAAAAAAAAAATAAAAAAAATAAAATGCTCTGTGCCCTCCCTACAGATTTTCTCGTCAAATTCCGCATTTATAGTTACTACTGCAGATCACACTGACTACGAATCACCCCTGATGGATCAATATGACGTAAAAAAGTGTACATCTACAGCATTGCAAGACTACTGGATGAAGAGTGCAATGTTTGAGTGGGTGGTATCAATAGTACTTTCTCTCTCATAATTTGATTTTTCAGCTATTAGCTTTGATCAACTTTCTAATACAGTAATTAATGTTAGGCTCCTGTGATTTTTTTTAGTTGTGGCTTTACGCCTCGTCGACGTCGAGCTCAGTTTGGGATTGGAGACAAGGAACGGGAAGGAATTCGGCCATGGGTTTTTGAAGGAAGCATCCCGGCATTCGCCTGGAGTTATTCGGGTAAACCATGGAAAACCCAAATCTGGATGCCCGAACGGGGTTTCGAACCGACGTCCTCCCGGATGCGAGGCCAGAACGTTAACCGCTCACCCACCACGCTCCGTAGCTATAGAGATGCAGCTTTGTTTTTTCCTTTGATATAAAAATATCAGAAAATATTATTTATGAATGATAAGTTGTTGTTGTTTTTGTCGTTGTTGTTGTTGTTGAGGCTTTAGGGCACGTCAACGTCGGGGTTATTAGCGCCCATGAATGATAATCCGATTCTTAAGAATATCTTGTATATTTTTTCTGAAACTTTTTATAAACTCATTCAGTTACACTTTTATGTTTATCTCCATTGATAAAGAAAGTATGTTCATTACGAGGACAATGATGGCTGATAATTGCAAGAAATTTCATATATGACATACCCTACATGTGCTAACAGGCACCATAATATTTTAAAGAAGATCATTGTGTGTTCAACAGTAAGAGAACTATTGTTCGTTGACTTTATTAACGTTCCCGGGTTGAACCATAATGGAGTATCCCTTGCGCTATGTATATTCACGGCAGAATACTCTGCCCCAACTTGGCGTGTTTTGTCAAATTGCTTCACATCTATTGAACTCGTGTGGATCGTAATAGGATGAGAGAAACAGATTCAAGTCCGTAAATTATATCGACACATCTGTTAACCCCTCCTAACATCCGAAAGGAAACCGCAGGATCAGTAGGAAGAAGAAAACATAAACGGATTCTCTTCACTCACTACACACAATGTCATGTACACGGAAGTTCAGGTTCTTTTTTTTTAATGGCATTTGTCACGGAGGCCATACAGCCAGCTCAATGTAATTATTATATCTTTCAGTGTATACGTCGTCATCCAGTATATATATTGTATTTTTCCTATGTATGGACGCCACAGGACGGACAGGACAATCACACACACACACACTTTTAAACACCTATGCCCTCGGCCGGACTCGAACCGGCGACCTTCGACACGCGCACTCTAGCCCCTACGCTACCGAGGCCGGCGGGAGTTCAGGTGTAATGTCCCGTTTAGGGCAAGCTGCTACTATTTAACCTACTGAGGAAATGGTATGTTTTTGTTTTGTTTTTTGTTTCAATGGCTTTCGGCATCTTAGGCCATATAGCCAGCTCGATAGTAATTATATCATTTAGTGATTTCCGTATATCCAGTGTGAATTTTTTCCAGTTAATTAGATACACGATAGGACGGTCATGACATTTACAGACACAACACTTAAACACCCATGCACGCGACCGGACTCGAACCGATGACCCTCAGCGCGAGGAGCCAGCGGTCTAGACCCTATGCTACCGAGGCCGGTGAAATGGTATCTTGTTGCGCTCAATCCTACACAGTGCGGAGAACAATAAATCGTATCAGGGCAGGAGAAACAAGGTGAAAAATCAGTCTCCTGGTATCAAATATCTTTTAGCCAACTCGAACATTCTGATACAATGCGGCGCGCTCTACGATATAAGCCACAACCAGGTTGATATTATTTATAAGATTCTTCTAAATTTGAAGGCTTGTTATCTACAACTGACAATGCTACTGTAGGCGTTGTTTAAATTACTCCTTTGTGGGATACCTGTTTAAATGAATCGTTAGTCATTGTCAGCATTCTTCCACTCTGACTTTTGTTGAAGCTAATAGCAAAATTAATGTGACTAATGACAGCCATTAGAGTCCAGGGAGTACTTGGTGCTAAGTCCATTATTGCAGAGAAACAGGACACGGACTGCCGGATTGCTTTTGTAGCTTTCTCCAGTTCACATGTATCTTATGATGCCACGTATTGCGAAATACTTAACAGTGTAATTTACACATATTTGTAATTATGATTGGGGCAAAGTTTTGTCACAGAGATTGCCGTTGGAGTAGTTCGTATCATTATTTCTGTTATGTTGAATATAATAATCTCTGTGTATTAATGTAACGAGAAGGGCAATTCAATTGTTACGATTGTGCTTTAAAAAGGATGTTCGATTTGTTTTTAATTGAAAATAGTTGTTTAGGTATACGCTCTGCAAATAAATCCAGCGAGCAGTTTTGTTGATTAAATTATCTTTCACTTTTCTGTAGTGAGAGTACGTCATAATTTAAAAACAACAAATGAAGAAGCAATGAAGGCTACAAGACTAAAATTGCGTAATTTTAAAATGTTCCTACTGATAGGAAAATCCAATACCAGATAAAATTACGCGAGAATCTCGTCTTGTTAACATGATGAATGTCATGATCAGCCAACAGGATTATGAATTTAAAGAGATTAAGTTATTTGAGCCAGTTTTACATAAAGCGGAAATTATCAGAGAACGTAATATATAATCACGTCTTGTAGAATCAAAATAATATAAAATTTGCGTTTAAAAATAAGCCTATAATCTGTAGAATACATAAATGGCACGGGGTATTTTTGGAGTAATATGCAACATGAGGTAAAATCATATGAGATAAAATAATTTACGTTTGGAGTATTTTATTCATTTATAGCGGAAGTGGAAAATAAAAAATATTCAGAGCGTAACGATGTCTCCACTCTTCTCACCAGGTTACCATCATTTCTTCCCCTTAACTGTTTGGTGTGTCACGTTCCACAGGTCTCAGAATTAGCGCTCTCGTTACGTATTCTCCTCTCGGCGACGCATAACCTGTGAACTTGTTGCCAACTACGGCCATCCAGTTAGCTGTCTTTCCTAAAACTTCTCCAATTACCTCTTCACCACTAGCACCCCAGCTCCACCGAACGTCTCGACCTCTGAACCCGGCGAGAGCACTCGGTTCAGGTAGTTCCCCAAACCCAGCGATAGATGGCATGATGTACGAGTGGCGTCACGGGTAGTATCGCCGACGACCGCGAAGCGGCAGCAGCGTCGCGACGCCACTCGACGCCTCACCGCACTGGCCGAAAGATGGTAACACCGGCGTCTGCGGAGACCGCCATGGCTGTTCTAATTAAAATCTGAAGTCATTACTGGAGACGGGTGCCACAGGGACAGCGCAGCTCGCCGTAAAGGTTTATTATAAAACCCACGCCCGTCAGCGCAGACGCTGAAGTAATTAAAAACGGCAAACTGCGTCGGTGGCCGCTTGTCTGTTGGCGGTGCGGGAAGGGGCGTGGCGGGCTTCTGTTCATTAAGGGCGGAACTCGGAGTGCATAGCGGCGTGCTGGAAGACCTCCGAAAGAGGCTTACGTGCGTGTGACGTCATGGCTGGAGCCAGCTACTTGCACAGCCAGAAATAGCCTCTCCAGGGCTGACGGTTACCACAGAAAGTTCTGGCAGGAAGGGCTCAACACACAGAAAAAAAAATGAATCCTGAGACGTTCGTCTCTCCAGCCCTCCAGTTGGAAGGCAAGGGTCTCGATTCAATATTTAGCAATTTATACGAGCTGTAACTTTCCCTTTAAGTTTAAGTCCCTCATCTTTGAGCGGGTTAGAACAGTAAAAATAATTGTTTAATTGATTGCTAATAAAAGGGTATCTACAAAATCTGAAAAGTAATACTCAAAAAAGTTATTTCCACTACTTTAACGCAAATTCACAAGCGATATCAATGTTTTGGAGCCATTTATATACAGGGCGTCCAGCAATTAAATGATAATCCTGCAACCGCTGATGGGTCACATAATTTCCTACTATATGACAAAATTTCATTTCACTAAAAGTCTTACCATTTTCGAGATATTGATTTTTTAAAATATTTTTCCGAAACCTGTAACTTTCAGTTTATTCCGCGCCATTTCTACAAATTAAGTCTTTTTGAACCCTGTTTTAATTTACAAAAAGAAATTTGAATCATATAAACTTCTAAAGCAATGATAATAAATATGAAATGGTATAATTATTTTTAACTTCTTTTAAAATGATTGGTTTAAGGTAGTTCAATCTGCTAAAGAGACCATTCTGTATTTTAAAAATGTAGTAAAAAAATGATGATAAATATTTAAAATAAGATTTTTAAAGTTTTTTTTTAACTTTTAATAAAAAAATAACATTGTTTTAGATGCTTCAAACATCCTTGAGTAAATTTAAAAAAAAATGGGTTCAAAAAGTCTTAATTTATGTAAATGGCAAGGAATAAACTGAAAAATTTCACATATTTCGAGAAAATTCAAAAATCAATATCTCGAAAAAAAAATTTGTCGTATACTAGGACATGTTGTGACCTATGTGCGGTTGCAGGAGTATACTTTCATTCCTACACACCCTGTATTTTACCAAGCTATTCGACTGTCTTTAAAGGTGTTTTATTGAGTTATCTTGCAGATCAGCATGATAGAATTGAGATTCTTTATTACGGGAATATGTCGGTGTAAATATCAATTTCTATCTTTTTGAATTTTTTATTTCCGTTTTTGAATTAAAACATATTAAACAAGACAGTCAGGTGTTGTGTACAGAACACTGGATACTGTGTTGTTCGTTACCGTCAGGTGCCGAAAAAAAATCAATACAAACACAGAACATAATTAAAATCTTCAGCATTCAAGTCCATATTGGATTTGGGGACAACTGTTGCAGTAGGTCACTGTCGGAAGCGCTTTAGTAGGGAACTATCAACTGTCAAGGTTCATTAGTTGTCTGAAACATTTTGAATTTTAATTTGGTTTTGATTGCTATCTTACTGAATAATGATCAGCTTACCTTCATCCCAACCATATATATATATATATATAACAGGTCTAGATTGTGTCTGACCGTCAAGATTTGTTGAATCTGAACTGCTTAGTCCGATTTAAAGATTATGAGTCTCCTAAACGTGATGCATAGAGTCTATCTTATATATTATTTCTATAAGTTTTTTTTCACAAACCATTATCTCCCTTCATACCTCACCAAAATCTAGGAATGAGGTATCATTTCAAAGCTTATGGTCTCCACATTGGTAACATCATTTTTTAAGATGGTAATTTTTTCAAATTAGACCCTTCAAGGGCAGAAAGTCAGTATTTCCAAAATGCTGTTTTTTTGTGCCACGAACCATTTATCTCCCTCAATACTTAACTGAAATCGTTAAATGAAGTACCATTTTAAAGGTTAAGAACTCCAGTTTGGTGACATCATATATTAAGACAGGAATTTTACGGAAGGTCAAGAGTAACAATTTTTATGCAACGCGTTTTTGTGTCACGAGCCATTTATATCCCTTGATATCCAACCGATATAGATAAATGGGACTCATTTTAATAATTAAGGTCTCTGCTGTGGTGATATTATATTTTAAGAAAGAAATTTTTCACGGCAAAATTATCATTATTTCCATATTGTATTTTTTTTACCACGAGTTATTTATCTCCCTTGATATCTAACCGAAATCGAGAAATAAAATATTATTTTAGGAAATAAGGTCTTAGCTTTAATCAAATCATACTTTAAGAAAGGAATCTTTCGGAATTCGACTCTTAATGAGCAAAATTATCATTATATCCATAACGTATTTCTTTGTCATGAGCCATTTATCTGCCTTTATATCTAACCAATATTGGTAACTAAGGTATCATTTTAAAGATTAAGTTCTCCGCTATGTTCTCATCATATTTAAGAAAGAAATCTTTGGGAATTCAACCCTTAAACGGCAAAATAATCATTATTTCCATAACGTATTTTTTTGTTATAATCAATTTATCTTCCTTGATATGTAAATGAAATCGATAAATGAGGTACTATTTTAGAGAATAAGGTCACCGCTTTGATCAAATCACATTTTAAGGAAGGAATTTTTCGGAATTCGACCCTTAAAGGGCAAAATTATCATTATTTCCGTAATATATATTTTATCATGAGCCATTTATCTCCCTGACCGAAATAGATAAATGAGCTATGTAACATATACATTAAGACTAGTTTGTAAGTATTAACTTTAAGTGACAATAATCTTTGATCCTCGAACGCAGCCAAAGAAAATTACGTATAGTAAGAGAGAGATGTGTTTGATCGCTGAGAAACAAAGAGAGCACGGACGGTATTAAAATTGTGAGAGGTTATTATTATTTTGGTTTTGAATAAACGTTTCATGTTGATGGTGTATATGTGTTGTTTTACTTGTTTATTAAACATCATATTCAACTAAATGCCTTACATTAATATGCACAACTGCGAAAACAAATAAAAGGCATCATCGGCAGGTTATAACCTGGCTTTCCTGGTGAAGTTGAAAAGGAAATAGCCGGGTAATAGCTATCATATCAGAAAATAAGGTCTCTGCTATGGTCACATCATATCCCAAGAAAGGAATTTTTCAGAATTCGGCCTTTCAAAGGCAAAGGTATCATTTATTTCCATAGGTTTTTTTTTTTTGGTTACAAGCCATTTATGTCCATTGACAACTAACCGAAATCGATAAATGAGATATCATTTAAAAGATTAAGATCTCTACTCAGGCAATATTATAATTTAAGAACGAAATTTTTCGGAATTTGACCCTTAAAGGGTAAAATTAATAACTGTGAATGTCTCGCGTATGGGATAGTTCAGAGCCGAACCAATAGATAGTAGTAGCACATATCACAGAGATATTAACAAACTTCTTCACTGGTGTCGATTTTTGTTGTATAATTATTCCAATAAACAAATAAACAATTGAAACAAATGAAGCGGATCTTCTTTCATCCTATTGCAAACTCCCAACCTTAGTATTCATTGTGTTCGCGAAATTTTTGCACGGGTCATCTAGTTCTTTTAAATGCGAGTATGTACACTATGGAAGATGAAAGTACGAAGCTGGAAAGGGAATCAACCTGATGTGATGTTTTGAATCCGGACACTCCAGGAACCCGACTCTACGCCGGAAGATTATGTTGGACGTCGGTCTCGGAACGTCACATCAAACTGCCGTGGAGAAATTATCAGACCGCAAGTTGAAATTGTACGTACAATCGTCACTTGTTCGATAGCAGTAAGTAAAGATAGTTATGACCTATTATCCTGAGTAACCTAACAGTCAGAAACATTCACAATGGTATCATGAGGCAGATCGAAATCCAGTTACAATTTTCGATTTTATGTTTTCCCTGGACAGACGCTTTGGAGTCTGTGCTTAGTAGGTGAATAGTATCATTCGCGTCCAGATTCTTTGTTCGTTTGCCTGCCAGGCAATCCCGTTGTAAGTTTTTCATCGATTCAAGAAGTCAAAACACATAAATATCAAGACGGTATCCTCAGAAAACCATCTTTCAGTTTACTTCCTGCTCCTTCTAAACGATCACATTACGGACGTAATGTTCCCAAATAAAAGAAAGATTAATCGTAATTCTTCAAGTATTGGTTTGATACTTCGCAAGAAACTTTATTCACGCTTGTCATCATTCTTTTATGACTCGACGTTCATATTTGTACACTAGTGTCCAGAATATAGCAACATCAGTCCGACTGATAAAAGTATATCCTTAAACAAAATTCTCCTTCCTCGAAGACTGAAATGTTTTAGAATTATAGATTTATGAAATAATTGATTATACAGAGAATGGTCTTGACTGAATTGCTAAGCCAATTTATCGACTATGATTCATAATGAAACTTCGGCTGAAATCTGTTCGGGTCCATCACACATAAACAGCTGAACGGACACTGAAAAACAGAACAATTGTAACCACAAGAGGGCACAGGTTTTGAAGCTCATTAAATATTTCGTATGGAACGCTGTATTGCAAAAATTTGTTGACAGTAATTCCTGCCTAAGTCTCGAGTTTCATGTAACTGTCAAAGCGTTTATTTGCATAGTTGTAGCAATGCCAATTCTTAGTTAATTAATTATGCAGGTAATTCGTTACTGACTGATGATCCAATTACTACATGAATTGTCCTATTGTAACCTTTCTCGCAATTAAAATTTATCCAATCGAAGACGAGCAAACTCCACTAATTAACTTGCTCGTAACTCTGCAGGTCTTATGACGACGTGGCCCTAAACATGTCGTCTTTTGACGCAAGTAAACAGAGTAGAGGTCACTTCATTAAATAATATAATAATCGTCATAAAATAACTCAATCAACGGGTCACTAATTCTATAGAAATTACAACGCAAAGTTGTTAGCATTTACTGTCAACTGTTTTAATAACCAAACTAAAGCTGGCAGACACTCGATACAAAAAACACAATTACAATATGTCACTTCTCGAATAATTAACACATTCATATATTCCTACTGCGACATTGGCAGCCCAAAACCAACAGCGCGCCTTCACGAATACACATATTCCTCCGTTTTTTGTTTTTTTTTTCTATGTCTCACACCAGAACAAAGATTTTCTATCTTATCTTTTCAAAGATGTTCTTACACTACCCACTGACAATGTGTTTGGTAATCTGTGGATTTCTCGAGTTTCGTAATTACATTATATACATTATTATAATCAATATTTACATCATAATTAACTACACTTACCTAAATAATATTTAGAAATTAATTGATTTCGTAATTGGGGTGGTAGCATATGTTACACTACTTATCACAAAAGATTAAAGTAGAAAAAAAAGTATTTTTCAGATGACGACATTTCTACGGATGCTACTCAAGACATTGTTTTTTGCCCTCTTCGAACGCAGTGATACTGCCACGATTTTATTCCAGTTACTGTTGGCTATACTTTGAGACTGCGAAACAGTGTACTGGGAATTCCTGCCGACGGTAAATACAATAGTTACGATTGATTTCACAATGCCACTCGGTAGTGGTCCGATCAATCACTCTCTGAAGTTAGAAGTTTAACTTCTTCTATATCTACATCTACATTCATACTCTGCAAATCACAAACATTGTGGGTGGCAGAGGGTGCTAACCACCAATCCTAAACCCGCCCATTCCAATCCCGAATAGTGCGAGGAAAGAAGTATTACATATAAGCATTAGTACGGCATCTTATTTCTCTAATCTTATCCCTCCGGTCATTGCGACCTAAATAGGTTGGCGGAAGAAGTAATTCATTGCACTCGAAATTTAAATTTTTTCGCATATTCTCCAATAAATTCGAACGCAAGCTACGTTGTCTGTGTTCCAAACTATCCCAGCCCAATCAATGTATCAATTCTGTGACGCTTTCATAAGGGCTGTAACAACAAGTCACGAATCTAGCGGCTCTCCTGTGCACCCTCTCAACTGAGTCAATCAGAACCTTGCGACCCCACAACAGTAATCCAGTATAATTAGCCGTATAAGCAATTTTAAATTTTCTTCGTATAAATATACCTTTCAACTAGTGTAGAAAAAAACACATCTTCTAATAACAGTAACAGAATTTTTGTATTGTGTTATCACAGTTAATTAATTTTCTTGGAATTAATTTATAATGGAACTCAGAAGTAAGGGACGTTAAAAGATATGGAGTAATAATCTGTTTGAAGTGCCTTTTATTTTATTTCATTGTAGATACATACGCAGAAATTAAAGAGTTTATTTAATTGCTTGTGAATAAAATTTTAGCTTTAAATTTAAAAGGTACTGAAAGAAAGTGCTTTGCTAACTGGTCTGAGCTATATATTACTTCGGGAAGAAACCTGAAAAGAAAATTTATATTCGGTGAGGGCTTTTAAGGCCCCTTTGTTATGCAAAGTAATCCACTAACAAGCCACTGGTTGAATAAGATGTGTATTGTAGAAAAGATAATCGCACAAAAAAAACTCGTGACAGCTACTGTAATACGATGACTGCTTGTTAAAGCAGTACCTTTGTTCCCCACGTTGTTGAGAAGCAATGGTTGCAAATCGAGATCCGAATTTCCTTGGACCGAGATGGAAATTACAACCCCAACAAGTAAGGTTAGGGAGCCTACAGCATTATAAATCTCTCTTTATGAAATATAACATTAAATTTTCAAAAATCCCCGTCTAATGTTTAAGGTTTTCTGATACTTTCAGAGCATTGTATAATAAACTAAAACTTCTGATAATGTCATCTTCCACGGGTCAAACTGGAATCTTACAATAAACTGAACGCATTCAATGTGCTAAGACCTAAACAGATCACAAAAGAAGGCTGCTCGTCCGTCGATTGGCCCAGCGTTTAATACCTATCGCAAAGATATTTCTGTGCTTCGATGATGGTATAGTAATCGTAGAAACTGCATACACATGTTTAACCTTTGGTTGTTAACGTTATTAGCTAGTACCTCGGTAACCGATCTTCCTTCTGCATCTTCCGATATCTGTTCAATATGCAAGATTTTGCGTGAAGTTTGATTAAAGGTAAATGTTTTTCTTGAAGGCTTCCTGAGCAATTTGAAGTGCACAGTACCTTGCTCTAACCAAAGAGAAGCTTAACTAAGATCAGTAGGCTTCCACGAGAACACGTTAGAGCCATTTCAGAGGTACCAAATACAAGAATTGATCCTTAATTTTTGTAAAATCATGTAACAAACTTGAAAAGCAAAACATTATCCACATATGAAATTTAAACCAAATCGCTGGAGCCATTTCCGAGATATCCCTGTTTACCACATCAGAAATCGCGTTTCATTATTATGTTAAATAGAAATTTTAACGCTAATCAGAGATTAATTAGTGGTGCTAAATTAGTGGTAATTCGCTTAGACGAGTACACCATCAGTGCTGAATTCAATCATTCCGATACATCTATGCTCGTGTCTTTTCCACGAGTTCGTAGATTAATTAACATTTATGTTTGTGTTAAAGATACTTTTTTTTTTTGTAATAGTTTAACGTCCCTTTTTAACAACATGGTCTTTAGAGACGGGAAAGGATGGGGCCAAGGAATGGGAAGGAATTCGGCCATGGCCTTTTGAAGGAAGCATCCCGGCATTCACCTGGAGTGATTTGGGGAAACCATGGAAAACCCAAATCTGGATGCCCGGACGGGGATTCGAACCGCCGTCCTCCCGAATGCGAGGCCAGAACGCTATCCGTTACACCACCACGCTCGGTGTTAAAGATACATACGATCAAAAAGTAAACGATGACCACATTATAACTGCTGATATTGTTTTCAAAGAAGTTTTATAAAGTAAAGAATTTTCAAAAATCACATCTGACAAAGCCAATGCCTATTTTTTAAATATCTACTTTTTAATTGTTTTACAATTAACCATATAATATTTAATGTTAACGAATTTTTAAAATAGAAGTGGCATTTATTACTAGTCTTCAATATAAAATGCCTTGTATTTACTTATCATCACATTATTATATTACCATTCGGTGACTGACCACGATACTGGATGAAATATTCTGACGGGTCAGCCAGTATATAAGAACTGTTCGTTTAAAAACATAAGAGTATCTTGCTCTAATCAAAGAGAAACTTAAATAACATCCCAAGGCTTACTGGTACCTGAAACTTCTATGAGATGGTGTTGTAGCCGTTTTCGAGATACAAATACAAGATTTGCTCGTTTTATTTTGTAAAATCATTTTTTTATATCTGCTTAACGTCTTTCTAACAGCGAGGTATTTAGTGACGGGAAAGGATGGGGGGCAAGGAATGGGAAGGAATTCGGCCATGGTATTTTGAAGGAAGCATCCCACCATTTGCCTGGAGTGATTTGGGAAACCATGGAAAACCCAAATCTGGATGCCCGGACGGATATTCGAACCGCCGTCCTCCCGAATGCGAGGCCAGAACGTTTGTAAAATCGCTTTTTTTTTGCAGGGAAGTCACCTATTTAGGTAAACTTGAAAAGTAAAACGTTATCTAAATATGAATTTTCACCAAATCGTTAGAGTTATTTCCGATATATATTTCTCGTTTAAAGATATAAGGTTTTTTCAACATTAATGGATTTATTACAACCAATGTGATTCAGGAAAAATTGATTTCTACGTAACTGTTGATATAAGCGTGTGTCTATTTGTATTGAAGGAATGACCGCTATTGCTGTAGGGTTAAATGAACGGAAAATCTTGACGTGGAGATGTGAAAAAGTATTACAAGTTCGTACATATATGTTAATACTCAACGACTATTTGTTTTCCATTTGGACTCTGCATCGAGGATAAATTTCTAATGTTTACCAAGAGTGAATATTATGATTTTTACGTTAGTAATGACAGTATAATGCTGTAATTAAAAGGGGTGCGGATTGGCGAAATATGAGAAGTAAACAAACCGTGAATCCCATCGGCCGTTAATTAATCTTTTTCACGTATCATTTACAGTGGGTTTAAATGGAACGAACCAAGTACGGTTAAGCAGCGAACAATACGAGAAAATATTCTGAATTTTTTCAATGACTTGCGAAAGGTTGAAAGAGTTTCACAATTGTGTTTTCATATATATAACATATTTACAAATTGGTTAGCAGTGTTTTATAAATACTTTTACGACTCCAAGGTTTATAAAATTTAGTAGATGATTTTAATTTGAAGTTCAGATTAGATATAGTCACTACATTGTACTTTCTGTGAAATTCGATAATATAACTAACGTCGTGTCTATTTCGTTATTCTATTGACCGGAAAATTAAGTTAAATTTAAACAAAATTATAAGGTTTCATAAATACTCACCACATATTTATCGCGCAATGTTTCTTTGTCTGGAGTATGCAATAGTAATATTAGGTTCTTCATAGTTAGGAAGATGGAATATCGGTGAAGCTTGCCTGCTTATCGGACACTCTATTCATTTCCCACGAGAGGCTGGGCGTCTAGGGAAATATGACAGGCACTGCGGACAGACAGAGACGTCTATTCACATTGCGATTGGGTACTGGCTTGTCCTATCACCGAAGCGCCTTCTTTTTGTTTTCTCGCTGAAAATCAGTGTATTAGTCCACTGAAAAATATATTCGCCTGTTGTAAGAGTGTAACAACTTTCACATGACTTAAAAAGTAATTATTATCGACAGGTTTCGGGAGAAAATTGTTTCTTCAGTGAGGACGAAAATCAAATTGATCATTAAGGTGTAACTAATATCATCGGCTTATGTGTAGAATAGTTTCTTAGTTATGTATTGGATTATAAATGTATCTAGGACAAAACCCGGTATTGCACTGTCTTGTATAAGTAGCATAGCGTTTCTTTCTAGTTTTGGCCAACTATGGACCAGGTGGTTCTTAACTGTGGTTAGGTTTTCTTCTTAGCCCATTATTGCCTCATCGTAATACTGCGACTTTTCTTTTTTTCGTTCCTGGATCAATTTCACACCAGAACACACTAAGATGAATACCATCATTACAATTACTATATACGAGTATCTTGCATGTTTGGCGACCGCGCATTGGGCCGAAATTAAAAACCGTACGTTGTTTACGATTATAAATTTATTCACAACAACAATTAGTGAACTGAAAAACTTGACTAACAAATTTTTTTGAGGTATTTGCTGTAATTCTAAGCGAATTTGTTGAAATGTGGGAGGTGTCCCCATCTATATGTAAAGCACGTAATTCGTGATTTGTATAAATTCTTGCTTCTGGAATATAGGAATTGGAGGGCATCCCAACATTGTGTCAAGTGATTGTAGAAATCTGCCTTGTTAGCTCAATTAAGACGACTGCTACACGTGGTCTGAGATTTAAAGCTACGGCTATTGTTCCTATCCAGGCTTGTATAGTGGCATATGGGGTTATAAGAAAGTGACATATATTTTGTACCGTGTTCGGAAGCTACATATGAGGTTTTGATTTGTTTCATCTTTATACGAAATTCCTGGTCGTTTTTCGTATACTCTGAGCGCCATTCTATATGCGGATGGCAGTACATCGTTAACCATGCATTACCTTGTTACATTAAAAAAAATCTGAAAATAAAGAACACTAACACAAAATGTAAAAAAAAAAAAAAAAAAATAAAAAAAAAAAAAAAAAAAAAAAAAAAAAATCACTCACTTACAAATTGAATAATAGTTCTTGAACAAATTAGTTAGTTCACTTCTTCGGAAATTTATATCAGTGATCAGGCAGATTACGACAGGCAGATTACGAATTCACGGTTTCTTATACTCTCATTAATCAAGTAAATGTTTATTTTTCTCGCTTTCTTTAAAATATATATCTATCTTCCATTCTTGCGTCAAGAACACTATATTCCAAAGTTCATTTAGGTACTGCTCTGTTGCAGCTTTGTGGATCTTAGCAAGAGCGTGAAAAGAAACACTGCAGTTCCCTCCTTCTTCTTGTCTGGAAGGTCAAGTAACATTTTTTTCAAAACATATATTACCTTACATCAAAACGGTCATAGCTCTTGGCTCAGCAGTTGAGGCGCCTGACTGGAGATCGAAAGGCCCGTGGTTCCAATCCCTATCTCGGCGGGGATTTTCAAAGGTGTTTAATCCGACCTTAACCTATGGCACAACTTGCTGTGTAAAATGATGTACGCAGAAAGCTTCTGTGGTTCGGATTCCACGTTAAACTGTAGGTGTCCTTTATCCGTTACAATTACCGGGTTAGGTTAAGTAAGGAGGAATGGAACTGACTGTCCTATCTCTGATACCAGACTTGGTATGCCTCCTTTGGAACCGTCCAATCATCTATGGGGTGAGGACCACGCTTAGCTTACAACAAAAATGTAATAAACAGCAAACCTCTGAATAAATTAATATTTAAAATTCACCCTTACGTATTTGACAAACTGTTTATTTATGTAGCAAAAATTATGTACCTTAAAGGCACTTTAAGACGTAAGGCTAAGCTGACGGTTTAGATTAAGCAAGAGAGCATCGCCATGTTAGGTGCTTGATACAGTTACTTGTATCGTTACGCTTAAGTTCATTCAAACCATGGGACTGAAGATTACTTATTAAATTTGAATTGACTGAGTGTAAAAATTTATATCCGAATAGAAATTTATGAGTTGGTGTCTGTATTTTTTCGAGGAGCGCTATTGTATATAAGAGAATATGGAGGAGGGGTACCAATAATATGAATTATTTTTGACTCTGAGAAGCTACATTTAGTTTAATTTCAAAGTGACTGAGAAGATTTATCTGAATCCAGTATAGTATTTCCTACGGATTTAATTAAATCTTTTCATAAAATTGGCTTCATGGGGTGAAAAATGTTGGTAAAAATGTGCGAAACGTTACCTTACTGAAGTCTGGCAAGGGCGTTTAGCGCATCGAATTCTGTTTTTCGGAATTTTTTCGGTAATCTTGTAGATTGATGACTATACTACGTATCTGCTGAAAAAGAGAACGATACTGGTTTTCCCAGTTAAAATGCAGATGCTTCTGATGATAAAGAAACAAAAACAGTTCAGAGGTAATGTATTCATAAACAAATAATTGTGTACAATCATTAATACATTTTCCATAATATATTGGATATACAAGTACTTGCATAGAAATTCAATGGATGATACGAAGTGACATTTGGTGATTCATAGAACGTTGTTTGAAGGTTTTTTTAAATAATTGTTCTTGCATTCAGAAATTCTGTTATTTACTTTTCTGGTTGTTTCTGGCAACACCGTACTGCGAAGGAGCAGAGATAATAATCAGAGGACAGCAACTTTGCTGAGGGTCATTTTATCGATACAGGGCTGTTAGTTTTTAGATCCTCTCCAAATGATTAAGTCGTAGGAACCATCGATACTTAAACGATCCTTACGTTGCCATTTATCAGTTAATTTTATTTATTATGTGGTCTCTGTCAGTTCCTCAAAACAGATTGACCCTTTGTATCTATAACAGCTCGTCTTCAGCTAGGAGATATATATCAGCTTCGTTCCCTGAAATCAACGGAGTGAGTGATTTCTTCATTTCTTTCAGATTAGGCAGACGAATTGAACAGGGCTGGACAAATGGCAGCAGATAAGTGCGCCAATCTTCGGTCTTGATTCCTGGGTGGCCGTACTTTGTAGCGGCAGAGGACGACAGCTGACCGACTGAAGAGTGAACATTATTCCGGAAAAACTACTCGTATTTGTGTGTTGTACCATACAAACCTACACAGTAACGAACCTAACGTGATGGCATGCTCGCCAATTGATGGAACGATTCATTCATTGAGATTTCTGAAATCATAAAAGTTTCGTATTTAATTAAAAAATATTTCAGTATTAATATAATTATTTATTGTTTTTCATGTTGGTAAATATTGCTTTCATTTTAGCAACAAAAGATGGCTTTCAGTTACCCCGATTAAAAGTAACAAGTAATGTTATTTACCCGTAAATATTAAGTGTTCTAAGTATTTCATTTAAAACATTCCACCAGTCTATAACGATATATTCTGCATGAATTTAATTAAAAATTTCGTAAGTTACAACGTGCAGTTAAAGTTGTTTAGCGCATTGGTGTTGACTTTCAAATTACAAAATGTTGTATCAATTTTTACAAAATTTAATTAACGGTATCAAACAGAATTTTTTATCAAATTATTTTATAGCAAAAACAACGTAACTATACGCTATTATAACTTGTCATTCTGCAGTTGATTAAAACCAAAGTCCTACAATACCGCAGTGATTTACAATGTAGTCACTAACAGTACAAAATGAGAGGGATATAGTGTTTTTGAAGCCTGCTTGAATTTATTGACCATAAACAAGTTTTTTTTTTTTTAATATAAAATGACTAAGCCATTATCAATGTGGCCTCAATAGACCATCGAAAATTTGACGGTCTATTCTCCACAACAGCAAATAAGTTTACTGAATGTCGTTATTAATTTGTATTGGTATGTGCTAAGAGACGAACAAATAATTAATGAAATCGAATTTTCCATATATTTTTTCGACACAGACACCTGTGGAAATTTTGAGATCGGTCTCGTATGCTTCGTGCGTTGGAATTAAAAATTAAAGGTTCCCCAAGTGAAATGGTTTGAATGGTCTATCATAAAAAAAATTTAAAAAGGAGAAAAAATTGGAAACTGACGAAGCTAAGAAATAGAAATGTAGCCTTTTTCATATGTGTATTTAGTGTAGGTTGATTATTATTGGAGCACCTTGTCGGGTACCAAAGAACATTACTTTGCCGTTAGAATCGATAGTTTCGAGGTTTGTTCCTACTGGCCTTTCATTTATAGACCTCGTAGCCGTGAGTCTGATGTATTTCTAGCAAGAAATACTTTTTCTCAATGGCAGGCCTTGTGCAGAAAGAATTCATAATTAGACAAATAAATTCAGCTTTTGTCTCCCTTGTGTAAAAGGACTAATTAATTCTGATCTTCCTGGACGAGTTAACTGACGACAGATTTGTTAGGCAAATTTTTATCTCGCGGTTACGGCCCCATTTGCAAGGATTTATTTTGTCTCAATTAACAATCTGAGCTTTTTAGAGTCCTAAAAAAAGAGAATTAAATTTCTGCTGTTTTGAGTTATGTGGTGAATTTAATTCTGAATATCGATTTTTTCTATAGATAGCAATCGAGCTGGTTTTGTGATATTATTACAAAAATATATAACATAAATGGAAAACTTCTACAAGCTTGCGGTACAATCCCGCATAGGAATATATAAAATATTCAACTCAGTTTTTCTCTCTGTGTCTCAGCTTTTACGCATTTTTGGGTGTGATGAATTGCTATTGTAATGAATGCATCTGTTAAAACCACGCAGAATGGATATCATGTCATCTAAACAAGATGAAGCGTTCTGACAGTTTAATTACTTGTTGCTGGTAACACAGTAAATCTGAACCACAGGATTGTAGCAAGCGAGGAACGTTTGCACACGACATGAACACAGATTAAACCCAAACAGCTGACGAATTTTTATTCAAATCCTCTACTTGTAGCTCATCTAGAAATAAATGAGGAAGCCATAAAGTGTGAGGTTCTCCAGAATAATCGGAAAACTGAAAATCTATCAAACTGTGGGACTTTATTGCGTTACGTTTATCAAAAAAAACAAAAACAAAAAACACTTGTACAAGCTTTGGACACGTTAAGAAATTACGTGTTGGAGTTATAAATCAATCATATGTGAAAAAATGTGTCGATTGTTTCATGATCGATGGTGGAACCTACACGAAGTAGATAATTTGTTTTGACCTACTGTCTAGACTGAAGCTTTTAAACAATATAGACCACAAATCTCGTGAGGACGATATGAATTCTCTATTATGAGTGATATCGGATTTCTGATGATGTAACTACAATGTAAAATAACCATTAGTAACCTTCATATTCGTGATCACAAATCTGATTTAACCAACGTCTTTCAACTTAACGTTTGTTAACACTGTCAGTTTTTCCAATCACAAAAAGACTGTAAGATTATTTGTTGTATATGGTTGCGTTAATGTTTTCTGCCCTCACTTCTTGGATGACGAAATCGTTTGTTCACCTGTCTGTCCTTTCTACGAACAACATTCTCCGCCAGTGCCACATTTCTAACACATTAATGTGGTTATGTCTTCAGCATTTACTGTACAACTGTCATTGCCTTACCAGAAGATAAGTGAGAGTTTAAATATTTTCTCTGTGGTGATGGTTATTATACTGCTGTACCATAGCTTCTCCATAGCTGTACGTCCCAGAACTATGCGCCTCTTGATTTCATTTTCCCAGCCACCTGAGCTAATCAGTTGTTAGCATCACTCACAACAGAACCAAAGTTGTTAATCTGATGAACACTTCGGAATACCATTACTTTTGCCTTAGTTCCGTTGATATGAATTCTGAGAATGCGACATTGTCTTGTATCCACTCTGCTATTTATCACACAGTTTCCTCGTTAATTTCATAATGTTCTTGCAGATTCTTGTTAGCAAGAGAGCTGATGAAGACAACGGAGGACGTTGTCGAAACATTGTCATCGTTTAAAGTAAAAATATGGCTGCAAACCCGTGAAAACTATGTTGCATTTATGCGCCAGGAAATCTCTACATAGTCAGCTTTCTGCAAACTACTCGCTAAAAGTGTGGTTTCAGCAACTAACCGTAGGTATCAGTAAGAACGGAGACTTTCCCGGCCTATAACTGCAATGAAGTATTCACGGATTGTAGTGGTCCGTTCTGTGAGAAAGGGGGGGGGGGAAGGCAACCACTACTTTTAGGTTTATCGTGATTGATATTAATTTTGTTTATCTGGAAAGCCAGAATCTCGAAATGTTGTAAATTAAAGGTTCATAAAATATTGAGTTTATTGGGTCTTACATTGCTGGGTATATATTTAGATTTAACATTAAACACAATACAATGCAAAGCAAGCAAGCAATACCCAGAACTTACAATTTGCCTGATAAATGCAAACATTAACTGGATTTAAATATCTAAAAACTTACAAGAATGAATGTGAAACATCGTGGCATTGCAGACCAGCAAATAGATGTTAAAAATAATAAAAAATTCCCAGGGCGCCAATTAAAATGAAAATAACATTATTTGAACCAAGTTACAATGAACAAGAGGATTTTAAAGTTCAAATTTTACGTGAAATTAAAATGCCAGCTAGCTCAAGGACATTTCAAAATTAAAGCTGAGATCCTACTCCCAGGAGTCACTTACGGGTCGTAAAGCCTCTTGAGAAACCATGGAACCTCGACCAGGCGTCGGAGTACATTACCATGTCGTCGTAGCTGCTTGTAGGTTGCGGCATGATCATATTAATTTATTTCATGATTTTATAATAATGCTTAATTGACAAGCTTTCCTAAATGCGTTACGTTAAATACGACTCGAGTAAACTAATTCACTTTTCTGTTTTACCAGATTATTCATTTATTATCTGAGACTTTCAGTTTTGGCTCTAGACCTTTTTCTCTGGATCCGTCGATACAGAACGGGTGTCATGTTGTTCTTTTCGCGGCTACTGGATTCAATAATTCAGATATTTACCTACATATTTAAATAACCACACTAAAATCGTTTAGAAAAATAGCATCTTTTGTAAACAATGATTATTTTAATATATTTCACTTTTTTAAACATTTTCTTTTACACAGGCTATTTAAATACGACTCAGATACGCTGTTAATGCATTATATCGATAAAGAAAATACTGTATTAGAGATTGCACATTATTTCAGCAAGTTTATAATTCAAAAAAAGTAAAACAGAATGATATTATTGTAAATGTTAAACTATCAGAAACATTGGGTCAAGGAACTGGAAGAATTCGGTAATGTCCGTTTGAAGAAAACATTTCGATTTTTGCATGGAATGATTTTGGGAAACCTTGAAAAACTGAAATCTGATTGGCCTGAGGGGAATTCGAACCAGTGTCTTCCTGAATGTGATTTTATGTATGGAATTCGTATTAGATCTACGAATAACTTCTGTTGTGCCTTTCAGGGTAGACATAAATATTGGACACCTTCTTTCTGATACTTAGTTGCCCAAAGATAGACCGTGTTTTCTTTACGTTCTTTAAATTGTCTTTTTCTGTAGCGATCGTGTTTTTATCTTTACCATCCTGTACAACTGGAGACGACTGCCCGCTCTACTGCTCGGTGTAGTGCCCCTTCAGACAGACATGCCCGCGACACTTGCCGGCTAATGGCCTTGTCTTGCCAGGTCTGGTGGACAGTGTCCTGGCGGCTACAAGACAGGACACAGGGTGCTGCTCAACAGGCAGAGGGCTACCACAACGGGTGGCCGACAAAGAGCGTTTCACTGTTACCAACATCGTGAGCAGAGAGTGGCAAGTAATGGCAGGAAAGATAAGACCTTATCCAGGCGCTATTATCAGTATATCCGATACTGCCGGCTGTTATGGAAGAAAAGAACGTCCGTGTCAACGAGTTTTCGTATGAATATGGAGTACCACTTTAACTGTAAAACAGTTAACATGAAAAATTTTCAAGAAAATCAGAAGCAGAAATTCTTGTATTGGGTCACCTTCAGTCCAAAGGGGATCGAGAGATCATTTAAAAATATAATTTTCGTCATATGTGAGGTTCATAAACTGAATGCAATTGAATAAACATGAAATCAGCGATTTATTCCAGTGAATAACCGGTTTTATGTACGAATCGTTGGTACACCAAAATAGACTCTTTTATTTGTTAAACTCATTTAAAAAAAAAGTTTAAAATTGGGTTGTTGCATATTGAACTGCTGCCCATTTTCATGCTGTTCTACAAAGATACAAAACCAGCACGCTACTACTGACGTTTCAGACGGAAACTCGTTATATGATTTGTGAATGCAGATGGATTTCATTTAGGTTTATTGAAATTGTATGTGAAGACAGGTTGATTCAGTAATATGTTGATATATGGAAGTCAGTGGTTTTAAATACAAATCTAGATTTGAATACGGAAATTTTTACTCGAGTTATATGTGTCTAACACCATGAAAAATATGAATGGAGACGCAGACAGTATACTAAAAATAAATTCTTGGTTGTAAAACCAGACCCTTCTTACAAAATCACCACTAATGGTGAATTTGTAACTAAATGATAAACTTCATGAATACCGGGATGAAATTTCCCATATTCTATAATTGCACTTTGCCGCTTTGATACTTGTACGAATTTTCACCCGTCTGGGCACAGTAACTTAATGGAAGAAATATTGGCGAAGTTTTCACTGTGTCTACTTACGTTCCAATTTTTTGTACCGTAATTTTGTCAATAAACAGATTATTCTTTTAACAAGTTTTAAGCAAGTTTCTATTAAACTTCCATCATAAAAATTCATGTAGAAATCCGTGTGATACATACAGCCCAATTACAGTTACCCAATATTCAAATAATTGAATATTGAAACAATCTACATGTCCAAATACGTCTGACTAGTGATTTATGCGACACAGTTGACCTTTCTACATCCATTCGTCATCATTAGTTGTTTTTGACAGATTATTAAAGTCATTTAGTGTTTTCTGAAAGCATGTAAGTTTTCTCTCATGAATAGAACGTTAAAAGGAAAGCGACTAACACAGCGTTACAATAGCATAGTAGTTGCATCGATTGTGATTAATGTAAATGCAATTATATGTTGTAACACGAAATCGTTTCCGGGTTCTAAAAGACAATTTTTATCATTTTTTACTCATTTTTCTTTGTTGAAAATACGCTTGTCTACTGTAATAGGTCCTGGATTCAACCAGAATAACACGTAATTATATGAGCAGTTGAACTTGTATAAGTGTTACTTCCAGAAATCGAGCGTGGTGGGTGAATGGTTGACGTTCTGGTCTCGCATTCAGGAGGACGCGGGATCTAATCCCCATCCGGGCATACAGATTTTGGTTTTCCGTGGTTTCCCCAAATCACACCAGTTGAATGGCAGGATGCTTCTTTGAAAAGGCTATGGTCGAATTCCTTCCCGTTCCTTGCTTCCAGTTCTTTCCCACCTCTAATGACCTGTACGATGATGAGGCGTAAAGCCATAAGAAAAAATAAAAATAAATACATACAGAACCTTTCACATTTCCATCAGTAATAATAATCTTAATGTCCTCTATTATCCTATAATTTTTACATTTTATTTTAGTTCGTAATTGTAGAAATCGACACAGAATATGATAAGGAATATGTTTTTAATGTGGGTTTAAATGCTTTTAGTGAAATAATAGTTACTTTGACAGTAAGAAAATTCATAGATTTTTAGTATTTATTAAAAAGGTTACAGTTCCTTTTGAATTTCTGCCATCTATACTTTTTACAACATGACTCCGATTTCAAGTAGATCTGTGAATTAGTTGGTTGTATCATGGAGATAGCAATTTGAAATTTATTGGTGTTGCAAGTAATAGTAATTTCAAATTCTAAAGTTTCCTGCATTTCATAAATTAATTTTGGTGACACCTTCTGATTAGCAATTTTCCTTGTACAAGAAATGTTTGGTCAAATTTAATAACAGAGAAAACAGTTGATTATGACTGTTTAACTTACTGTATTATTCCCTAATAATTCCTTTGCCAGACTGTTTACATTTCAATGCGAATTATTAGTCAAATACTATTTAGACTGAAATGTATCTTTATAAAACAGACGTGAAAATTTTTAGGGAATATCAATGCTTGTTAAGGCACGCTACTCTCTGTGCTGTTACTAGAATGTCAGGAAAAATCCGGGGATGTTAAGGTATGTTGGAGTAGTGAACAAATCTTCCTCACTTTAATGAAAATGACGCAAAAGTAAATGCGGTGATGTACGTCGCACCCTCTCCCTAACCATTTCAGATGTTCATATATCTTTACTGATGGATGACGCGTTCAGAGACTTAGAGTATTTCTATATTTGTTATCTCTATGTAAAGAAATGTCATTTCATTTCTTGTAAAGAATAAAAAAGCCGATGGATAAATTATAATTAACTTCATTCACATTCGTTTTTTATTCTAAATATGTTCAATTTGATGTTAATCATGAAATGGTAATACTAAATGAGTTTCAAATTCATTCATTCAATAGACAAAAAATTGAATATGAATAATGATATTTGATAACCATCCCACCGACCGTTTGGAAGATAACGGTAGAAAATATGATTTTTCGATCTATAGAATCAGTTATTTCATAGACTTCCTTAATTTTTGATCGTTACTTTTCGAACTAATGTGTTTTTTTTCTGTGTTCTGAGTCCACCATTGTTACTAAAACATCAACATGCTAACAGATACTTTATTTCAGGTAATTGCCGTCAATGACCATTCAGAATGCCTCGAAATATCACAAACATACGGCAGCAGCAGTAAAACGTCGTTTGTTGTGCTTATTTCATTTTACGGTGCCAATATATTTTACCCAAGAAGATTAACGACGCTCTTATAGTGAAGTATGCTCCGTGACCTTGGCTACTTCTCTCTGGGTTAGTAGTTCGATTCTCTTCCAGCAGCAGGTTTTACGACCGGACGTGAATCTAAAGCACGCTCTCTATCGGCTGTGGCGTGCCAGATCACAGCAGCTTAAAGGGGAAGACTCCTGATTCAGCTTGGCTTTGATCCCGAACGAATACACAGTACATAAAAGCGCGCATATTAATGGCCACCGCGTGTGAACATTTAAAACAAAAGGAGTGTTTGAAGTCAGATTGACGTGGTGATATTGTAACATTAATTTTACCGGTTTATATTTAATATTTGAGAATTAATTAAAAATTCCCTTTACGTATTGTTTCCATGAAACAAATCCTATCACCTTGAAAGCACAGAAAGAATTCGGGAAAAATTTTGTAGTACTTTGTGGCTTGAAAACATAGGAAATTTGAAACTGTGTACAATTTTAAGAATTCCTGAACTCATAATTTATGTAATAATAAAACATATGTATGTATTGGATGAATGAAGTATTAAAAATAACTGAAAACAATATCCGACACCGATCATAATATTTGTAGGTATCAGAAATGGTTATGAAGTGCAAATATTACGACGCTTTGAGGAATATAACTTAACTGCTGCATATTATTTATTAATTTCTTTATTGTTGTTCTAAACCATATTTGTTTATTTTTATAAGTCAGTTTGTTGAGAATTTTTTAGTGGAATGAATATTTTCAAGCTCCGTTGAGTCACATGTTGAAGAATCGAATGAAGTAATGAGGTTATCTTATTTAACTCACTGTTTAATGATTCAAATACAGCAAAATGTAAAATAAAGCCTAATTTGTAGCCGAAAGTGTTTCTAGTAAAATGCATTGTTTTGTTATCTTTTAATGCTTATAAGTATCCTGTTTTAAGCGTAGTTATATACACTGAGGTGACAAAAGTCATGGGATACCCTACTAATAGCTAATGGCATTGACTCCACTAGTCGTTGGAAGTCCTCTGGAGAAATATTGAGCCATGCAGCATCTATAGACGTCCATAATACCGAAAGTGTTGCCGGTGGAGGATTTTGTGAACGAACTGACCTCTCTATTATGATCCATAAATGTTCGGTGGGATTCATGTCGGGCGATCGCGGTGGCCAAATCATCCGCTGGAATTGTCCCGAATGTTCTTCAAACCAATCGCGAACAGTTATGCCCGGTGACATGCCGCATTGTCATCCTGGAAAATTCCATCGTTGTTTGGGTACATGAAGTCCATGAATGGTTGCAAGTGGTCTCCCAGCAGCTGAACGCCATGTAAATACAGCCCACACCATTATGGAACCACCACAAGCGTGCACAGTACCTCGTTGATAACTTGGGTCCGTGGCTTCATGGGGTCTCCGCCACACTCGTACCCTTCATCAGGTTTTACCAATTGAAATCGTGACTCATCTGACCAAGTCACTTTTTTCCAGTCGTCTACGGTCCAACTGATATGGTCATGAGCCCAGGAGCGCTGCTGTTGGCGATGTCGTGCTGTCAGTAATGGCACCCGAGTCGGTCTTCTGCTGCCATAACCCATTAAAGCCAAATTTCGCCGGACTGTCCTAACGGACACGCCCGTCGGACGTCCCACATTCCTTCCTGCGGTTTGTTCACGCAGTGTTGCTTGTCTGTTCACACTGACAAGTCTACGCAGACGTCGCTGGTCGCGCTCATTAAGTGCGGGCGGTCGACCACTGCGTTGTCCATGATAGGAGATTATGCTTGAATTTAGGTATCCTCGGCACACCCCTGACACTGTGGATCTCGGAATGATGAATTCCGTAACAATTTTCAAAATGGAATGTCCCATGCATCTAGCTCCAAGTAGAATACCACGTTCGAAATGCGTTAATTTTCGTCGTGTGGTCATAATCACATAATCAACCATCTCACACGAATCATTTGATCACAAATGAAAGTCCTGCCCAGGCACTGACCATTTATACAATTTGTAAGCGACACTACTGCCATCTATATATTTGCATATTGTTATCCCATGACTTTTGTCACCTCAAAGTATGTCCTAATTCTGACTAGAGATACTGTGTTTCTGTCTTGTCCTTGTCATGAGGAGTAATTTCCAATACTTTTTATTCTAGTCGAATTAAGTTTTTATTGTATTTTAAATAAAAGTTTATTTTCTTTAACAGGTAAAAAGTTTTGGAAGATCGATGGAGAATGAATAGCCTCCTCAATAAGTTAGTATACTTTAATACTAATTTACTGTTGTCAGAGATGAAAATACATTTGTACAAACGTTCAGTATAATTAGAAAATGAAATTAGAGGAGTAATTCACATTTTGTACCCTAAGAAATGTAACAACATTTTCATAAAATAACGATTTATGTAGATGCCACAAAATGTTGTCGCTGTAGTTACTTTCCTATTGGCTCAAGATGCAATTAAAAATAACGTAACTAATATCTCTAGTGCAAAACAGTTTTAACCATTTTAATACCTCAGATCCTTTACAAGAGATAATAACACAGGTTTTATTATGATCGAGTACTATGTGAAAATAATAAAATAGTAATTTTATTTGAGAAAAAGAGGAAAATTCATGTAACGGCCTTCATATGCTTCTTATAATTCACAAGGCCTTATATAGTTTACAAGTGAGTGATATGATTCGATTACTGAATAATAAAAATGTACCACACAAGTTGGTAGGACTAATTTCAGTTATATAAAGAAATATAATAAAAATATTACAGCAGGAACTATATTCACAGATAGTTCCTGTCAATAAATAGGAATATTCATTACGTTCCCTACCATTCAGTTTCGTCCTGGAACTCGCCATGGATCAAATGACATATAAAAGCGGAAATTGGGAAGTTGAAGTATGCTACGCAGATGATAACATATAAGGGACACGATATCATTTCAGCAGATCCTGTAAAGAAATGGTTGTCGTAATACCTGCAGAGAAACTTGAGTATATGACAATCAGCTGTGACTAGTTGTAGGTGATAGATACTTCAGGAAAGTGGAAATATGGTGCTTAGGAACATAACTAACATTTAGCAAGACATCTTGAGAAAAACATGAAAAACCAAATGAAAGCAGAGTCCATTACACAACCTCCAATAGAGTACAACAAATATTATTGCTAGTAAAAGGTTAGTTTGTGCCCATCCTGTCGTAGCAACCCTCTAATCAAAGTTACCTTTTTTCTTTCATTAATGGTTCAATTTTTTTTTTATTTGCAAATCAACTATAAAGAAAATTATATATTATTCTACATTTAAATCCACATATTAATTATTAGTTACTTTTTGTTAATTTGTTTTGGTTCGATGCAGGTGTTTTTGTTCTATTCGTTGTCCATAGATGTGACTATTAAAACAACCAAAGAATTTATTTTGGCTATTTAAGTTCTTGCTAGTGTTCGATATTCTTTCCCCTTTGAATTAAAATTAAAACCAATCATAAAGAAAGTTAGATATTTCGTTTAAATCTAATGTTAATTGTGAAAAGGATTGTGAAATGGAGTGAGGAGGAACTGAAATATGCACAGCAGTATACCATTACAAAATCCAAGTATAGGAGTCACTTAATAACAATTGTATTTAGATAAACAACTATTAAGAAATAAATTGCCAGAAAATTGCTTTTAACTCATAACTTACGACGGATTTAGACGCTAATAAAAATATAATGTGAAAAGGAATAAAAAAATCAGGAAATTGTGTTGATTAAGTAAATCATTAGGAAGGATAAAAAATAGGAGATCAGTATGTAATCAACCAGAGACTGTGGAGAGGAAAATAAACTAACTAAAGTCTGTATGGATAATGTTCAAGGCGGAAAGTAAGAGCTGTAATACCTGGAGAGACATTATACAAATATTTGAATGGAAGAACAGGCTTCAAGCCTGTAAAGAAATGAAAAAAGAGAATATAACATTGACAACGTGCGTTCAATATAATCACTGTAAAGGTAGGAATAAATGAATGAGCAGAACACCGCATCACTGTCTGAAAAATGTTATTTTGCATTTGGGAGTAAATATCAACACCACATACATACTGCCATTAACACACAAATAATTATATTGAATTGAATAGTAACAAAGATACTCAAACATATAATATGTGAATATGAGTTGCTACATAGGAATAACACCATGAATGTGTGTTACCTATCTTGTTGACAGCTAGCTAAAATTATATGCTAGAAAGTACAATACGCAAAATATAAAACACGGAAGGATTAACAGGAAATTTGATATATCGATTTTTAAAAAAAAATATGGTTGTCGTTCGCAGTTTGTTACCAACTTTCCCTTGGGTTCAGTCACTTCCGGTGGAGGCACTGGAGGTGTTAGCGCAGAGGATCCTATCTGTCCGTTGGCTTGTTACGAACTTTGTACCGCGAAACTAACCACGGAACTATAGTCGCTCCCGCAAAATGGTACCGTATCGGCCTAGCGGTTTAAGCTTCCCATCTGAACGCGGTTGCACAATGCACACTTTGTATGACTTCACAGTGCAAATTCCTGTTCAAACTTTGGACCTCCCTATACGCGACGGAATGGGAGTTCTCTGACCACAGCCGAAGTTTGGGTGATTTGCCATATAATCAGAACCTGAACCTTTCTGACCTTTTTACGAATGTCTTCTCTCGTTGTATGCTAACCTAACTCATTGCCGGTTGGCTGTATTGTAAGGAAACTTAAAAGCCACAATAAAAATTGATTATTTTGTTCATTTAGAAGATGTTTATTGATTTTATTATTTTCTGTACACTTGCATTTCAAATCATTGAAATCTGTCTATATAAACTGCTACTTTGGTCATCGTGTCCGTAATGCTGACGTCACGCAACCGGCCATCGTTACAGGCTAAATTACGGCCCGAGATGTTACTGCAAAATTGAGGTTATGGGCGTTCTATTCAGATAGGCAACCGCAAAGAAATGAATTGCCAGAACACTGCGGTCAACCTGTTATTTTTTACTGGTTTAGTAGCAATTTATATTCGGTGTATACGTTTTCCCTATATTCTCTGTCACGGTTATAGTAAGCTGGAAGAAATTAATTGCATGAACTGTTAAATTCAACCTATCATTTTTGATGGAATACCTAGTTTTCTTGTAAGCGTGATAAGTGATAGCAGAATATTTTTAAAATCTTGTAACTAAATGAAGACTTTAACTTACGTTGTGAAACGATGGCAAAGAAATGTAAAATATGATGCCAACAGAAATACAAATTGAATCGTGCACAAAGTAAAGAATTACAGTGGAGATACTGGCTGCTGAATGATAGAAATGTGAGAGTCTTTGTAACGAAGCATCGCAATTACAAAATGCTTTACTCCGTTCTACCAGTTACTGTAGAAAGTGCTGAATCAAAATGTTTCATTTTCTTCCTCTGTGAAAATACATATTTATCCAGAACTTAATAACATTTGCATTTCAAACACGTTCTCCGTAATTAATACTGCTGAGATAAATCCTTCAGAATATTCAAATTCTGTCTCTCAGAAAAATGATAAACTTTCTGAATTTAGAGCGGATAAGTTACCTTAAAGAAGTAATTTATTTCTTTATATTTGATATAATGCTATAGCTTAGTAACATCTAGAAACTGACAAATTGCTTACAAATTTTGGCAACACTTTTAAATCGAGATTAGAGTAATATTATTTCAACGTTGAAGCTGCAATTTTATTGATTAATTGATTTTCATATTCAAGAGACCAAAATGTATCATTGATTTTTTATTCATAAATCCTTAGTAACTTTATATTCTTAGAATTATCTTTATTATTCATGCCAATGTAGCTTACATTGCAAAATCAATTTACGCAGGCCACTACGTTCCCAGTTTTTGCTTTAAATGCTTTGACTGTTGAAGGTAAATTGGTGAATTGTTCACTATTTCCCTCAATAATTTATTGTAGTCCATGACTCCCTTCCAAATCTTTTTCATTCTTTTATAATACATAATAAAGACCCGCATAGAAACTAGGTCGACTACATGGAATATTATATGTTGGTGTGCGCAACTGTAACGTTCCACATTACAGGTACGATTGTTAAGCATTGATAGCTATAACTGTCACGTATCATCAGAACATGTTCGCAATTTCTTAGGCTATTAGTTTATAATATTTCGGAAAGCTACTGTTCTGTTACTTCTTCTACACTCCTTACGTGTCAGTTGCTAATGTTCTCAACAGACCAGTTGCTTAACATTTTACTCTTCCTAGAATTATCAGTAGCTTCTTCCCCATTCTTATCGACAACTGATATCAACTGTTCCCCTCAATTTCGTAACATAGCCATATAAATTTGTAGTTGCATTATTAAACGTTCCCCTTCTATCTATTAAATTTTTCTTGCATGCATCTTTAACTTCCTTAATTATTTATTTATACCATATAATAACTTTTACTGTTATAAGCTTACGAATAATAAGTCTTAGCTGATCAACTACAAGGGAGTATACTTTCTCAACATGCTGGCTTAGAAACGATAGGAACAAAAACCCCAAAGGTGCGAAACTAATACAGCTTATTGAAGATGGCGTTCAAAATCATAAAAAGTCACTGGAACCTTATTTGTCAATTCCGAGTGTCCGCTTTGATATTTTGGACCATAAAAAGTATGTAAAATGATTGGGGACTTGATCTCATTTGTTTAATCTAATACCTAATTGATAACTGGACGTTATTTGTGGAATTTCATCAAAGCAGAAGTAACCGGATAGTGCAGTCAAAATGGTCGACACTAGGAAGTGTTTAGTCCGAAATGCAATCGACATAGTTATTGTTGACAGACCTCACTAATGGGCGCTAAGAGCTTCATTTGTAATGATAACTGTGAAATTACAGTCAAGGATCTTCTGCTACTATATACTGAGATTCTCTCTCTCTTTAATGCTTCTAAGTCTGTTCAGACTCAATACTGTTTCTTCGGATTTTATGGAGCAAACACATAGGGTCAAACACAGGCCAGATCAGATAGTGTGATCATTCATCCTCGGTTTATTTATATATTATTTTTGTTCCACAGATCCAGTAACATTAACAACTGCTATTGTGTCTAAAAACTATTTTTTGCTACTTTTAGACGTTGTGCAATACATTTTTTGAATAAATGAACCTCTTTAATAGGCCCAGAAATAATCCATCTCATGAAATATATCAGACCATATAACGCGGTCATGGACCGTGATCCTATGAACTCATTTTTTTATCGTAGATGTTATTCTAGACCAGCGACGAATGTACCCAAAACACCGGTGGTTTATACCTATTAAACCTATAAAACCTTATGGACCTTAAAACTAGCCTCCTCAGTCAAAGCTTTTCTTTTTTAACACGAAGAACGTTACAACACTTCGTGGTTTGTGTTCCAAGTTAAATTCTGAGTCCCATTTTTCTTCTACCTCTGCGCCATCCATCTAGGTCATTAGAGGAGGGAAAGCACTAGGAACGGGAAGTAATTCCGACGTGACCTTGTTGAAGGAACCTTCCGTCATTCGAGGCCGCTCACCCACCACTCTCGGTCAAAGATCAGCCTATTTGCAATAGTTAGTTGAGGTTGCAAATTGTAATTAATATATTAATCAATCTTAACCCGTGACATTTCAATAGCCTAAAAACAGATCGAACTTTTGAAAGAAGTTTCGGAGAAATTGGGTGTACAGGTTTCATTCGAGAAAACAGAATTTATTACCTGCAATAAAGAAACACCAAAATACATGGAGACAAAATGTAGAAAA
>CM061919.1:194270674-194349850 GCA_031002005.1 Vandiemenella viatica
CGGGATTGGTTAATTTGAAAGTGGAGGAACAGTCGATGGAAAGAGAAGAAGATTAGAATATATGAAGCAGATAACTGAAAATGTACGTTGTAAGGGGTTCGTAGAGATGAAGAGGGTAGCGCAGGATAGGAAGCGATGGAGGATTGCATATAGGAGATCCGTGCGATTGTGATCGCTTGCCAGAGGAATGTGTCATAGACGTGATGCAGAGGTTGTCTAGTGTTTTACGATTACCAGATGACGTGTATAGAGCTTCTATTTCATGTCTAACGTGGGAACATCTATTTTATTACCAACGTCAATGAAATACTTTTCCAACTTATGTTCTTGATTGGCAACAACAGGATGGATAATATCACCGAAGTATACTGCTCGCCTGATTATATATATGATTACCTTCTGCGATTGTTCCTTTAGGAATTGGAATGCACAGAGACCGATTGATGCAAGTGCAAAATATTCTCAATAACGCATAGTTTTGTGTAGTAGAGACTATAGGTGCACACTAAACGTAGCTAATCAGCCAATGTGGCTTCTCGCGCTAAGGCGCCGCTACAGTAGATGTGTGGAAGGTTCAAGGGGACCGGGTTCAAGTCCTGATTAAAGCTTTTCTGACTGTTATAATTATACGAGGTCGGACAGTCCCAAATATCCGTCTCATAAAAGACACATTTAACAGACAAAAATACTTGATAATGGCTTTTCGCCTCGTCGACTTCGAGGTCGTTGCAGGTGGGAAAGGACGGGGCAAAGGAATGGGAAGAAATTCGCCCATGGCCATTTGAAGGAACCTCCCGCATTCCCCTGGAGTGATTGGGGAAACCATGGAAAACCCAAAACTGGATGCCCGGACGGGGATTCGAACCAGCGTTCTGTCGAATGCGAGGCCAAACAGACAAAAATACACTTACAAACAGATAGCAACTTACATGTTTTGCTTATAGATGGCGACACAAACATTTCAGCAAGACATAAAATGATCCGGGGTCTTAAAAATCGTGTTCTCAAACACGGATATGGCATATGTCCTCCCAACCTCACGATTTTACATTGGCAGCATATGTTACAGGTGTGCGGTGACTCGTGGTCCTCTGGGATTGATCAAAGGGAAGAAATTGTTGCTTGGTATTATTCGATTTTATTTTAGAGTCGCAATGTGTTGCTAATGTCGAACTTCATTGCCAATTTTTTTTTGCTGCAATACTTAAAGAAAATTTGCCTTTAAACAATCTGACAGATTGGTAAAGCTTTATTTATTTCAAGCAGTTAGCCTTACTCAATTAGTTAACTAGTTTATGGTGGTCCGATCTGATGGTAAGAACTAATTATTTTCAGATTAGAAATATAGTGCCCAAAGATAATTTATTTCGTTGGAACGTTTTACGATAATCACGTTGGTACGGTTCAAAATCATACTGCGGATTACTGGAGACTAAACAGCACAAAGTACGGCTTGCCACTTGGTATTATAATATTTCAATCTCACTCCACCGAAGAATAGTAATTAGAATCTTGGAATTAAAGGACGAGCTGAAATGCGGTAGTCGTTATATCGAACGCTACCAGCACAATGACTTGCTCCACAATGCGTGCAGAATAAAAGGACCACAGATTTAAAGCAGACAGACAGGAGATACAAAACGTTACGGAAATTCCAACATTCTAATAGTCTGAAGCATTAGTCAGTTGTAGCTTGTTTCAACTAGATCCAGAGCTAGAATGGAGAGCTGACGAAAACCATTTTCAAACTACATTTCAACTACGTCTAAGTATAGCCCTCGGACCAGGTTTTCCTGCTTTTTTGTGCAACCACGTGTGTAAAAATTTAACCACATTCAATTTCCACAGATGCAATAATCTTATTATATCACTACTAGCTGATACCCGCTACTTCGTACGCTTGGATTAAGAATTTCTTTACCAGAATTGATTATAAAAAGTTGTTGGTAGCGAAGGATTGGTCCCAAACAACACCGAGTCGGCATAATACCACCGGAAAACCCATCACTATATCATTGTACCATCGAACCTGTCTCTTGAAGAGAATCAATTTCCAACATATTTAAAAACAGAAAAACAAACGAATGTGAGGGGATGTGGGGGGGGGGGGGGTGTGTTAACTAAGGGCAGCTTTATTTCAGCTTGGACTTTTCTTCTTTCTTGAGCATGAGCATCCGATTCTTGGGTTCTAATAACTTAAGCTGCTCGTGCTCTGCTAGAGCTACAACTTAGGTCAGTTTACACCCGCAAGGCATGTCCAAAAAGAAGGCAAAATAAATTTGTGCCAGAAATATTTAAGCAGACACAAAGTAATAGGACAGATAAAATCGAAATCTATACTAAATTATACGTTTTTTCTCTAAACGAAATTTATAAACAAATTATACACTAACATAATGCGCGAGAGGCATAGTTTTGAGCACGCGACGTAACATTACAGACACACATCCGTCTCTCCGTCACTATTTGATAAGTTCTCAAAATTTCGTGACTACAACTGTTAATCATATATATAAAAAAAAAAAAAAAAAAAAATAAATAAATAAAAAAATAAAAAAAAAATAATAAATAAAATGCTCTGTGCCCTCCCTACAGATTTTCTCGTCAAATTCCGCATTTATAGTTACTACTGCAGATCACACTGACTACGAATCACCCCTGATGGATCAATATGACGTAAAAAAGTGTACATCTACAGCATTGCAAGACTACTGGATGAAGAGTGCAATGTTTGAGTGGGTGGTATCAATAGTACTTTCTCTCTCATAATTTGATTTTTCAGCTATTAGCTTTGATCAACTTTCTAATACAGTAATTAATGTTAGGCTCCTGTGATTTTTTTTAGTTGTGGCTTTACGCCTCGTCGACGTCGAGCTCAGTTTGGGATTGGAGACAAGGAACGGGAAGGAATTCGGCCATGGGTTTTTGAAGGAAGCATCCCGGCATTCGCCTGGAGTTATTCGGGTAAACCATGGAAAACCCAAATCTGGATGCCCGAACGGGGATTCGAACCGACGTCTTCCCGGATGCGAGGCCAGAACGTTAACCGCTCAGCCACCACGCTCCGTAGCTACAGAGATGCAGCTTTTTTTTTTCCTTTGATATAAAAATATCAGAAAATATTATTTATGAATGATAAGTTGTTGTTCTTTTTGTCGTTGTTGTTGTTGTTGAGGCTTTAGGGCACGTCAACGTCGGGGTTATTAGCGCCCATGAATGATAATCCGATTCTTAAGAATATCTTGTATATTTTTTCTGAAACTTTTTATAAACTCATTCAGTTACACTTTTATGTTTATCTCCATTGATAAAGAAAGTATTTTCATTACGAGGACAATGATGGCTGAAAATTGCAAGAAATTTCATATATGACATACCCTACATGTGCTAATAGGCACCATAATATTTTAAAGAAGATCATTGTGTGTTCAACAGTAAGAGAACTATTGTTCGTTGACTTTATTAACGTTCCCGGGTTGAACCATAATGGAGTATCCCTTGCGCTATGTATATTCACGGCAGAATACTCTGCCCCAACTTGGCGTGTTTTGTCAAATTGCTTCACAGTTATTGAACTCGTGTGGATCGTAATAGGATGAGAGAAACAGATTCAAGTCCGTAAATTATATCGACACGTCTGTTAACCCCTCCTAACATCCGAAAGGAAACCGCAGGATCAGTAGGAAGAAGAAAACATAAACGGATTCTCTTCACTCACTACACACAATGTCATGTACACGGAAGTTCAGGTTCTCTTTTTTTTTTTTTTTTTTTTTTTTTTTTTTTTTTTTTTTTTTTAAATGGCATTTGGCACGGAGGCCATACAGCCAGCTCTATGTAATTATTATATCTTTCAGTGTATACGTCGTCATCCAGTATATATATTGTATTTTTCCTATGTATGGACGCCACAGGACGGACAGGACAATCACACACACACACACATTTAAACACCTATGCCCTCGGCCGGACTCGAACCGGCGACCTTCGACACGCGGAGCTAGCACTCACACTCCAGCCCCTACGCTACCGAGGCCGGCGGGAGTTCAGGTGTAATGTCCCGTTTAGGGCAAGCTGCTACTATTTAAGCTACTGAGGAAATGGTATGTTATTGTTTTGTTTTTTGTTTCAATGGCTTTCGGCATCATAGGCCATATAGCCAGCTCGATAGTAATTATATCATTTAGTGCTTTCCGTATATCCAGTGTGAATTTTTTCCAGTTAATTAGATAAATCACAGGACGGTCATGACATTTACAGACACAACACTTAAACACCCATGCACGCGACCGGACTCGAACCGGTGACCCTCAGCGCGAGGAGCCAGCGGTCTAGACCCTATGCTACCGAGGCCGGTGAAATGGTATCTTGTTGCGCTCAATCCTACACAGTGCGGAGAACAATAAATCGTATCAGGGCAGGAGAAACAAGGTGAAAAATCAGTCTCCTGGTATCAAATATCTTTTAGCCAACTCGAACATTCTGAGACAATGCGGCGCGCTCTACGATATAAGCCACCACCAGGATGATATTATTTATAAGATTCTTCTAAATATGAAGGCTTGTTATCTACAACTGACAATGCTACTGTAGGCGTTGTTTAAATTACTCCTTTGTGGGATACCTGTTTAAATGAATCGTGAGTCATAGTCAGCATTCTTCCACTCTGACTTTTGTTGAAGCTCATAGCAAAATTAATGTGACTAATGACAGCCATTAGAGTCCAGGGAGTTCTTGGTGCTAAGTCCATTATTGCAGAGAAACAGGACACGGACTGCCGGATTGCTTTTGTAGCTTTCTCCAGTTCACATGTATCTTATGATGCCACGTATTGCGAAATACTTAACAGTGTAATTTACACATATTTGTAATTATGATTGGGGCAAAGTTTTGTCACAGAGATTGCCGTTGGAGTAGTTCGTATCACTATTTCTGTTATGTTGAATATAATAATCTCGGTGTATTAATGTAACGAGAAGGGCAATTCAATTGTTACGATTGTGCTTTAAAAAGGATGTTCGATTTGTTTTTAATTGAAAATAGTTGTTTAGGTATACGCTCTGCAAATAAATCCAGCGAGCAGTTTTGTTGATTAAATTATCTTTCATTTTTCTGTAGTGAGCGTCATAATTTAAAAACAACAAATGAAGAAGCAATGAAGGCTACAAGAGTAAAATTGCGTAATTTTAAAATGTTCCTACTGATAGGAAAATCCAATACCAGATAAAATTACGCCAGAATCTCGTCTTGTTAACATGATGAATGTCATGATCAGCCAACAGGATTATGAATTTAAAGAGATTAAGGTATTTGAGCCAGTTTTACATAAAGCGGAAATTATCAGAGAACGTAATATATAATCACGTCTTGTAGATTCAAAATAATATAAAATTTACGTTTAAAAATAAGCCTATAATCTATAGAATACATAAATGGCACGGGGTATTTTTGTAGTAATATGCAGCATGAGGTAAAATCATATGAGATAAAATAATTTACGTTTGGAGTATTTTATTCATTTATAGCGGAAGTGGAAAATAAAAAATATTCAGAGCGTAACGATGTCTCCACTCTTCTCACCAGGTTACCATCATTTCTTCCCCTTAACTGTTTGGTGTGTCACGTTCCACAGGTCTCAGAATTAGCGCTCTCGTTACGTATTCTCCTCTCGGCGACGCATAACCTGTGAACTTGTTGCCAACTACGGCCATCCAGTTAGCTGTCTTTCCTAAAACTTCGCCAATTACCTCTTCACCACTCGCACCCCAGCTCCACCGAACGTCGCGACCTCTGAACCCGGCGAGAGCACTCGGTTCAGGTAGTTCCCCAAACCCAGCGATAGATGGCATGATGTACGAGCGGCGTCACGGGTAGTATCGCCGACGACCGCGAAGCAGCAGCAGCGTCGCGACGCCACTCGACGCCTCACCGCACTGGCCGAAAGATGGTAACACCGGCGTCTGCGGAGACCGCCATGGCTGTTCTAATTAAAATCTGAAGTCATTACTGGAGACGGGTGCCACAGGGACAGCGCAGCTTGCCGTAAAGGTTTATTATAAAACCCACGCCCGTCAGCGCAGACGCTGAAGTAATTAAAAACGGCAAACTGCGTCGGTGGCCGCTTGTCTGCTGGCGGGGAGGGGCGTGGCGGACTTCTGTTCATTAAGGGCGGAACTCGGAGTGCATAGCGGCGTGCTGGAAGACCTCCGAAAGAGGCTTACGTGCGTGTGACGTCATGGCTGGAGCCAGCTACTTGCACAGCCAGAAATAGCCTCTCCCGGGCTGACGGTTACCACAGAAAAAAAAAAGAATCCTGAGACGTTCGTCTCTCCAGCCCTCCAGTTGGAAGGCAAGGGTCTCGATTCAATATTTAGCAATTTATACGAGCTGTAACTTCCCTTTAAGTTTAATGTCTTCTGCTCATCTTTGAGCGGGTTAGAACAGTAAAAATAATTGTTTAATTGATTGCTGATAAAAGGGTATCTACAAAATCTGAAAAGTAATACTCAAAAAAGTTATTTCCACTACTTTAACGCAAATTCACAAGCGATATCAATGTTTTGGAGCCATTTATATACAGGGCGTCCAGCAATTAAATGATAATCCTGCAACCGCAGATGGGTCACATAATTTCCTACTATATGACAAAATTTCATTTCACTAAAAGTCTTACCATTTTCGAGATATTGATTTTTTTAAATATTTTTCCGTAACCTGTAACTTTCAGTTTATTCCGCGCCATTTCTACAAATTAAGTCTTTTTGAACCCTGTTTTAATTTACAAAAAGAAATTTGAATCATATAAACTTCTAAAGCAATGATATTTTTTTTTATAAAAACATTAAAAATACCTGATAATAAATCTGAAATGGTATAATTATTTTTAACTTCTTTGAAAATGATTGGTTTAAGGTAGTTAAATCTGCTAAAGAGACCATTGTGTATTTTAAACATATAGTAAAAAAATGATGATAAATATTTAAAATAAGATTTTTAAAGTTTTTTTTTAACTTTTAAGAAAAAAATAACATTGTTTTAGATGCTTCAAACATACTTGAGTAAATTTAAAAAAAAAACTGGGTTCAAAAAGTCTTAATTTATGGAAATGGCAAGGAATAAACTGAACAATTTCACATATTTTGAGAAAATTAAAAAATCAATATCTCGAAAAAAAATTGTCGTATACTAGGACATGTTGTGACCTATGTGCGGTTGCAGGAGTATACTTTCATTCCTACACACCCTGTATTTTACCAAGCTATTCGACTGTCTTTAAAGGTATTTTATTGAGTTATCTTGCAGATCAACATGATAGAATTGAGATTCTTTATTACGGGAATATGTCGGTATAAATATCAATTTCTTTCTTTATGAATTTTTTATTTCCGTTTTTTTAATTAAAACATATTAAACAAGACAGTCAGGTGTTGTGTACAGAACACTGGATACTGTGTTGTTCGTTACCGTCAGGTGCCGAAAAACAATCAATACAAACACAGAACATAATTAAAATCTTCAGCATTCAAGTCCATATTGGATTTGGGGACAACTGTTGCAGTAGGTCACTGTCGGAAGCGCTTTAGTAGGGAACTATCAACCGTCAAGGTTCATTAGTTGTCTGAAACAATTTTGAATTTTAATTTGGTTTTGATTGCTATCTTACTGAATAATGATCAGCTTACCTTCATCCCAACCATATATATATATATAACAGGTCTAGATTGTGTCTGACCGTCAAGATTTGTTGAATCTGAACTGCTTAGTCCGATTTAAAGATTATGAGTCTCCTAAACGTGATGCATAGAGTCTATCTTATATATTATTTCTATAAGTTTTTTTTTCACAAACCATTATCTCCCTTCATACCTCACCAAAATCTAGGAATGAGGTATCATTTCAAAGCTTATGGTCTCCACATTGGTAACATCATTTTTTAAGATGGTAATTTTTTCAAATTAGACCCTTCAAGGGCAGAAAGTCAGTATTTCCAAAATGCTGTTTTTTTGTGCCACGAACCATTTATCTCCCTCAATACTTAACTGAAATCGTTAAATGAAGTACCATTTTAAAGGTTAAGAACTCCAGTTTGGTGACATCATATATTAAGACAGGAATTTTACGGAAGGTCAAGAGTAACAATTTTTATGCAACGCGTTTTTGTGTCACGAGCCATTTATATCCCTTGATATCCAACCGATATAGATAAATGGGACTCATTTTAATAATTAAGGTCTCTGCTGTGGTGATATTATATTTTAAGAAAGAAATTTTTCACGGCAAAATTATCATTATTTCCATATTGTATTTTTTTACCACGAGTTATTTATCTCCCTTGATATCTAACCGAAATCGAGAAATAAAATATTATTTTAGGAAATAAGGTCTTAGCTTTAATCAAATCATACTTTAAGAAAGGAATTTTTCGGAATTCGACTCTTAAAGAGCAAAATTATCATTATATCCATAACGTATTTCTTTGTCATGAGCCATTTATCTGCCTTTATATCTAACCAATATTGGTAACTAAGGTATCATTTTAAAGATTAAGTTCTCCGCTATGTTCTCATCATATTTAAGAAAGAAATCTTTGGGAATTCAACCCTTAAACGGCAAAATAATCATTATTTCCATAACGTATTTTTTTGTTATAATCAATTTATCTTCCTTGATATGTAAATGAAATCGATAAATGAGGTACTATTTTAGAGAATAAGGTCACCGCTTTGATCAAATCACATTTTAAGGAAGGAATTTTTCGGAATTCGACCCTTAAAGGGCAAAATTATCATTATTTCCGTAATATATATTTTATCATGAGCCATTTATCTCCCTGACCGAAATAGATAAATGAGCTATGTAACATATGCATTAAGACTAGTTTGTAAGTATTAACTTTAAGTGACAATAATCTTTGATCCTCGAACGCAACCAAAGAAAATTATATATAGTAAGAGAGAGATGTGTTTGATCGCTGAGAAACAAAGAGAGCACGGACGGTATTAAGATTGCGAGAGGTTATTATTATCTTGGTTTTGAATAAACGTTTCATGTTGATGGTGTATATGTGTGGTTTTACTTGTTTATTAAACATCCTTATCATATAAATGCCTTACATTAATATGCACAACTGCCAAAACAAATAAAAGGCATCATCGGCAGGTTATAACCTGGCTTTCCTGGTGAGGTTGAAAATAAAATAGCCGGGCAATAGCTATCATATCAGAAAATAAGATCTCTGCTTTGGTCACATCATATCACAAGAAAGGAATTTTTCAGAATTCGGCTTTTCAAAGGCAAAGGTATCATTTATTTCCATAAGGTTTTTTTTTGTTACAAGCCATTTATGTCCATTGACAACTAATCTAAATCGATAAATGAGATATCATTTAAAAGATTAAGATCTCTACTCAGGCAATACTATAATTTAAGAACGATTTTTTTCGGAATTTGACCCTTAAAGGGTAAAATTAATAACTGTGAATGTCTCGCGTATGGGATAGTTCAGAGCTAAGCCACTAGATAGCAGTAGCACATATCACAGAGATATTAACAAACTTCTTCACTGGTGTCGATTTTTGTTGTATAATTATTCCACTAAACAAATAACCAATTGAAACAAATGAAGCGGATCTTCTTTCATCCTATTGCAAACTCCCAACCTTACTATTCATTGTATTCGCGAAATTTTTGCACGGGTCATGTACACTATGGAAGATGAAAGTACGAAGCTGGAAAGGGAATCAACCTGATGTGATGTTTTGAATCCGGACACTCCAGGAACCCGACTCTACGCCGGACGATTATATTGGACGTCGGTCTCGAAACGTCACATCAAACTGACGTGGAGAAATTATCAGACCGCAAGTTGAAATTGTACGTACAATCGTCACTTGTTCGATAGCAGTAAGTAAAGATAGTTATGACCTATTATTTCCTGAGTAACCTAACAAACAGTCAGAAACATTCACAATGGTATCATGAGGCAGATCGAAATCCAGTTACAATTTTCGATTTTATGTTTTCCCTGGACAGACGCTTTGGAGTCACTGTGCTTAGTAGGTGAATAGTATCATTCGCGTCCAGATTCTTTGTTCGTTTGCCTGCCAGGCAATCCCGTTGTAAGTTTTTCATCGATTCAAGAAGTCAAAACACAAATATCAAGACGGAATCCTCAGAAAACCATCTTTCAGTTTACTTCCTGTTCCTTCTAAACGATCACATTACGGACGTAATGTTCCCAAATAAAAGAAAGATTAATCGTAATTCTTCAAGTATTGGTTTGATACTTCGCAAGAAACTATATTCACGCTTATCATCATTCTTTCATGACTCGACGTTCATATTTGTACACTAGTGTCCAGAATATAGCAACATCAGTCCGACTGATAAAAGTACATCCTTAAATCAAAATTCTCCTTCCTCGAAGACTGAAATGTTTTAGAATTATAGATTCATGAAATAATTGATTATACAGCGAATGGTCTTGACTGAATTGCTAAACCAATTTATTGACTATGATTCATAATGAAACTTCGGCTGAAATCTGTTCGGGTCCATCACACATAAACAGCTGAACGGAAACTGAAAAACAGAACAATTGTAACCACAAGAGGGCACAGGTTTTGAAGCTCATTAAATATTTCGTATGGAACGCTGTATTGCAAAAATTTGTTGACAAGTAATTCCTGCCTAAGTCTCGAGTTTCATGTAACTGTCAAAGCGTTTATTTGCATAGTTGTAGCAATGCCAATTCTTAGTTAGTTAATTATGCAGGTAATTCGTTACTGACTGATGATCCAATTACTGCATGAATTGTCCTATTGTAACCTTTCTCACAATTAAAATTTATCCAATCGAAGACGAGCAAACTCCACTAATTAACTTGCTCGTAACTCTGCAGGTCTTATGACGACGTGGCCCTAAATATGTCATCTTTTGACCCAAGTAAACAGAGTAGAGGTCACTTCTTTAAATAATATAATATTCAATCGTCATAAAAATAACTCAATCAACGGGTCACTAATTCTATAGAAATTTCAACGCAAAGTTGTCAGCATTTACTGTCAACTGTTTTAATAACCAAACTAAAGCTGGCAGACACTCGATACAAAAAACACAATTACAATATGTCACTTCTCGAATAATTAACACATTCATATATTCCTACTGCGACATTGGCAGCCCAAAACCAACAGCGCACCTTCACAAATACACATATTCCTCCGTTTTTTTTTTGTTTTTTTTCCTATGTCTCACCACCAGAACAAAGATTTCTATCTTATCTTTTCAAAGATGTTCTTACACTTGGTAATCTGTGGATTTCTCGAGTTTCGTAATTACATTATATACATTATTATAATCAATATTTACATCATAATTAACTACACTTAACTAAATAATATTTACAAATTTATTGATTTCGTAATTGGGATGGTAGCATATGTTACACTACTGATCACAAAAAATTAAAGTAGAAAAAAAAAGTATTTTTCAGATGACGACATTTCTACGGATGCTACTCAAGACATTGTTTTTTGCCCTCTTCGAACACAGTGATACTGCCACGATTTTATTCCATTTACTGTTGGCAATGCTTTGAGACTGGGAAACAGTGTACTGGGAATTCCTGCCGACGTTAAATACAATAGTTACGATTGATTTCACAATGCCACTCGGTAGTGGTCCGATCAATCACTCTCTGAAGTTAAAAGTGTAACTTCTTTTATATCTACATCTACATTCATACTCTGCAAATCACAAACATTGTGGGTGGCAGAGGGTGCTAAGCACCAATCCTAAACCCGCCCATTCCAATCCCGAATAGTGCGAGGAAAGAAGGAATACATATAAGCATTAGTACGGCATCTTATTTCTCTAATCTTATCCCTCCGGTCATTGCGACCTAAATAGGTTGGCGGAAGAAGTAATTCATTGCACTCGAAATTTAAATTTTTTCGCATATTCTCCAATAAATTCGAACGCAAGCTACGTTGTCTGTGTTCCAAACTATCCCAGCCCAATCAATGTATCAATTCTGTGACGCTTCCATAAGGGCTGTAACAACAAGTCACGAATCTAGCGACTCTCCTCTGCACCCTCTCAACTGAGTCAATCAGAACCTTGCGACCCCACAACAGTATAATTTGCCGTATAAGCAATTTTAAATTTTCTTCGTATAAATATACCTTTCAACTAGTGTAGGAAAAAACACTTACATTATTTGCTTAAATCTCAGAATCATCTCCTAATAACAGTAACAGAATTTTTGTATTGTGTTATCACAGTTAATTAATTTTCTTGGAATTAATTTATAATGGAACTCAGAAGTAAGGGACGTTAAAAGATATGGAGTAATAATCTGTTTGAAGTGCCTTTTATTTTATTTCATTGTAGATACATACGCAGAATTTAAAGAGTTTATTTATTTGCTTGTGAATACAATTTTAGCTTTAAATTTAAAAGGTACTGAAAGAAAGTGCTTTGCTAACTGGTCTGAACTATATATTACTTCGGGAAGAAACCTGAAAAGAAAATTTATATTCGGTGAGGGCTTTTAAGGCGCCTTTGTTATGCAAAGTAATCCACTAACAAGCCACTGGTTGAATAAGATGTGTATTGTAGAAAAGATAATCGCACAAAAAAAACTCGTGACAGCTACTGTAATACGATGACTGCTTGTTAAAGCAGTACCTTTGTTCCCCATGTTGTTGAGAAGCAATGGTTGCAAATCGAGATCCGAAATTCCTTGGACCGAGATGGAAATTACAACCCCAACAAATAAGGTTAGGGAGCCTACAGCATTATAAATCTCTCTTTATGAAATACAACATTAAATTTTCAAAAATCCCCGTGGTTTTCTGATACTATCAGAGCATTGTATAATAAACTAAAACTTCTGATAATGTCATCTTCCACGGGTCAAACTGGAATCTTACAATAAACTGAACGCATTCAATGTGCTAAGACCTAAACAGATCACAAAAGAAGGCTGCTCGTCCGTCGATTGGCCCAGCGTTTACTACCTATCGCAAAGATATTTCTGTGCTTCGATGATGGTATAGTAATCATAGAAACTGCATACACATTTTTAACCTTTGGTTGTTAACGCTATTAGCTAGTACCTCGGTAACCGATCTTCGTTCTGCATCTTCCGATATCTGTTCAATATGCAACATTTTGCGTGAAGTTTGATTAAAGGTAAATGTTTTTCTTGAAGGCTTCCTGAGCATTTTGAAGTGCACAGTACCTTGCTCTAACCAAAGAGAAGCTTAACTAACATCAGTAGGCTTCCACGAGAACACGTTAGAGCCATTTCAGAGGTACCAAATACAAGAATTGATCGTTAATTTTTGTGAAATCATGTAACAAACTTGAAAAGCAAAACATTTCTCCACATATGAAATTTCAACCAAATCGCTGGAGCCATTTCCGAGATATCCCTGTTTACCACATTAGAAATCGCGTTTCATTATTATGTTAAATAGAAATTTTAACGCTAATCAGGGATTAATTAGTGGTGCTAAATTAGTGGTAAATCGCTTAGACGAGTACTCCATCAGTGCTGAATTCATTCACTCCGATAAAACTATGCTCTTGTCTTTTCCACGAGTTCGTAGATTAATTAACATTTATGTATGTGTTAAAGATACATACGATCAAAAAGTAAACGATGACCACATTATAACTGCTGATATTGTTTTCAAAGAAGTTTTATAAGGTAAAGAATTTTCAAAAAATCACATCTGACAAAGCCAATATCTATTTTTTAAATATCTACTTTTTAATTGTTTTACAATTAACCATATAATATTTAATGTTAACGAATTTTTAAAGTAGAAGTGGCATTTATTAATAGACTTCAATATAAAATGCCTTGTATTTACTTATCATCACATTATTATATTACCATTCGGTGACTGACCACGATACTGGATGAAATATTCGAACGGGTCAGCTAGTATACAAGAACTGTTCGTTTAAAGACATAAGAGTATCTTGCTCTAATCAAAGAGAAACTTAACTAACATCCCAAGGCTTACTGGTACCTGAAACTTCTATGAGATGGTGTTATAGCCGTTTCCGAGATACAAATACAAGATTTGCTCGTTTTATTTTGTAAAATCATTTTTTTTATATCTGCTTAACGTCTCTCTAACAGCGAGGTATTTAGTGACGGGAAAGGATGGGGGGCAAGGAATGAGAAGGAATTCGGCCATGGTATTTTGAAGTAAGCATCCCGCCATTTGCCTGGAGTGATTTGGGAAACCATGGAAAACCCAAATCTGGATGCCCGGACGGGGATTCGAACCGCCGTCCTCCCGAATGCGAGGCCAGAACGTTTGGAAAATCGCTTTTTTTGCAGGGAAGTCACCTATTTAGGTAAACTTGAAAAGTAAAACGTTACCTAAATATAAATTTTCACTAAATCGTTAGAGTTATTTCCGATATATATTTCTCGTTTAAAGATATAAGGTTTTTTCAACATTAATGGATTTATTACAACCAGTGTGATTCAGGAAAAATTGATTTCTACGTAACTGTTGATATAAGCGTGTGTCTATTTGTATTGAAGGAATGACCGCTATTGCTGTAGGGTTAAATGAACGGAAAATCTTGACGTGGAGATGTGAAAAAGTTTTACAAGTTCGTACATATATATGTTAATAATCAACGACTATTTGTTTTCCATTTGGATTCTGCATCGAGGATAAATTTCTAATGTTTACCAAGAGTGAATATTATGGTTTTTACGTTAGTAATGACAGTATAATGCTGTAATTAAAAGGGGTGCGGATTGGCGAAATATGAGAAGTAAACAAACCGTGAATCCCATCGGCCGTTAATTAATCTTTTTCACCTATCATTTACAGTGGGTTTAAATTGAACGAACCAAGTACGGTTAAGCAGCGAACAATACGAGAAAATATTCTGAATTTTTTCAATGACTTGCGAAAGGTTGAAAGAGTTTCACAATTGTGTTTTCATATAAAACATATTTACAAATTGGTTACCAGTGTTTTATAAATACTTTTACGACTTCAAAGTTTATAAAATTTAGTAGATGATTTTAATTTGATGTTCAGATTAGATATAGTCACTACATTGTACTTTCTGTGAAATTCGATAATATAACTAACGTCGTGTCTATTTCGTTATTGTATTGACCGGAAAATTAAGTTAAATTTAAACAAAATTATAAGGTTTCATAAATACTCACCACATATTTATCGCGCAATGTTTCTTTGTCTAGAGTATGCAATAGTAATTTTAGGTTCTTCATAGTGAGGAAGATGGAATATCGGTGAAGCTTGCCTGCTTATCGGACACTCTATCCATTTCCCACGAGAGGCTGGGCGTCTAGGGAAATATGACAAGCACTGCGGACAGACAGAGACGTCTATTCACATTGCGATTGGGTACTGGCTTGTCCTATCACCGAAGCGCCTTCTTTTTGTTTTATCGCTGAAAATAAGTGTATTAGTCCACTGAAGAATATATTCGCCTGTTGTAAGAGTGTAACAACTTTCACTTAAAAAGTAATTATTATCGACAGGTTTCGGGAGAAAATTGTTTCTTCAGTGAGGACGAAAATCAAATTGATCATTAAGGTGTAACTAATAGCATCGGCTTATGTGTAGAATAGTTTCTTAGTTATGTATTGGATTATAAATGTATCTAGGAAAAAACCCGGTATTGCACTGTCTTGTATAAGTAGCATAGCGTTTCTTTCTAGTTTTGGCCAACTATGGACCAGGTGGTTCTTAACTGTGGTTAGGCTTTCTTCTTAGCCCATTATTGCCTCATCGTAATACTGCGACTTTTCATTTTTTCGTTCCTGGATCAATTTCACACCAGAACACACTAAGATGAATACCATCATTACAATTACTATATACGAGTATCTTGCATGTTTGGCGACCGCGCATTGGGCCGAAATTAAAAACCGTACGTTGTTTAAGATTATAAATTTATTCACAACAACAATTAGTGAACTGAAAAACTTGTCTAAAAATTTTTTTTGAGGTTTTTGCTGTAATTCTAAGCGAATTGTTCCAATGTGTGAGGTGTCCCCATCTATATGTAAAGCACGTAATTCGTGATTTGTATAAATGATTGCTTCTGGGATATAGGAATTGGAGGGCATCCCAACATTGTGTCAAGTGATTGTAGAAATCTGCCTTGTTAGCTCAATTAAGACGACTGCTACACGTGGTCTGAGATTTAAAGCTACGGCTATTGTTCCTATCCAGGCTTGTGTAGTGGCATATGGGGTTATAAGAAAGTGACATATATTTTGTACCGTGTTCGGAAGGTACATATGAGGTTTTGATTTATTTCATCTTTATACGAAATTCCTGGTCGTTTTTCGTATACTCTGAGCGCCATTCTATATGTGGATGGCAGTACATCGTTAACCATGCATTACCTTGTTACATTAAAAAAAATCTGAAAATAAAGAACACTAACACAAAATGAAAAAAAAAAAAAACACTCACTCACAAATTGAATAAAAGTTCTTGAACAAATTAGTTAGTTCACTTCTTCAGAAATTTATATCAGTGATCAGGTAGATTACGAATTCACGGTTTCTTATACTCTCATTAATCAAGTAAATGTTTATTTTTCTCGCTTTCTTTAAAATATATATCTATCTTCCACTCCAAAGTTCATTTAGTTACTTGCTCTGTTGCAGCTTTGTGAATCTTAGCAAGAGCGTGAAAAGAAACACTGCAGTTCCCTCCTTCTTCTTGTCTGGAAGGTCAACTAACATTTTTTTCACAACATATATTACCTTACATCAAAACTGTCATAGCTCTTGGTTCAGCAGTTGAGGCGCCTGACTGGATATCGAAAGGCCCGTGGTTCCAATACATATCTCGGCGGGGATTTTCAAAGGTGTTTAATCCGACCTTAACCTATGGCACAACTTGCTGTTTAAAGTGATTTACGCAGAAAGCTTCTGTGGTTCGGATTCCACGTTAAACTGTAGGTGTACTTTATCCGTTACAATTACCGGGTTAGGTTAAGTAAGGAGAAAAGGAACTGGCTGTCCTATCTCTGATACCAGACTTGGTATGCCTCCTTTGGAACCGTCCAAACATCTATGGGGTGAGGACCACGCTTAGCTTACAACAAAAAAGTAATAAACAGCAAACCTCTGAATAAATTAATATTTAAAATGCACCCTTACGTATTTGACAAACTGTTTATTTATGTAGCAAAAATCATGTTCCTTAAAGGCACTTTTAGGCGTAAGGCTAAGCTGACGGTTTAGATTAAGCAAGAGAGCATCGCCATGTTAGGTGCTTGATACAGTTACTTGTATCGTTACGCTTAAGTTCATTCAAACCATGGGACTGAAGATTACTTATTAAATTTAAATTGACTGAGTGTAAAAATTTATATCCGAATAGAAATTTATGTGTTGGTGTCTGTATTTTTTCGAGGAGGGCTAGTGTATATAAGAGAATATGGAGGAGGGGTACCAATAATATGAATTATTTTTGACTCTGAGAAGCTACATTTAGTTTAATTTCAAAGTGACTGAGAAAATTTATCTGAATCCAGTATAGTATTTCCTACGGATTTAATTAAATCTTTTAATAAAATTGGCTTCATGGGATAAAAAATGTTGTTAAAAATGTGCGAAACGTTACCTTACTGAAGTCTGGCAAGGGCATTTAGCGCATCGAATTCTGTTTTTCGGAATTTTTTCGGTAATCTTGTAGGCTGATGACTATACTACGTATCTGCTGAAAAAGAGAACGATACTGGTTTTCCCAGTTAAAATGCAGATGCTTCTGATGATAAAGAAACAAAAACAGTTCAGAGGTAATGTATTCATAAACAAATAATTGTGTACAATCATTAATACATTTTCCATAATATATTGGATATTCAAGTACTTGCATAGAAATTCAATGGATGATACGAAGTGACACTTGGTGATTCATAGAACGTTGTTTGAAGTTTTTTAAAATAATTGTTCTTGCATTCAGAAACTCTGTTATTTACTTTTCTGGTTGTTTCTGGCAACACCGTACTGCGAAGGAGCAGAGATAATAATCAGAGAACAGCAACTTTGCTGAGGGTCATTTTATCGTTACAGGGCTGTTAGTTTTTAGATCCTCTCCAAATGATTAAGTCGTAGGAACGATCGATTCTTAAGCGATCCTTACGTTGCCATTTATCAGTTAATTTTATTTATTATCTGGTCTCTGTCAGTTCCTCAAAACAGATTGACCCTTTGTATCTATAACAGCTCGTCTTCAGCTAGTAGATATATATCAGCTTCGTTCCCTGAAATCAACGGAATGAGTGAGTTCTTCATTTCTTTCAGATTAGGCAGACGAATTGAACAAGGCTGGACAAATGGCAGCAGATAAGTGCGCCAATCTTCGGCTATGATTCCTGGGTGGCCGTACTTTGTAGCGGCGGCAGAGGACGACAGCTGACCGACTGAAGAGTGAACATTATTCCGAAAAAACTACTCTTATTTGTGTGTTGTACCATACAAACCTACACAGTAACGAACCTAACGTGATCTTATGTTTGCATGGCATGCTCGCCAATTGATGGAACGATTCATTCACTGAGATTTCTGAAATCATAAAAGTTACGTATTTTTTTAAAAAATATTTCAGCATTAATATAATTATTTATTGTCTTTCATGTTGGTAAATATTGCTTTCATTTTAGCAACAAATAGATGGCTTTCAGTTACCCCGATTAAAAGTAACAAGTAATGTTATTTACCCGTAAATATTAAGTGTTCTAAGTATTTCATTTAAAACTGAATGAATTTAAAACATTCCACCAGTCTATAACAATATATTCTGCATGAATTTAATTAAAAATTTCGTAAGTTACAACGTGCAGTTAAAGTTGTTTAGCGCATTGGTGTTGACTTTCAAATTACAAAATGTTGTATCAATTTTTACAAAATTTAATTAACGGAATCAAACAGAATTTTTTATCCAATTATTTTATAGCAAAAACAACGTAACTATACGCAATTATAACTTGTCATTCTGCAGTTGATTAAAACCAAAGTCCTACAATACCGCAGTGATTTACAATGTAGTCACTAACAGTACAAAATGAGAGGGATATAGTGTTTTTGAAGCCTGCTTGAATTTATTGACCATAAACAAGTTTTTTTTAATTTTTTTTTTAGTATAAAATAACTGAGCCATTATCAATGTGGCCTCAATAGACCATCGAAAATTTGACAGTTTATTCTACACAACAGAAAATAAGTTTACTGAATGTCGTTATTAATGTGTATTGTTATGTGCTAAGAGACGAACAAATATTTATGAAATCGAATTTTCAATATATGTTTTCGACACAGACACCTGTGGAAATTTTAAGATAGGTCTCGTATGCTTCATGAGTTGGAATTAAAAATTAAAGGTTCCCCAAGTGAAATGGTTTGAATGGTCTATCATAAAAAAAATTTAAAAAGGAGAAAAAATTGGAAACTGACGAAGCTAAGCAATAGAAATGTAGCCTTTTTCATATGTGTATTCAGTGTAGGTTGATTATTATTGGAGCACCTTGTCGCGTACCAAAGAACATTACTTTGCCGTTAGAATCGAAAGTTTCGAGGTTTGGTCCTACTAGCCTTTCATTTATAGACCTCGTAGCCGTGAGTCTGATGTATTTCTAGCAAGAAATACTTTTTCTGAATGGCAGGCCTTGTGCAGAAAGAATTCATAATTAGACAAATAAATTCAGCTTTTGTCTCCCTTGTGTAAAAGGACTAATTAATTCTGATCTTCCTGGACGAGTTAACTGACGACAAATTTGTTAGGCAAATTTTTATCTCGCGGTTACGGCCCCATTTGCAAGGATTTATTTTGTCTCAATTAACAATCTGAGCTTTTTAGAGTCCTAAAAAAAGAGAATTAAATTTCTGCTGTTTTGAGTTATGTGGTGAATTTAATTCTGAATATCGATTTTTTCTATAGATAGCAATCGAGCTGGTTTTGTGATATTATTACAAAAATATATAACATAAATGGAAAACTTCTACAAGCTTGCGGTACAATCCCGATTAGGAATATATAAAATATTCAACTCAGTTTTTCTCTCTGTGTCTCAGCTTTTACGTATTTTTGGGTGGTGATGAATTGCCATTGTAATGAATGTATCTGTTAAAACCACGCAGAATGGATATCATGTCATCTAAACAAGATGAAGCGTTCTGACAGTTTAATTACTTGTTGCTGGTAACACAGTAAATCTGAACCACAGGATTGTAGCAAGCGAGGAACGTTTCCACACGACATGAACACAGATTAAACCCAAACAGCAGACGAATTTTTATTCAAATCCTTTACTTGTAGCTCATCTAGAAATAAATGAGGAAGGAATAAAGTGTGAGGTTCCCCAGAATAATCGGAAAACTGAAAATCTATCAAACTGTGGGACTTTATTGCGTTACGTTTATCAAAAAAAAAAAAAAAATCACTTGTACAAGCTTTAGACACGTTAAGCAATTACGTGTTGGAGTTATAAATCAATCATATGTGAAAAAATGTGTCGATTGTTTCATGATCGATGGTGGAACCTACACGAAGTAGATAATTTGTTCTGACCTACTGTCTAGACTGAAGCTTTTAAACAATATAGACCACAAATCTCGTGAGGACGATATGAATTCTCTATTATGAGTGATATCGGATTTCTGATGATGTCGTCGTCGTCGTCGTCGGCCATACTCGTTTCCGAGTTTATGTTACTCTCTTGCATGTTTATTTGTGTGTGCGCTGGTGGCTGAACAGGCCGATTCTTGCATAGAACAGCCGTCCGCACACACTGCACCCAAATGTGGGTGGCTGGCGCGGTAGGGTTTGTCGGGCTTTCCGCCTTAAACGAGATTCAGCTGCCAGACTTCGCCGCTCCTCTTCGAAACGTGCCACTGCTGCGGAGGTAGTTTTGCGCCATAGAACGCGGTCTTTTGTGAGGCTGTCCCAGGTGGTAAGGTCTATATTAGTTTTCTTCAGGGTCTTCTTGAACTGATTTTTGTAGCGTTTCTTAGGGGCACCGCGAGGTCTGCTGCCAGTGCTGAGCTCACCATATAAAAGTTGGCGAGGGAGTCTACTGTTGCTCATACGCTGAACGTGTCCAACCCATCTAAGTTGGTGGCTGATGATGAGGGCTTCAATGCTATACATTTGAGCTCTTTCCAAGACTCTAATATTGGACACATAGTCGTCCCATTTAATGTTCATTATAGAGCGAAGTTTTAGCTGGTGAAATCGCTCCAATTTCTTAATATCTCGCCGGTAGAGTGTCCATGTCTCACACCCATACAGCAACGTGGAGACAACTACAGCTTGGTAGACCATCAGCTTGGTGCTTAAATTAAGATCTTTGTTTAGGAACACTCGCCGAGTAAGTCGTCCAAAGGCTATGTGTGCTGCACGAATTCTGTTTTCTACATCCTTCTCTGCTGTGCACTGTGTAGAGAGAATGCTTCCAAGGTAGGAGAAGCTATCTACTTGCTCAAGGGCTGTGCCGGAGATGGTAACATCAAAGTCTGGGATTGTAGCTCCAGGGGCAGGTTGCGCCAGCACTTTAGTTTTTCGGGTGTTGATGGTCAGGCCAAAACGGTCATATGCGTCCTTGAAGTAGTTTACGGACTGTTGTATCTGCTGAGGAGTATGTGCTGGAGAGGTGTTGTCATCTGCATACTGCAGTTCTGTTACCTGGGTGAGGAAAGTTAATCTTGATGAGCGGAGTCTTGCTGGATTAAATAGTCCTCCGTCAAACCGGTATCTGATCTCCACGCCTGTGTTGGGGGTAGATGACGTTTCGTAGAGCATTGCTGCCAAATATAGGGCAAAAAGTGTTGGTGCAAGTACACAACCTTGTTTCAGACCATTTGTGATAGGGAACTTTTCAGAGGCGTCATTCTGATAAAGGACTTGACCAACCATACCATCGTGGAGTGCTCTAATCAATCCCAGAAAATGTTCAGGGCATCCAAATCGTCTTAATACCATCCACATTGCAGATCTAGGCACGGTGTCAAAAGCTTTCTCTAGATCATAGAATACCAGAAAGAGCGGCTTTTGTTGTTCTCTGCACTTCTCTTGAAGTTGTCTAGCACAGAAGATCATATCTGTGGTGCCCCTCGAGGCACGGAATCCACATTGAGATTCTGGAAGTACTCTCTCTGACATAATTTTAAGGCGATTCAGCAGGATTCTAGCAAAAGTCTTTCCTGCTATAGATAGAAGAGAGATACCACGATAATTGTTGCAGATACTTCGATCCCCTTTTTTGAAGATGGTGACTATGTTAGCATCCTTCATGTCCTGAGGCACCTCCCGAGTTTCCCACATGAGAAGAATGAGTTGGAAAATCCTGGTTTTCAAGGGTAACCCCCCACTTCGAATCAGTTCTAAAGGAATATTGTCTGGTCCAGGAGCTCTACCTGGATTCAGGCTATTCAGTGCTTTGCAAAACTCCTGGAAAGTTGGCGGGACTGACATCCAAGGTTGTGGAGGGTGCTGCGGCATATTCCTAAGGAAATCGTCTGCAGCAGTAGAGCTACGGTTCAAAAGAGAGTTATAGTGTTCTTTCCAGCGCTTCAAGATGTCCTGGCTCTCGGTAAGAATGGTAGTGTTATCAGCTGCTTTTAGTGAGCCAGATGAGCTGCGAGTAGGTCCATATAGCTCTTTAATTCCTGCATAAAATTTTTTAAGATCCCTAGCGTCTGATAGAGTTTGGAGTTCCTTTGCTTTCTGTTGCCACCAGTTATTCTTGATTTCCCTTATTTCTGTCTGACATTTCCGCTTAAGGGCCTGAAAGCGGGTTTTCTTCGTCACAGAAGTTGGATCTTGAACGAGAAGTTGATGTAACTACAATGTAAAATAACCATTAGTAACCTTCATATTCGTGATCACAAATCTGATTTAACGAACGTCTTTCAACTTAACGTTTGTGAACACTGTCAGTTTTTCCAATCACAAAAAGACTGTAAGATTATTTGTTTTATATGGTTGCGTTGATGTTTTCTGCCCCCACTTCTTGGATGACTAAATCGTTTGTTCACCTGTCTGTCCTTTCTACGAACAACATTCTCCGCCAGTGCCACATTTCTAACACATTAATGTGGTTATGTCTTCAGCATTTACTGTACAACTGTCATTGCCTTACCAGAAGATAAGTGATAGTTTAAATATTTTCTCTGTGGTGATGGTTATTATACTGCTGTACCATAGCTTCTCCAGAACTAAGCGCCTCTTGGTTTCATTTTCCCAGCCACCTGAGCTAATCAGTTGTTAGCATCACTCACAACAGAACCAAAGTTGTTAATCTGATGAACACTTCGGAAATACCATTACTTTTGCCTTAGTTCCGTTGATATGAATTCTGAGAATGCGACATTGTCTTGTATTCACTCTGCTATTTATCACACAGTTTCCTCGTTAATTTCGTAATGTTCTTGCAGATTCTTGTTAGCAAGAGAGCTGATGAAGACAACGGAGGACGTTGTCGAAACATTGTCATCGTTTAAAGTAAAAATACGGCTGCAAACCCGTGAAAACTATGTTGCATTTATGCGCCAGGAAATCTCTATATAGTCAGCTTTCTGCAAACTACTCGCTAAAAGTGTGATTTCAGCAACTAACCGTAGGTATCAGTAAGAACGGAGACTTTCCCGGCGTATAACTGCAATGAAGTATTCACGGGTTGTAGTGGTCCGTTCTGTGAGATAAAGGGGGGGGGGAGGGCAACCACTACTTTTAGGTTTATCGGGAGTAATATTAATTTTTTTTATCTGGAAAGCCAGAATCACGAAATGTTGTAAATTAAAGGTTCATAAAATATTGAGTTTATTGGGTCTTATGTCTTTTACATTGCTGGGTATATATTTAGATTTAATATTAAACACAATACAATGCAAAGCAAGCAAGCAATACCTAGACCTTACAATTTGCCTGATAAATGCAAACATTAACTGGATTTAAATATCTAAAAAATTACAAGAATGAATGTGAAACATCGTGGCATTGCAGACCAGCAAATAGATGTTAAAAATAATAAAAAATTCCCAGGGTGCCAGTTAAAATGAAAATAACATTATTTGAACCAAGTTACAATGAACAAGAGGATTTTAAAGTTCAAATTTTACGTGAAATTAAAATGCCAGCTAGCTCAGGGACATTTCAACATTAAAGCTGAGATCCTACTCCCAGGAGTCACTTACGGGTCGTAAAGCCTCGTGAGAAACCATGGAACCTCGACCTGGCGTCGGAGTACATTACCATGTCGTCGTAGCTGCTTGTAGGTTGCGGCATGATCATACTAATTTATTTCATGATTTTATAATAATGCTTAATTGACAAGCTTTCCTAAATGCGTTACGTTAAATACAACTCGAGTAAACTAATTCAATTTCCTGTTTTACCAGATTATTCATTTATTATCTGAGACTTTCAGTTTTGGCTCTAGACCTTTTTCTCTGGATCCGTCGATACAGCACGGGTGTCATGTTGGTCTCTTCACGGCTGTTGGATTCAGTAATTCCGATATTTACCTACATATTTAAATAACTACACTAAAATCGTTTAGAAACTTAGCATCTTTTGTAAACAATGATTATTTTAATATATTTAACTTTTTTAAACTTTTTCTTTTACACAGGCTATTTAAATACGACTCAGATACGCTGTTAATGCATTATATCGATAAAGAAAATACTGTAGTAGAGATTGCACATTATTTCAGCAAGCTTATAATTCAAAAAAAGTAAAACAGAATGATATTGTTGTAAATGTTAAACTATCAGAAACATTGGGTCAAGGAACTGGAAGAATTCGGTAATGTCCGTTTGAAGAAAACATTTCGATATTTGCATGGAATGATTTTGGGAAACCTTGAAAAGCTGAAATCTGATTGGCCTGAGGGGAATTCGAACCAGTGTCTTCCTGAATGTGATTTTATGTATGGAATTCGTATTAGATCTACGAATAACTCCTGTTGTGCCTTTCAGGGTAGACATAAATATTGGACACCTTCTTTCTGATACTTAGTTGCCCAAAGATAGATTGTGTTTTCTTTACGTTCTTTAAATTGTCTTTTTCTGTAGCGATCGTGTTTTTATCTTTACCATCCTGTACAACTGGAGACGACTGCCCGCTCTACTGCTCGGTGTAGTGCCCCTTCAGACAGACATGCCCGCGACACTTGCCGGCTAATGGCCTTGTCTTGCCAGGTCTGGTGGACAGTGTCCTGGCGGCTACAAGACAGGACACAGGGTGCTGCTCAACAGGCAGAGGGCTACCACAACGGGTGGCCGACAAAGAGCGTTTCACTGTTACCAACATCGTGAGCAGAGAGTGGCAAGTAATGGCAGGAAAGATAAGACCTTATCCAGGCGCTATTATCAGTATATCCGATACTGCCGGCTGTTATGGAAGAAAAGAAACGTCCGTGCCAACGAGTTTTCGTATGAATATGGAGTACCACTTTAACTGTAAAACAGTTAACATAAAAAATTTTCAAGAAAATCAGAAGCAGAGAATCTTGTATTGGGTCACCTTCAGTCCAAAGGGGATCGAGAGATCATTTAAAAATATAATTTTCGTCATATGTGAGGTTCATAAACTGAATGCAATTGAATAAACATGAAATCAGCGATTTATTCCAGTGAATAACCGGTTTTATGTACGAATCGTTGGTACACCAAAATAGACTCTTTTATTTGTTAAACTCATTTAAAAAAAAAAAATCGTTTAAAATTGGGTTGTTGCATATTGAACTGCTGCCCATTTTCATGCTGTTCTACAAAGATACAAAACCAGCACGCTACTACTGACGTTTCAGACGGAAACTCGTTATATGATTTGTGAATGCAGATGGATTTCATTTAGGTTTATTGAAATTGTATGTGAAGACAGGTTGATTCAGTAATATGTTGATATATGGAAGTCAGTGGTTTTAAATACAAATCTAGATTTGAATACGGAAATTTTTACTCGAGTTATATGTGTCTAACACCATGAAAAATATGAATGGAGACGCAGACAGTATACTAAAAATAAATTCTTGGTTGTAAAACCAGACCCTTCTTACAAAATCACAACTAATGGTGAATTTGTAACTAAATGATAAACTTCATGAATACCGGGATGAAATTTCCCATATTCTATAATTGCACTTTGCCGCTTTGATACTTGTACGAATTTTCACCCGTCTGGGCACAGTAACTTAATGGAAGAAATATTGGCGAAGTTTTCACTGTGTCTACTTACGTTCCAATTTTTGTACCATAATTTTGTCAATAAACAGATTATTCTTTTAACAAGTTTTAAGCAAGTTTCTATTAAACTTCCATCATAAAAATTCATGTAGAAATCCGTGTGATACATACAGCCCAATTACAGTTACCCAATATTCAAATAATTGAATATTGAAACAATCTACATGTCCAAATACGTCTGACTAGTGATTTATGCGACACAGTTGACCTTTCTACATCCATTCGTCATCATTAGTTGTTTTTGACAGATTATTAAAGTCATTTAGTGTTTTCTGAAAGCATGTAAGTTTTCTCTCATGAATAGAACGTTAAAAGGAAAGTGACTAACACAGCGTTACAATAGCATAGTAGTTGCATCGATTGTGATTAATGACGCAGGAAGCCACATCTGTTCGTGTAAATGCAATTATATGTTGTAACACGAAATCGTTTCCGGGTTCTAAAAGACAATTTTTATCATTTTTTACTCATTTTTCTTTGTTGAAAATACGCTTGTCTACTGTAATAGGTCCTGGATTCAACCAGAATAACACGTAATTATATGAGCAGTAGAACTTGTATAAGTGTTACTTCCAGAAATCGAGCGTGGTGGGTGAATGGTTGACGTTCTGGTCTCGCATTCAGGAGGACGCGGGATCTAATCCCCATCCGGGCATACAGATTTTGGTTTTCCGTGGTTTCCCCAAATCACACCAGTTGAATGGCAGGATGCTTCTTTGAAAAGGCTATGGTCGAATTCCTTCCCGTTCCTTGCTTCCAGTTCTTTCCCACCTCTAATGACCTGTACGATGACGAGGCGTAAAGCCATAAGAAAAAATAAAAAGAAATACATCCAGAATATTTCACATTTCCATCAGTAATAATAATCTTAATGTCCTCTATTATCCTATAATTTTTATATTTTCTTTTAGTTCGTAATTGTAGAAATCGACACAGAATATGACAAGGAATATGTTTTTAATGTGGGTTTAAATGCTTTTAGTGAAATAATAGTTACTTTTACAGTAAGGAAATTCATAGATTTTTAGTATTTATTAAAAAGGTTACAGTTCCTTTTTAATTTCTGTCATCTATACTTTTTAAAACATGATTCCGATTTCAAGCAGATCTGTGAATTAGTTGTTTGTATCATGGAGATAGAAATTTGAAATTTATTGGTGTTGCAAGTAATTGAGATTTCAAGTTCTCAAGTTTCCTGAATTTGATAAATTAATTTTAGTGTCATCTTTTGATTAGCAATTTTCCTTGTACAAGAAATGTTTGGTCAAATTTCATAACAGAGACAACAGTTGATTATGACTGTTTAACTTACTGTATTATTCCTTGCCACACTGATTACATTTCAATGCGAATTATTAGACAAATACTATTTAGTTTATCTTTATAAAACAAAAGTGAAATTTTTTAAGGAATATCAATGCTTGTTAAGGCACGCCACTCTCTGTGCTGTTACTAGAATGTCAGGAAAAATCCGGGGATGTTAAGGTGTGTTGGAGTAGTGAACAAATCTTCCCCACTTTAATGAAAATGACGCAAAAGTAAATGCGGTGATGTACGTCGCATCCTCTCTCTAACCATTTCAGATGTTCATATATCTTTACTGATTGGTGACGCTTTCAGACACTTAGAGTATTTCTATATTCGTTATCACTATGTAAGAAATGTCATTTCATTTATTGTGAAGAATAAAAAAGCCGATGGATAAATTACAATTAAATTCATTCACATTCGTTTTTTATTCTAAATATGTTCAATTTTATGTTAATCATGAAATTGTAATACTAAATGAGTTTCAAATTCATTCATTCAATAGACAAAAAATTGAATATGAATAATGATATTTGATAACCATCCCACCGACCGTTTGGAAGATAACGGTAGAAAATATGATTTTTCGATCTATATAATCAGTTATTTGATAGACTTCCTTAATTTTGGTGATCGTTAGTTTTCGAACTAATGTGTTTTTTTCTGTGTAATGAGTACAACATTGTTACTAAAACATCAACATGCTAACAGATATTTTATTTCAGGTAATTGCCGTTAATGACCATTCAGAATGCCTCGAAATATCACAAACATACGGCAGCAGTAGTAAAACATCGTTTGTTGTGCTTATTTCATTTTACGGTGCCAATATATTTTACCCACGAAGATTAACGACGCTCTTAGGGCCTTATTACACTAGGCGACTTGGCGGCGCCACCAGCCGGGCCACTGGTGGCTCTGCTCGTCGCTGGGCACAGGGTCTTATGGAGCTTATTACACTAGGGCAGCCAGTGGCGCCGCCAGAAACTGGCGGCCGGCTGGCTGCCCTGCCCGGCGACCAGGCGGGCAACCACTGGTGGCCGAGAGCCGTGGCGGGGCATTGTATCTTACGTAGCTTATTACACTAGGCCACCTGGCGGCGCCGCCAGACTCGCCACCACGCGTTCAGTCTACTGTTCATATGCCCCTTCCTACTTTACAATTTTAAAATTGCAGAGATACTGAGTGTCAGGTTTGGTGAGACAACTGGGGACAGTCATCCTGTGATGGGAGGGAATGAATGACGAACCTACAAAATTTGAAATAAATTTTCAGGAAATTGCGAAGTAACTCAGAAAGTTAAAACTGGTGTAACTGGTGTATGTAATATTACTACAGATTTATTAAAGATTGTGGGATAGGATATTGTACCTTACCTTAAAATTTTGTTTAAAATGAGTTTGGAGACTTGCTGCTTACCAAAGGATTGGAAAAGACCGATAGTAGTACCAGTTCATAAAGGAAGGGTTAAAAATATGGTGAAAATTCCTGGCCAATTAGTTTGTCATCAGTGATGGGCAGAATGATTGAGAGATTGATATGCAACTATATCAGAAATGTCTGTGAAGAACGAAACTAGTTTTCAGATCGACAACATAGCTTTAGGCAAGGATACTCATTTGAATCTCAGATAGTGGGCTATATGCAAGATATTTCAAATGAATTTGAAATGGGAGGCCAAGTTGATAGTGTGGCACTAGATCTTTCTAAGGCATTTGACAGAGTGAGCCATAAAATGGTTATAATAAACTGAAATGTATTGAATTGAATGAAAAAGTTACTTGCTGGGCACAGGAATTCTTAAAAGTCAGAAAGCAAAGGGTTAGAGTAGGAAATACATTATCAAGAGAAGTGGAAGTAAATATGGGAGTTGCTGTTCATTATTCTAATGAATGACTGTGTTACGGTCAGAATCTAGGTATTTTTCAAATGATACAATGGTATACAATAGGATAAAAACAGGTGAAGACTGAACAGTTGCAGGATGATCTGGATAGAATATCTAAATGGGTAGGTCAGCATGGAATGAAGATAAATGCCAAGAAGAGTCGGCTTATAAGATACAAAGATAAATAGATCTAAAGGTTAATTATGATTACAGAGTGGGGTCAGATTTGCTTGATGAAGTGTAAATTCTTTGCATAACGTTTGATAAACTCAATTGGGCAGGTGGTAGAAAAAGGTTACAAAATCCTTCATTTGCTGAAGAGGGTGATGAGAGGATGTAACAGAGAAGTTAGGGAGTTGGGTTACAAAACTTTGGTCAGATCATTTGTTGAATATGGTGGCGTAGTTTGGGACCACATTTTGGAGATCAAATACAGGAGTTGGAAGGTGTGCAAAGAAGAGCAGCTAGATTTGTTTGTGGAAATTATCGCAGGACCCAGTCAGTAACTGATATGATACAGGAGCTGGATTGGGACTCATTGGAGGAAAGGAGGAGGGTGAAGAGAGTGCTGTAAATGTGCAAATTGCTACCGGAGTGTTAGCTCCTCGCAATTAAACTGTATTCAGACGACAACAAGTTTTTTTTTAATTACTTAAGGATGTCTAAATCGTCTTTCTTTTAATAATTGTACTTAGTAAACGTTGATATTACCGGGAAAGATACGAAAATGAGAAATTCTTCTTGATTTACCCCTTTGTCTTCTCTACACTTTCACTTCCAATCATTTCCACAGTGACATTCTGTAGTTCACTGGACATATTCAACTACACAATTCGCATACAATGCGATGATAACAGCAAAGTGAGTGCTCGGTTGTGCGAGTGGCTGGCTGGTGGCGCCACCAGAATCCTGGTTGCGTCGCCAACAGAGACACCAGTGCCGCGGCTGGTTGCGCCGCCAAGTCGCCTAGTGTAATAAGGCCCTTATAGTGAAGTATGTTCCGTGACCTTGGCTACTTCTCTCTGGGTTAGTAGTTCGATTCTCTTCCAGCAGCAGGTTTTACGACCGGACGTGAATCTAAAGCACGCTCTCTATCGGCTGTGGCGTGCCAGATCACAGCAGCTTAAAGGGGAAGACTCCTGATTCAGCTTGGCTTTGATCCCGAACGAATACACAGTACATAAAAGCGCGCATATTAATGGCCACCGCGTGTGAACATTTAAAACAAAAGGAGTGTTTGAAGTCAGATTGACGTGGTGATATTGTAACATTAATTTTACCGGTTTATATTTCATATTTGAGAATTAATTAAAAATTCCCTTTACGTATTGTTTCCATGAAACAAATCCTATCACCTTGAAAGCACAGAAAGAATTCGGGAAAAATTTTGTAATACTTTGTGGCTTGAAAACATAGGAAATTTGAAACTGTGTACAATTTTTAAGAATTCCTGAACTCATAATTTATGTAATAATAAAACATATGTATGTATTGGATGAATGAAGTATTAAAAATAACTGAATACAATATCCGACACCGAACATAATATTTGTAGGTATCAGAAATGGTTATGAAGTGCAAATATTACGACGCTTTGAGGAATATAACTTAACTGCTGCATATTATTTATTAATTTCTTTATTGTTGTTCTAAACCATATTTGTTTATTTTTATAAGTCAGTTTGTTGAGAATTTTTTAGTGGAATGAATATTTTCAAGCTCCGTTGAGTCACATGTTGAAGAATCGAATGAAGTAATGAGGTTATCTTATTTAACTCACTGTTTAATGATTCAAATACAGCAAAATGTAAAATAAAGCCTAATTTGTAGCCGAAAGTGTTTCTAGTAAAATGCATTGTTTTGTTATCTTTTAATGCTTATAAGTATCCTGTTTTATTTATATACACTGAGGTGACAAAAGTCATGGGATACCCTACTAATAGCTAATGGCATTGACTCCACTAGTCGTTGGAAGTCCTCTGGAGAAATATTGGGCCATGCAGCCTCTATAGACGTCCATAATTCCGAAAGCGTTGCCGGTGGAGGATTTTTTGCACGAACTGATCTCTCGATTATGTTCCATAAATGATCGGTGGGATTCATGTCGGGTGATCGCGGTGGCCAAATCATCCGCTGGAATTGTCCCGAATGTTCTTCAAACCAATCGCGAACAGTTATGCCCGGTGACATGGCGCATTGTCATCCTGGAAAATTCCATCGTTTTTTGGGTACATGAAGTCCATGAATGGTTGCAAGTGGTCTCCCAGCAGCTGAACGCCATGTAAACACAGCCCACACCATTATGGAACCACCACCAGCTTGCACAGTACCTCGTTGATAACTTGGGTCCGTGGCTTCATGGGGTCTCCGCCACACTCGTACCCTTCATCAGGTTTTACCAATTGAAATCGTGACTCATCTGACCAAGTCACTTTTTTCCAGTCGTCTACGGTCCAAGTGATATGGTCATGAGCCCAGCAGCGCCGCTGTTGGCGATGTCATGCTGTCAGTAATGGCACCCGAGTCGGTCTTCTACTGCCATAGCCCATTAAAGCCAAATTTCGCCGGACTGTCCTAACGGACACGCCCGTCGGACGTCCCACATTCCTTCCTGCGGTTTGTTCACGCAGTGTTGCTTGTCTGTTCACACTGACAAGTCTACGCAGACGTCGCTGGTCGCGCTCATTAAGTGCCGGCGGTCGACCACTGCGTTGTCAATGATGGGAGGTTATGCCTGAATTTAGGTATTCTCGGCACACTCTTGACACTGTGGATCTCGGAATGTTGAATTCCGTAACAATTTTCAAAATGGAATGTCCCATGCATCTAGCTTGTAATAGTATGAGAACATTACGATTACATTATTTGTTTAGTGTGGTTATAAGCAGCAGGTAAGAATTATATTCTGTGCTGACGTAAACTTCCAGCGACACGGTGACCAGGCGGGTCAGCTACCGACCTGAGCCAACTTCCAGGAATCCAGCGTGGTATTGTTCCCCTAACAAGAAGTGACCCTCCTCACTGTCAACTGGTGAAAGGCTGAGTAGGAACATCGCCCTAAGAGCGAAATTTATGTGGCTCCAACCAGGGGCGGATCTAGGATTTTGTTTTGGAGGGGGGCTTGAGCGGACTTTGGTTTGGGGGGGGGGGCTTGGCTTGAGTGAATTTTGGTTCAGAGGTCTTGCGTTCAGTGGATTTGGTTTTGGGGGGGGGGGGGCTTGAGTCGGGAAAAAGGTAATATTTATAGCCTCCTCGGGCTTCAAAAAAAAAAAAAAAAAAAAAAAAGTCTCAAAACTACAATTTCAGGGGTGGACCTAGATACGTTTGGGGGGGTAGTGATTTTTGCAGTTGGGACAATTTATGGAGACAGACCGTAGCGAAATTCAGACACGGTGTGTTTGCATTTTCTCACGAACAATGAAAGAAAGGGAAGTGCCGATAAAATGCAATTCACCGAAACTTAGGAGGAGTCTGAATGTTGAGAGTTCATGTGTGTGTGTGGGGACACTGTGGCTCTCCAATAACAAAGTTAGTTACTATTTTATTTAAAACATTTCTTTCATGTCTGGACGTATCCGGAGATGGCAGGGAGGAAGACGAACCTGGATTGGCAGAACGCACGTCCAGGGGTCTCCCCGAGCTGGGGAAGCGAGCGGCGATGATGGCACCAGGGACTCGTCCGACAGATCTCGAGGCGAGAGGTCATTGAGGGGAGCGTGTAGCTAACAAGAGGCGACCCGTACAAAGTCATAAGTGTTTGTGTCCACACGGACACCAGTGTGACTGGAGGTTGTTTATGTGAAGACAGGTGTTGGCGTGTCTACCCCTGTTCTGACTCACGGTAAAACACCTACGTTATGGAAGTGCACTAAAATTCAAAGGCGCTCTCTTACCCAAATAGCGACATTGGCAAGTAAACTTGCAGATAAGAGCTTGAATCTGCCGAACTGTAATGAGTTTTAGCAGGAGCAATAAATTCAAATAACTTCTTGTTTATAACAAAATCAAGGACGTGCTTTTATCTTTTAATTAGTTTGTATGTCGTAAATATTTGATTGCTGACAAAATGATATGTTCACTTCATGTGTAAATTTTAATGGCTGAATAAATGTCAGGTTATGGAAGTTATATTGATGAATCATGATGTCATGCATTTTAATTGATTATGAACCCTTTCTCAATTGAAATAACTATACTCCTGGAAATTGAAATAAGAACACATTGACGCCGGTGTGTAATATCCACCATACTTGCTCCGGACACTACGAGAGGGCTGTACAAGCAATGATCAAACGCACGGCACAGCGGACACACCAGGAACAGCAGTGTTGGCCGTCGAAGGGCGCCAGCTGCGCAGCGGTTGGGCACCGCCGCAGTCAGTGTCAGCCAGTTTGCCGTGGCATACGGAGCTCCATCTCAGTCTTTAACACTGGTAGCATGCCGCGACAGCGTGTACGTGAACCGTATGTGCAGTTGACGGACTTTGAGCGAAAGCGTATAGTGGGCATGCGGGAGGCCGGGTGGACGTACCGCCGAATTGCTCAACATGTGGGGCGCGAGGTCTCCACTGTACATCGATGTTGTCGCCAGTGGTCGGCGGAAGGTGCACGTGCCCGTCGACCTGGGTCCGGAAAGCAGCGAGGCACGGACGCACGCCAAGACTGTCGCATCCTACGCAGTGCCGTAGGGGACCGCACCGCCACTTCCCGGCAAATTAGGGACACTGTTGCTCCTGGGGTATCAGAGAGGACCATTCGCAACCGTCTCCATGAAGCTGGGCTACGGTCCCGCGCACCATTAGGTCGTCTTCCGCTCACGCCCCAACATCGTGCAGCCCGCCTCCAGTGGTGTCGCGACAGGCGTGTATGGAGGGACGAATGGAGACGTGTCGTTTTCAGTGATGAGAGTCGCTTCTGCCTTGGTGCCAATGATGGTCGTATGCGTGTTTGGCACCGTGCAGGTGAGCGCCACAATCAGGACTGCATACGACCGAGGCACACAGGGCCAACACCCGGCATCATGGTGTGGAGAGCGATCTCCTACACTGGCCGTACACCTCTGGTGATCTTCGAGGGGACACTGAACAGTGCTCGGTACATTCAAACCGTCATCGAACCCATCATTCTACCATTCCTAGACCGGCAAGAAAACATGCTGTTCCAACAGGACAATGCACGTCCACATGTATCCCGTGCCACCCAACGTGCTCTAGAAGGTGTAAGTCAACTACCCTGGCCAGCGAGATCTCCGGATCTGTCCCCCATTGAGCATGTTTGGGACTGGATGAAACGTCGTCTCACGCGGTCTGCACGTCCAGCATGAACGCTGGTCCAGCTGAGGCGCCAGGTGGAAATGGCTTGGCATGCCGTTCCACAGGACTACATCCAGCACCTCTACGATCGTCTCCATGGGAGAATTGCAGCCTGCATTGCTGCGAAAGGAGGATATACACGGTACTAGTGCCAACATTGTGCATGCTCTGTTGCCTGTGTCTATGTGCCTATGGTTCTGTCTGTGTGATCATGTGTTGTATCTGACCCCAGGAATGTTTATATAAAGTTTCCCATTCCTGGGACAATGAATTCACGGTGTTCTTATTTAAATTTCCAGGAGTGTATAATAAAATTTTACCTGAGATTAAAAACTAAATTCACATGTTTCATAAATTAATAAGGCACCCAGACCCACCGCACGTTACAAGCTCTAAGTAGAATACCACGTTCGAAATCCGTTAATTCTCGTCGTGAGGCCATAATCACATAATCAACCTTCTCACTCGAAGCATTTAACCACAAATGAAAGTCCTGCCCAGGCACTTACCATTTATACAATTTGTAAGCGACACTACTGCCATCTATATATTTGTATATTGCTATCACATGACTTTTGTCACCTCAGTGTATGTCCTAATGCTGAACAGAGACACTGTGTTTCTGTCTTGTTCTTGTGTAATTTCCAATACTTTTATTCTAGTAGAATTAAGTTTTTATACTATTTTAAATAAAAGTTTATTTTCTTTAACAGGTAAAAAGTTTTGAAAGATCGATGGAGAATGAATAGCCTCCTTAATAAGTGAGTATACTTTAATACTAATTTACTTTTGTCAGAGATGAAAATACATTTTTACAAAGGTTCAGTATAATTAGAAAATAAAATGAGAGGAGTAATTCACATTTTGTACCCTAAGAAATGCAACAACATTTTCATAAAATAACGATTTATGTAGATGCCACAAAATGTTGTCCCTGTAGTTACTTTCCTATTGACTCAAGATGCAATTAAAAAATGACGTAACTAATATCTCTAGTGCAAAACAGTTTTAACCATTTTAATACCTCAGATTTTTTACAAGAGATAATAACACAGGTTTTATTATGATCGAGTACTATGTGAAAATAATAGAATAGTAATTTTATTTGAAAAAAGAGGAAAATTCATGTTACGGCCTTCATATGCTTCTTAGAATTCACAAGGCCTTATATAGTTTACAAGTAGATAGATAGATATGTTCACTTTGATCACATGTGAGAATAATCTCGGGGATGTGGAACAGTACATACACTTATTAGTAATGTCACTATTACTATATAATTGATAATATTATATATTGACAAGTAGTTAGTTACGACCCATTAGTATAACCAATATTTCCTGTAATCTACAAATACAATCCCGAGTTAGTTAATACTTATTATGTGGAACAGTGTATAAACTTGTTACCAGCATCTAACAACCAGTTATTTTCTTACCAACCAGTTACCACAACTCATAAGCAGTCAATTACTTAAAAACCTTTTAGTATCATAATTTTTTACGGCAGTTTTTGAGTGCATGCTATCCCATGTTAGTTACTATATATGAATGAAATTTTGTAAACAGTGTAATTACTTCATTTGTCAAAAGTTTCAACAGAAAGAAAAACCATATATCATTTTAGTAATTGTGGACAACTTTGTCACCTTCCCCTTCCATACACCATATATACTATTTTATCATTCTTAGTTACCAAATTCCAAGAAGAAAATTCTTTCACAGAGTAAAATGGATTCTGAAGCAGAAACTCTTTCAGTTTGGACTTAAAGTAGTTGGGTTTTTGTAGATAACATTTAATTTCTGTTGGTAAGACATTGAATTGAGTGATATGATTCGACTACTGAATTATAAAAATGTACCACACAAGTTGGTAGGACTAATTACAGTTATATAAAGAAATATAATAAAAATATTACAGCAGGAACTATATTCACAGATAGTTCCTGTCAATAAATAGGAATATTCATTACGTTCCTTACCATTCAGTTTGGTCCTGGAACTCGCCATAGATCAAATGAAATATAAAAGCAGAAATAGTTGAAGTATGCTACGCAGATGATAACATATAAGGGATACGATCATTTCATCAGATCTTGTAAAGAAATGGGTGTCATAATATCTGCAGAGAAACTTGAGTATATGGCACTATTTCCATACGAGCTGAGACTAGTTGTAGGTGACAGATGCTTCGGGAAATAGTGGAAATATGGTACTTAGGAACATAACTAACATTTAGCAAGGTATCTTAGGAAAAACGTGAAAAACTAAATCAAAGCAGAGTACATTACACCCACAATAGAGTGCAAAAAATATCATTGCTAATAAAAGGCTAGTTTACACCCAGCATATTGTTGTAACCTTCTACTCAAAGTTACCTTTTTACTTTCCTTAATGGTTCAATATGTTTTTTAATTGCAAATCAACTATAAAGAAAATTATATATTATTATACATTTAAATCCACATATTAATTATTATTTACTTTTTGTTAATTTGTTTTGGTTCGATGCAGGTGTTTTCGTTCTATTTTTTGTCCATAGATGTGACTATTAAAACATCCAAAGAATTTATGTTGGCTATTTAAGTTTTTGTTAGTGTTCGATATTCTTTCCCCTCTGAATTACAATTAAAAACAATCATAAAGAAAGGCACGTATTTCGTTTAAATCTAATGTTAATTGTGAAAAGGATTGTGCAATGGAGTGAGGAGGAACTGAAATATGCACAGCAGTATACCATTACAAAATCCATGTATAGGAGTCATTTAATAACAATTGTATTTATACAAACAACTATTAAGAAATGAATTGCCAGAAAATTGCTTTTAACTCATAACTTACGACGGATTTAGACGCTAATAAAAATATAATGTGAAAAGTAATAAAAACATCAGGCAATTGTGTTGATTAAATAAAACATTAGGAAGGATAAAAAATAGGAGATCAGAATGTAATCAACCAGAGACTGAGGGGAGGAAAATAAACTAACTAAAGTCTGTATGGATAATGTTCAAGGCGGACAGTAAGAGCTGTAACAACTGGAGAAACATTATACAAATATTTGAATACCTGTAAAGAAATGAAAAAAGAGAATATAACATTGACAACGTGCGTTCAATATATATCAGTGTAAAGGTAGGAATAAATGAATGAGCAGAACACCACTTCACTGTCTGAAAAATGTTATTTTGCCTTTGGGAATAAATATCAACACCACGTACATACAGCCATTAACACACAAATAATTATATTGAATTGAATAGTAACAAAGATACTCAAACATAAAATATGTGAAAATGAGTTGCTACATAGGAATAACACAATGAATGTGCTTTACCTATCTTGTTGACAGCTAGCTAAAATTATATGCTAGAAAGTACAATACGCAAAAGATAAAATACGGAAGGATTAACAGGAAATTTGATATATCGATTTTTTTAAAATATGGTTGTCGTTCGCAGTTTGTTACCAACTTTCCCTTTGGTTCAGTCACTTCCGGTAGAGGCACTAGAGGCGTTACCGCGGCGATCCTATCTGTCCGTTGGCTTGTTACGAACTTTGTACAGCGAAACTAACCACGGAACTATAGTCGCTCCCGGAAAATGGTACCGTATTGGCCCAGCGGTTTAATCTTCCCATCTCAACGCGGTTGCACAATGCACACTTTGTATGACTTCACAGTGCAAATTCCTGTTCAAACTTTGGACCTCCCTATACGCGACGGAATGGGAGTTCTCTGACTACAGCCGAAGTTTGGGTGATTTGCCATATAATCAGAACCTGAACCTTTCTGACCTTTTTATGAATGTCTTCTCTCGTTGTATGCTAACCTAACTCATTGCCGGTTGGCTGTATTGTAAGGAAACTTAAAAGCCACAGTAAAAATTGATTATTTTGTTCATTTAGAAGATGTTTATTGATTTTATTATTTTCTGTACACTTGCATTTCAAATCATTGAAATCTGTCTATATAAACTGCTACTTTGGTCATCGTGTCCGTAATGCTGACGTCACGCAACCGGCCATCGTTACAGGTTAAATTACGGCCCGAGATGTTACTGCAAAATTGAGGTTATGGGCGTTCTATTCAGATAGGCAACCGCAAAGAAATGAGTTGCCAGAACACTGCGGTCAACCTGTTATTTTTTACTGGTTTAGTAGCAATTATTTTCGGTATACGTTTTCCCTATATTCTCTGTCACGGTTATAGTAAGCTGGAAGAAATTAATTGCATGAACTGTTAAATTCAACCTATCATTTTTGATGGAATATCTAGTTTTCTTGTAAGCGTGATAAGTGATAGCAGAATATTTTTAAAATCTTGTAACTAAATGAAGACTTTAACTTACGTTGTGAAACGATGGCAAAGAAATGTAAAATATGATGCCAACAGAAATACAAATTGAATCGTGCACAAAGTAAAGAATTACAGTGGAGATACTGGCTGCTGAATAATAGAAAATGTGAGAGTCTTTGTAACGAAGCATCGCATTTACAAAATGCTTTATTTCGTCATACCAATTACTGTAGAAAGTGCTGAATCAAAATGTTTCACTTTCTTCCTCTGTGAAAATACATATTTATCCAGAGCTTAATAACATTTGCATTTCAAACACGTTCCCCGTAATTAATACTGCTGAGATAAATCCTTCAGAATATTCAAATTCTGTCTCTCAGAAAAATGATAAACTTTCTGAATTTAGAGCGGATAAGATACCTTAAAGAAGTAATTTATTTCTTTATATTTGATATAATGCTATAGCTTAGTAACATCTAGAAACTGACAAATTGCTTCCAAATTTTGGCAACACTTTTAAATCGAGATTATAGTAATATTATTATAATTCATTTCAACGTCGAAGCTGCAATTTTATTGATTAATTGATTTTCATATTCAAGAGACCAAAATGTATCATTGATTTTTTATTCATAAATCCTTAGTAACTTTATATTCTTAGAATTATATTTATTATTCATGCCAATCTAGCTTACGTTGCAAAATCAATTTACCCAGGCCACTACGTTCCCAGTTTTTGCTTTAAATGCTTTGACTGTTGAAGGGAAATTGGTGAATTGTTCACTATTTCCCTCAATAATTTATTGTAGTCCATGACTCCCTTCCAAATCTTTTTCATTCTTTTATAATACATAATAAAGACCCGCATAGAAACTAGGTCGGCTACATGGAATATTACATGTTGGTGTGCGCAATTGTAACGTTCCACATTACAGGTACGATTGTTAAGCATTGATAGCTATAACTGTTACGTATCATCAGGACATGTTCGCAATTTCTTAGGCTATTCATTTATAATATTTCGAAAAGCTACTGTTCTGTTACTTCTTCTACACTCCTTACGTGTCAGTTGCTAATGTTCTCAACAAACCAGTTGTTTAACATTTTACTCTTCCTAGAATTATCAGTAGCTTCTTCCCCATTCTTATCGACAACTGATATCAACTGTTCCCCTCAATTTCGTAACATAGCCATATAAATTTGTAGTTTCATTATTAAATGTTCCCCTTCTATCTATTAAATTTTTCTTAAATGCATCTTTATCTTCCTTAATCATTTATTTATACCATATAATAACTTTTACTGTTATAAGCTTACGAATAATAAGTCTTAGCAGATCAACTACAAGGAAGTATACTTTCTCAACATGCTGGCTTAGAAACGATAGGAACAACAACCCCAAAGGTGCGAAACTAATGCAGCTTATTGAAGATGGCGTTCAAAATCATAAAAAGTCACTGGAACCTTATTTGTCCATTCCGAGTGTCCGCTTTGATATTTTGGAACATAAAAAGTCTGTAAAATGATTGGGGACTTGATCTCATTTGTTTAATCTAATACCTAATTGATAACTGGACGTTATTTGTGGAATTTCATCAAAGCATAATTAACCGGATAGTGCAGTCAAAACGGTCGACACAAGGAAATGTTTAGTCCGAAATGCAATCGACATAGTTATTGTTGACAGACCTCACTAATGGGCGCTAAGAGCTTCATTTGTAATGATTACTGTGAAATTACAGTCAAGGATCTTCTGCTACTATATACTGAGATTCTCTCTCTCTCTTTAATGCTTCTAAGTCTGTTCAGAATCAATACAGTTTCTTCGGATTTTATGGAGCAAACACATAGGGTCAAACACAGGCCAGATCAGATAGTGTGATCATTCATCCTCGGTTTATTTATTTATTATTTTTGTTCCATAGATGCAATAACATTAACAACTGCTATTGTGTCTAAAAACTAATTTTTGCTAATTTTAGACGTTGTGCACTACATTTTTGGAATAAATGAACCTCTTTAATACGTCCAGAAATAATCCATCTCATGAAATATATCAGACCATATAACGCGGTCATGGTCCGTGATCCTTTGAACTAATTTTTTTTTGTCGTAGATGTTATTCTAGACCAGCGACGAATGTACCCAAAACACCGGCGGTTTATATCTATTAAACCTATAAAACCTTATGGACCTTAAAACTAGCCTCCTAAGTCAAAGTTTTTCTTTTTTAACACGAAGAACGTTATGACACTACGTGGTTTGTGTTCCAAGTTAAATTCTGAGTCCCATGTTTCTTCTACCTCTACGCCATCCATCTAGGTCATTAGAGGAGGGAAAGCACTAGGAACGGGAAGTAATTCCGACGTGACCTTGTTGAAGGAACCTTCCCGTCATTCGAGGCCGCTCACCCACCACTCTCAGTCAAAGATCAGCCTATTTGTAATAGTTAGTTGAGGTTGCAAATTGTAATTAATATATTAATCAATCTTAACCCGTGACATTTCAATAGCCCAAAAGCAGATCGAACTTTTGAAAGAAGTTTCGGAGAAATTGGGTGTACAGGTTTCATTCGAGAAAACAGAATTTATTACCTGCGATAAAGAAACACCAAAATACATGGAGACAAAATGTAGAAAAATCAAACGAGTCTCATACTTCAGGTATCTTAGCGAAACAATCCAAGAGAATGGAACCGAAGTAAAAGCTAATGAAATTGGAGTCCAAAAGATGGAAACAGCTTATCGTCTAACACAAAACGTCTACAACTAAAAATGAATCTCCAAGCACACAAAACTGAGACATTACAATACAGTTATAAAACCAGAATGTCTTTATGGATCAGAAACATTTATATTGAACAGGAAAAAAGATACAGAAAACATTGAGAAAAAAGAACGCAAAATTATAAGTAAAATTTTGGGCCCAAGACTCATAGGAGACCAGTGCAGACTCAAAATTAATCAGGAAATTTTACAATATGCAAAAATGCATATTAGAAAACGCCGACCAAATTTTTATGGAAACATCAAAAGAATGAACCGCAACAGAGTGACAAGACAAATAGCTGAATTCTATCAAAACCGAAGTAAATTAATATCTTACACAATGAAATGGGTTGGAGAAATAAAAAAAGACCTCAAATTAGCAGGAATTGTTCCAGAAGATATCGAAAACAGAGACATACTTAAATCCAAAATTCACAAGTGGCAAGTTGACCGGGAGGAAATATTAAAGAAAAGATCAGGAACAACATGGTCAGATGAGAGAAAAGAAGCCCACGGCAAGCGTATGAAGGAAATATGGGCACAAAGGAAAGCGAACAAACGCTTCTATGTACTTTGCGTAGTACTAATGAGCTTATCCGCAAATAGTAATAATAAGATGGAGAGATTTGTTCAGGATAGGGTGAAATGTAGTATTGCTTCAAATCTGTCTGATAGAAAATGAGAACTTACTCACAATCTATTTAATACTTCAGTAAAACAATAAAATAAGTTTTTTATTGGTCACTTAACAATGCAGGCTCCTGAAAATGGAAATTTTTAAATGTCTAAAGAGGTACATTATCCGGACCTCTCTTATACTTAGTCTACATCGAATTAATATGATTCACACACGGATGAGAAACATACTTTTGCCTGTCATCACAATTTTTTTTAATGACAACAAAGCCTACAGCTGAAAAGTTTCAGTTAATAATTACAATCATTTCCCGCAGCTCCATAAACATTTAAACTGTCATAGACTGAGTAAATCGTTACGAATACTAGCAAACATAAACAGAAGTTCTTACATGTTGATTAGTCCTACGAAATATCGCACCAAAGGTTGAGGAGCTCATTTTTTAGTGTGTTACGATAATGTTCATTTTGTGAATAAGTGGTTAAAAACGTTAACTTTTAAGTCAGATATGTAAAGCTGAACTGATCTCATTTAATTAGGGTCATAGTCGTTCTCAGCAATAAATCGACGTCATAAAGGTGGAAAAGGACTGGTGTCAAGGAATGGGGAATGGATTCGGCCATGGTCTGATGAAGGAACCATACCGGCAATTGCCTGAAGTGATTTGGGCAAAATCTGGAATACCCAAATCTGGAGGGTCGGTCGGGGTTTCGAACCCACATCCACCCGAATGCGAGTCAAGATCGTTCCGCCCACCCAACACGCTAGGCGAACAATAGGTATTAACATTTTAATACATTGATATATTTTTGAATGATTCACGTTTTAAAACCGTTTAGCCAAGATCATGATTTTTTTTTTTTTTTTTTTGTCCTGAAAGCTGTTGGTGATGAATACGTACTGATTTCTAGGACTGCCTTATAAAAGGGGTGGCAGGGAAAAGCAAGATGTTGGAAATATAACGAGCAGAAAAAACACGTAGAACATCACAGGTAAATAGCCTGAGGTCCTAGCATCCGTTGGCAGTCTTTCTGCTCGGAAATTAAATCAGCGTTGTTTACAAACCACTGCTGCTGTTTATGTAACAGGGAAAAAATGATTTTGAAAACACTCGCTTTGTATTTTATTCCGCTAGATTTCTCTGTTTTTAAATGAAGTTCTGAGAATGTAAACGGCCATTCAGTGGCCATTATTACACTGAATGCAAAAGGTAAACGTTCTACAGGTGACACGTAACAAGGAATATGAATAAATCAAAGCTGTATCTTAATTCTGTGGTCCATTGTATATAGCTAAAAACCTCGAAAGAAAGTAGTTGTTCCTATTTATACTAAATCACTTAAAGCCCAGACAGCGCGAAACCTAGAGCGCTCTTAACTGGCGGGAAGGGAATCTATTACACGTGGTCTTCGTCAAATCTCTTCCGGCTGCCTTAATGGCGTCCTATGAAAATGTCCTGCCAATTATTCAACACAATATACCCGTCCGACCATTCAGATTTCGCTTCATTTTCCCCGAAACAAATCCAGTCGAATGCCGGATCGTTCCTTCAAAAGGCTATGGCAGAATTCCTCAATTCCTCGTTTCTTACCTCTATCCTCGAACAGATCAAATGTCATATATGTTGACGAGGCGTAAAACAAAAAGGAAACTTTTATGTCTTCCGTCTTTCCATGAATTTGCTGAAATACTCAGCACTTAATAGCTTCGTCTCCGCATAACACATAGCTCCAATGCCTTTAATTACTCACTGCATATTCTATTTCTTTAATATCTGATAATTACATTGCTTCAGCTTTTCCTAAAGCATGAAGATAACTAATACCGTATTTCAGTTTTATTTTTTATTTTTTTAAAAGACTTTCGGCATCTTTCCCAATACAGCCAGCTCGATAGTACTTATACGTCACTCAGTGCTTTCAGTTTCTCAAGTATGATTTGTTACCAGCTAATTAGGTACAGCACAGGATATGTCGTCCACAGACTTTCACAGACAAAACACTTAAACACCCATGCCGGCGGGCGGACTCCAACCGGCGACCTTCGGTACACGGAGCTAGATTTGTAAATTTGTTTCCAAATACCTTCCATAAATTCAAACTACTTTACTTATTAGAATATCCTGGTGTTAAAATGTTATTTGGGCATCAAAGAGTTACATACAAAAATTTTATCTCTCTATCTTGAGTACTTTTTGAGAAAATGTTCCCTAAATTTCAAAAAATCTAATTTACGAGAAATGGCTTCCAAAGTTTGTCAATACATTCTCACACCATAGAATGGTGCGAATAAAAATAATAATAACTCCACTTCTAGGACGAGTATAACGATAAATCAAAGTTTTGTTTGGAGAGAGGGGTTCAAAGTAATTAATGGTATATAAAAAATAATTTTTTTTATTTTATTTTACCACGTCCAGTATGTGCAGTTGTTTACAATCACATCCGTTGTGTCACATGCTAAGCTGTCAGCAGCAACGCTTTGGCTGGCAGACGTGACGGCGAGTGCGCGCGCACGCAGCGCCCCCTCCCCCAGCTCAGTCAACCACCTGGCCCCGCGCAGCGTCCTCCCGCAACTCCCGACCCGGCTAGTCGTTCGGCGCACCGCTCTGCAACAGGTGGCAACACTGCGCGCACAGTGGCTGAGCCAGCCGGCGTCGTGGCGGCAAGCACGGGCACGCCACTCCACGAATCACTGTGTCAGGCATCCGTGGAGAAGTCACTCAAACACTGGTGAAACCCATCGTTACTCTAAACGACGTTATCTGCGACAGTGGAAGCTCCGATTCGTGAAAATCGCCCTTATTTCACCCGCTTTGGTACACCGGTATGGGTAATGTTGCGTACATCATTGTGTATTGATTCAAGACAGCAAACGCATCTTACGTAATGTAAACAGAGTCAACGAGGAACTGTCAGAGTCTGTTGTCTTTTCGAATAATTACCCAGAAAGCATTTCACTGTGTTGCCACCTAATTAATCATCTTCAGACATTAATTACTTGGTTTCTGCGAGCTGTCGTCGATATTTTAAGCAGGATCGGGCAATGGCAATGTAAGAGCGACGCCTGGAGAGTTCTAGAATGATGTAGTGCGTGTTGGCTATCCGTCAGGCGTCAGGAAGGAGCGACCCAGTTAACGGCAAACACAAACAACGATGACGTCACAGGACAGCGCCCGTAGAGTCAACAGGCAGCTGCTTCCAGCTCGATCACACTGTTGAATCTTTGCAGTGTAGCTGCCCTGTAAAACATTCTGATTTGTCATTAATACATATTATTAGTAGCTACTGTGTTTGTAGATGAAATTCAAATTAAGTGACAGCTGGTTGATTGAGACCAAGTGAAAAACTAGACTATAGGAACAAGAATAAACTTGTGTGCTGCTATTTCGTCCTAATTAGAATACGTTCAATGTTTTACTAAATTCAGAACAAATCAGATTCGTTCTACATTTTAGTGACAACTTTTTGCTGATAGCAATAAAGTCGTAGTGAAATTACGTTTGGTGCTTCTCTCAAAGTTCCTTCTAATCTAGTTGATGTAATGAAATGAAATTTCGCTGTGTTCTGTATTAGTAAAGTTTTTTTTCAAATAGTCATCAGCGTAATTAGGTACATTTTCGCGAGGAGTTCAATGGTGTAGGCTCTTCTCTGCTGCACCGTTTACGTTCGTTTCCTTTCTGCAAACTGTTCTTCTCTATCGCCTGCAATTTCAGATGAAAGTCGTAGCATTGCTGGTAGAGATTAAAGAATTAGGAGTTCTATGTAGACAGTTATTAACATTTTTCATTAATATTTATCGTTAGAAGTAGTTTTTAAGTATTAAAGTTATTAAGGTGCATTAAAGGCTATTTTTATATATCATTTAGTACAATTAATCGTGATGGAACTGATTAAATATACTTAACCTTGGAACAGCACTGAATAAGTTCGTACACTTTATAAATTCACAGTTCTTCTATACCTAACCAATTTCTGTCAGCTAGTTTTTGACTCTTTAAGTGAATATTCAACAGCAACCTCTTTCCGACTATACCCATTTTGTCGACAGTTGATGCGTAGTTATCTTATTAATTCGAAAAATTAAATGGACCCTTTGTTCTCACTGGTTGTGAAAGTTTCGTCCTAGGGTTTGTGAACGCCATTGGTGCTAAGGCAGATTCTGGAATTATTTATGCCTGATATCTGCTACCAGAACTGAAATGTAGGTCCCTGGTTTGGAAGAAACTCGCCAATTTGAATTATCTCTGATTTCCAAACACTTCGTTTCCTAGGTGAAGTCTTCATTTTTTTTCTATCAATGAAATTGCTGTCTCAAATTTTCCATTAGTTGGAGTACCTGTCTTCTATTGACACTTTGCACCAATATCACGAGATCTGCACAGTAAAAATTCGTGTTTGGGAGAAATCTTCTCTCTGTTGATTGGTTGAGAGCGTCTGTTGTGTGGCGCGTGTTCATTGGTCGGGATCAGAGTTGGGCTGTTTAACAGACCCTGTCCGGAGGCCACAGACAGTACCCGCACCTCCAGTGGGCCCTGAATTATTCATCGTCACGACGGACCGAGCCGTAAGTAGCTCACTGGCCATCGGACACGCTAAGAGGGCTCCTCGCTGACGTCACGCCAGTCTGGGTGCTCCGTCAGACAGTGCCGTTAGTTCCACTCACCGCGCGGTCAGGCCAATAGAGGTACTTATCCGAATCGAGAGCACTTCTCTCAGTTTCTCTGCACCACTGCGCCGTTTGATGAGGTTTAATTGCTAACACAACGCTAACAGTCCATGAGAAGTGGAATACTCAATTTTAGCTCTGATTTTTTTGCTTCCAGCAAACATCCAGACGAACAGCATCTATCAGTGCTCCTTGAAACTTACTGCTTCTGTGCTCTCTTCTTCTTTTAATAGCATTGGGGTTGAAGATCTGTCGTTACATTGCCCCAGTGCTTTACATGTCGTAGAAAAAAATTGGCCCAATTTGCTTTACAATTTATTTTATTGTTATTCGATGATGTCAAACTTCATGTTGCTAAGAGTCTTTTTATCGTTATGATTCGAAGTGTAGTTTAAAGATCATCAATTTTCTTGTTTTCTCTCAATCCAGGGTATTTGTTCAGAAGTTTTTCTGGAGCATTTTGCTCGCATTAGTAACTATTTTCAAATCAGTGGTTTATTGGCAAAACATTTTATCATTTATATTTTACGAATCATGCCACTAGAACCAAATAAGTAATAAGGACTTGCTGCATCTTCATACTGTATTAACTGTCGTGGAAAGACATTTAAATCTTTACAGACTTACTTGATCTAGGGAAAAAAACAACACATTCGTTGTCCGTTTGAGAAATGAATGAGCTTGGAACAGCTACTCAAAATTTACATTTTATAACTGATTGCAACAAACTCTTCTCTGAACGATTATAACTATGTGACCAGTAGTCCAGAAAAGTGCAAATAATGACCGGCCTATTAAAGAAATATTAGATTCACTTCATGTAAACCAGAAGAATTGAAGCAAGCTACTAACACTGGTAACAGAAGTTAATGATAGCTACATTTTGAGAGTTTCATACCGTATCCATCTGAAAGTTTGATTAACGCATCAAGGGATAGTGCATCGTAAACAGTGAAAATATAGGACGATAGAAGATAGAAATTTTATGGAACTTCATTCTGAAAATTAACAATTCTGCTTATTAAGACGCCGTATATGCCAAAAGTGGTTAACTGCATCACTATAAATGGAAAGATCAATTAACTAAACCAAAATCGTAAAACCTAAGAAATTTAAATAAATGTGAATACATTTGGAGAAAGAGATTTGGATAGTGGGTAGTAAGCTAGAAGATTTGTGTCGTGTGAGACAACGAGTGAACACCTGAAGCTAGAGGGACTTTATCGAGCCAGAGGAACTTCACATCGAAGATTGCACATAATTCTGATCGTCGAGTGGAATCAATTTTACCGGCATCATGAGCGTCGCTGGAGGGTCCATGGACGACGCCTCGGGTGGAGGCATCTCGGTGTCCGTGGTGTCTGGTCCAGGCGTCGGGGCGCCGGGAGTCACTCTCGAGCCCACCCCGCAGTCGGAGATGGACGCCCTGCTTCTTGGCCGCATTGGGGTGAGTCAGCAGACAGCAATACGGCAGTAAACCAACTGGGGATCACATTTCATTTTCATGGCATTGATTGAACAGATCATAGGGGGAGTTTCTGGTCCAAAGGCAAAGTTAACAATCCCACCCCCTTACTTTCCAGTATTATTTTCGGCTTTAAGGGTACCATGAAAGAAGTTTTAAATTTTGTTTTATGATCATATGCAGCCAAAAGAGGGTTTGGTGAAGTCAACAATTTATTAACTAAAAATAGAAACAACTTGCCAATAGTTAAAGGCAGAATTTAAGATTTTTGATGACAAATGAGGTACAAAATATAAAAATATTAGTGTTATTTCACGGAGCTAAGCCCTCTAATTAATATTTTTTCATAAAATGTATTTGTTGATAAAACTGTTAGCGATACACCAATATTGGAGCATTATGGGTTACATAATGAATTTCAGGGGTGTAAGGGTTTGGGAGAGACTATAATAGCCTTTTCCAACCAAATGTCAACCTCTCCTTCACGTGGTGCACCCTGTTTGCACGGACGAGGCTCTGGCGACTGAATGATTCCCGGTATAAGGAGTCATCCACTGCTATCCAACGGCCTCCGAAAGGAGGGCGGAAGAGCGAGGAGTGGTGCAGGGCACCTCTTGCCCTTGGGGTTGGAAACGGCCCCTAAATGCAGCTGAATCAGAAATTATCAACAGCATGGGGATGCAGAAGGCAACGGGAAACCACTGCATTAAACACCCAAAGGGTATCCCGAGGACATGTAATCCTCTCAAATTACATATATCATGATGGCTTCTTCCTGGGTAAAATATTCCAGAGGTAAAATAGTCCCCCAATCGGATCTCCGGGTGGGGACTGCTCAGGGAGGAGTCATCAGAATGGATAGGAACATTCTACGAGTCGGAGCGTGGAATGTTAGAAGTCTGAATAGGGCAGGTAGATTAGAAAACCTAAAAAGGGAGATGGAACGACTTAAGTTAGATGTTGTTGGATTAGCGAGATTAAATGGAAGTGCTGCAGGGGATATGTACAGATGAAGAGGTTAGCACAAGATAGGAAGGGATGGAGGATTGCATCGAACAGTCGAAAGACTGATGACAGCAAAAAAAAAAAAAAAAAAAATTCAAGAAGGGCAGTAGCTTTTTTTCTGGAAGGAGGCCGTGAGTAGTATTTATTTATTTTTTTTCGAAAAGGGGGAAGTAAGTAGTTTCTTTTTGAAAAAGGGAAGGTAGGACAACAAAGATTGGTAACCTATGATATGGATAAAGTTTATCTGACGCTCATTCCTTATAGCCCAGGTCCTTTTGATCACCCTTCATAATTTAATGTGGTTTGCGGCCTGATGAGGTTGTTACACTCCGGTGTCCGAAAAGTACTCGTCAGTGACCGAGGCCTCTATATTTTCGTACAGTGTGGAATATATAATGCGCTGGCGAAGAAACTCATCTCCTGATTGCACTGTATGGTACAACATTTAAGTTACTCAATTCACTTGAAAATGTCCGGAGAATGGCGCTTTACATACCGGTAATAAGAGTTGCCTACTATTCCATAATTACCTGGTAGAATACCACTTAAACAAACTAAAGCTACCCTCCTTATACCATAAACATTTTCGAAGATCTCATCAAAATAAAAATGAAACCATTTATCTGTATTTTGTTGCATCTTGTCTATACTGCAGAATACTCAAGCCGGCCTACTTCCCAAAACTTCATCTCTGTCGCTTATAGTATATTCCACGCTGGCCCCTCTATTCCTTTAAACTTAAAAACCGTCTTCTAAGACGGATGCTTCCCTGCCTTCCTTAAAATTTGTTAAATCGCATTATTAGTCACTTTTTGATTAATAAACTCCTTTAACATTTCTTCTAAAAACTGTGGCTTATCGCGAGATATTGCGACACTTCGGCACTAGTATATATATATATATATATATTATATATTTCTGCTGTAACCATAGTTTGTGCAAGTGTAGAAGCATGTTTTGTAAATTCTGCTTCTCATATTAGCCAGGCGATGACAGGATAGCATATTTAATTATTATTTCCTGCGTATGGAGCAAACCGATAGCGACATATACCAAAATATTGGTAAAAAATTGTATGTACAGAGCACTTGAGGTGTTAAAAACTGTGCAGGGTAGATTAGATACCAAATATTATAGCGTTTTGGAACATCGCCAAATTTACTGATTCCCTCACGGTAACCAAATTTGCCCTGTTCACCGGTGCGAGATTCTGTTGTCGCAGTTCAAAGCACTGGAACAAAGCCACATCATTGAACCAGAAGAGTGAGCGGTTTCACACACTCCAAATAAGCCGTTTGCTTTGCTATACAATCCAATTCCCCCTAATTCTTTACTGTATGTTTTCATAGTTACTGCAGAACGAGGATTCCTCCACAAAGTATCACCTGCATACATTGGGTGTTAAACATGGTTAGACGTAAATAACACAGGACAAAAAAAAATCTGGTGCCTGGGATGTTTTAACGAATTCTTAGTTAATTTTGGCTGATAAATTCGAAAATAACTTCTGTTTTTCTAAATCAGGTCTAATTTTTTACTTTACTAATCTCCATTTGAATCCGTTACATTGTAGAACATATTTCCAATAGTGTACCTGGGCTGATAATAGTGTTTTTTTAGGAGAATAAAACTAGTCCGTTTCTTTAACAAATTTATTGTATTTGTAAAAGAGGCAAAGAATATGAGGTGATAAAGTGTGTGTGATCCATAAACAAAATACAAAAATATACTCGAAAATGAAAATGAAAGATTTCAACAGAAAATTAAAGAGTTAAATTTACGCCTCTTTTCGAGCTATAAATGTTGAGCAATATGATTTTATTTTTAAATACCAACAACATTCTGACATCTTCATAGATACCTTGATTTTCTACTGGAATTGTGCACCTTGTTTGTCGCTGATTTCTTAGAGATTTTCAGGAAAGCGATCAAGGCGATTATAATGAAAATTGATTATGATGCTAATATTAATGCAAATATGACAAAAAGATGACACCATGTTACTAACAAGTTTTCACTTTTGTTTTTCCCAAGCAAATTTTGTATTACTTCTACAAATGCTCGCCAAGCTAATGCTTCATTATCGGGCATCTTTTGTGAAATATCTATATCCTTTATGAGCTTACGGATCACTGGTACAACAAAAATCTCTGCTTTAAGATTTTTAACCGTCTTGTCTGTAGAAACACTGCAGATATATTTGAAGCACTCACCATGTTTGTTCAAATCATTGACAAGTTGATTTATCAAATCAGGTTTGACATGCAAAGGTAGAAAATTTTTTTTTTTTTTTTTCTCGCTCAACTAACGGTATTTCTAATATATTGGTAGCTAGACAAGGAACCATATTTATTCGAGGGGCCACTCATTCTTAACAAAGGGATTGTCATGAAAAGGAAGTTTGGGTATTTGGCATAACCTGATTGCTGTTCCAGGAGAAAATTCGCCAATTCCAATGTTGACGTCTAAGGGCCTATAACAAATTAAAATTAGAATAAGGTGACAAATCAACGAAGAAAACATGTACATATTGACCTTAAAAACATATTATCTGTATGTGAGTAAGTGAGTATCGTAGCTTGGAATAGGGAAGGCTTAAACGCCACATCTGTGGTAAATCTCTACGAAAAATAAATTCCAGACATGTAAAAAAAAATTAAACGTGACTACAATCAAACACCAAGCGCACCATTTTTTCCACTTTAGAATGAAAAGAAACATATGGACAGTCACTCACACGCACACACTTATAAACATCGTTCACTTTGACTCGTGTAATAGAGGAATGTTACATATCTTAAAATCTGGACCTCATATGTCAAAATCAAGATCGTATTTGAAATCAGGGGACCAATTTCGTATGGAAATGGTGTTTATTTCCTGGACACCAAAATCTTTGTTGCCCAATATCGAAGTTTTTTCTCATTGCGAAAATTAGTCGCGCCTAGGAACAGCTACCCAGAAACAAGCAATCGTCATCGCTTCATCGTTTTTACAGTATACAAAACATCTTTCCAACTAACGTGATGAAAATGACATTAACTAAGAATTAAGTCAAAGTCTATAATTAATATATCAAGCAAACAGAAAATCAGCGGCTTCTGCTAGATCATTAGGAAATAGCAGTGTTACAATTCAGCTATTTCTTCCTCTCTGCACAAAAAACATGTAGATCTACTGTAAAATAATTGAAAACTATATCTGTATTCGAAATTGCTTTATCCTGTTTTTAAATACTCTACACATTATAGTTACAATAAGAGTTACGACTGTAACGAATTCCAAGGATCCTCTACTAATGTGAAATATTTCAGGGTAATGAGAGTGGCGTTAGATGAAACTAATACCAACCATGTTGCTCTACCAGCATATTATTCCAAAGAAAGAATATATAAAAAGTGGTTAGCTCAAAAACTTTATACTCTTCTGCTGGCTAAGTAATTTAACTTAAATCCGATTGTTTAGAGAGTCAAAGGACGGCAGCAAGAATTTTATTGCGGAAATTGCTGCAAATCATAATCAGTAACTGATATGATAAAGGAGCTGTGTTGGAAATCATTAGAAGAGAGTGCTGGGATAGCGTAACGCCAATAGTGGTGATGTTTGGCTGGCTATTGGTAGAATCATTAGGAATAGTAGGTGGTAGGGAAGAGATGATGATGACCAAAACCAATTCTTATCTCATGGGGTAATGGAGTGAGAAATTTTCCTTTTTCACGTGAGGGTGCCAGGGGGAGGAATCAACTGTCTAAGGAAATACTTAAAAAATTACCTGAAGGAATTTAAGATGAAAACTCATGAAATGCGAAGGTAGGTGAGTATGGAAATTGCCCCTGTGGCTATGCTACACTGTAATGTAGTTAAAAGTAATTCTAAAATCGATGTAATCTCGACGATTCGCCTCAAATATTAACAATTTTCCCGATGTCTGCAACCAAGTTTTTTGTCTAATAAATATAATTATTTCCGAATGTTATTCCATTTTATCACTTACTGTCAAATTAACACTCTTCAATGGCAATACAAAAACTCGGTTATAGTGTGACCACGTAACCAGCTAATACCAAACTATCCAATGTTTTGATCTATTGCTAATAGGCCATTATGTCAAAAAAATCAAACAGTCGTAGCAAATACTGAAATTATGTAGAAATGAAACTCTGTCATTAGATTAAACAATTTCTAAAACCTCTATCTCACTTTCTGGAACAGTATTTCTTAGTGATCACGTGTACTCACAACTTCAATGCTTCGAAATTCACTGTTATTATAGCTGCTAAGGCAGCATCAAAATTCCATCTCAGTCACATTGTAGTGAGGGCCCTTACCAGACAATACGCGACACTGTGTCTTCTATTATCAATTGCGTCCGTTCTGAATGAATACGCATTAAATCTGAAGTGTGCCATTACTTGCTTCAGCTAATTATATTTTATTGGAAACTTTTATGTTTATGTACAATTCCGCTATGCCTAATCTGATAAAATTCAATTTAATCGTTAAAGTAACAGAAATTAATTTATTTAAAACAAAGAGCTTTTTAATTTACCATAGTGAATTGATTAAATCGCTGTATTTAATTTTTAGCTTATCGTATTTTTATTTCGGGCGACGTACAACAAAATGGAACTAACTATTTACTTGATTTACCTGTTAACAGCAAAATATTTTGGTTAAGACATTTTTACTGTGACCTCTCCGTCGATAAGCAATGTCGTACGCTATCTGTAAGTTTAACTATGAGCCTTGTTTATCCGTAATTGAAAAAATCAAATCAATAACGAAATAATTTAGCGTCCGCAACGTATTCCATACCTACTCATAAAAAATTTGTTTACCGAACAATCGTTAATAGTATCCAAAGATAATTAAGGTAAGTGTGTACCAGTATTTGTAACTTTATTTTCGAAACTTTAATTTTTTCCCTTCATGCTTCAACTACCTATTACTAATCTATTGTTTAGTTCTGTTCCATATTAACCGGATGTTACAGCACAGATATAAAAATAAAACGTGACCCCTGAGTCGAAGGTGTGTGTAGCTGCAATCTGTAGAGAGGGCGTTGCCTGTACCAGATACGGACAGGAAATTGCAACATCACTCATGTTTACGAGAGAGGAATGCTATTTCCGATCCTACTACTCAATATCACCTTTTTTTGGCTCTCTGAAATCTGCCGTATCCGTGAATTCCCCAAAGTAATTTCTCTGTTATTGCGCAGAAGAATATTTCGTGTTTCGCTACGCTCTGCTTACATGTCAAGCATATTGTTAGCGTTCAATCTCACTGTTCCCTAGTGTTCCGGAAATATAAAGAAAAAAAAAAACGTGAGGGTTTTTATTTTTGGTTAGAGAAGAAACTACCAGCCTGCTATAGTCATGACTTTAAGCTACTTGACAGTGATAGCAGCCCATTCTTTTGTACTTACTCATTAAAGAAGGTATTACGTTTTGTTCCTATAAGCTGCGTCATTACTACTCTATATTCCGATTATTATTATTATTATTTTTTTTTTAATTTGAGACAAAAGTAAAACGTAGTAATGGCTGCTAGCAGGAGCGATTTGTAATATCGAATTTATTTAAAATTTTATCAATGTCAGCTCTATATTACACATTACACGTGCGAAATGCATTAACGCATTACCAAACAAATTCCAGTATTTTCTCACGGTCAAAGATAAGGATCTGAAAGGAGACTGGAGAATTAAATTATGTAATGACATTATTGCTGTCGAAAGGAAGTAAAAAAAATATTTTGCTTGTCCTCATGAATGTTAATACCGTATTTGTTAGACATGTGAAAGATATAAAAAGGTTATTCTAACCTCATAAAAAATTGGAGGATTTATTACAAAAATATTAGGTTAATGACTTCATGCTTCAATTTTACAACAATGATTATGCTTTTAAAATATATAGTTCAAGATGGCAATACGAAATTAATCTTATGTTCCCGTTACCCTCTCCAAAATTTGCATGTTTGGGCTTCATGTGAGGGAATTCTGATTACAAAGTTGAAATTAAACCTTGAAATTTTTTTAACACGAATTAATTCTTGAGTTTTAGTCGTTGCGTGAGAGTCTTAATTTTTTCTGGTATGCATTTGGATTCTTTTTACTAACGTTTGGCTTGTCTTTGACATTATTGTTAACAATTATTAGAGAAGAGGTCCATTTGGTAAGCCTGTAAAGTCAAGATGGCGTGTTTTACCATTTTTATGAATCGGATTTTTTTATTAGTAATTGTAAAAGAATTCGGCTACGACCTTTTGGCGGCGGTGAAGAAAAAATTATGTTTATGATTTGGTTCAATGTCTTAGGCCTGTTTCCTAGTGATAAGGAACAGTTTATTTAAGCAATAATTAATGACGGAATTTCTCTTACAAACGTATATTTTTTTAGCATATTCACGTTGATTGAGTCAAATACTTATTTGTTTAATATAATTATTTAAATAAAAGCACTGTTTAAGACGGCTAAAGTTTATCTAATTTACATAGCTGTGAGTACTGTAATGGTTAGATGATCAGGATAGATTTATTATTTTTAATATTATATTACTAATACTTAAATATTTATTCTATTTCAATTTGTTCATATTCAAAGAACTATTCAATTGATTTGCAGCATTAGGAAGGAAACAGAAAACCATTCCGCAAAAGTTTAAGCTTCCGCTTTCATTTTTTCTTTATTTATGAAAAAGTGCTTTCATTTTCTCTCCATCTTATTAGCCCGGCATAAGTTCAGTTTTTAGTATTTTTGCTTATGGCGGAAAAGAATTTCATATATTCTGCGTCAGAATCATATATACTGAATCTAAATTATGTTTTTGTTACTATCCTTAAATAAGTATTTTTTTCTGCTCTGAATTCTCCCCTTGTTCTGCATGTCTTAAAGTAAATCGTTTACAGGAAGAAAACATGAACCAATTGCTGCAATAAGCCCAACTAAAGTAATAAAAATAACGTCATAGAACAGCATCCAAGTACAAAATATATTACTTAAAATATTATGGTAGACACATCGCATGATGTGTACAATAGTATCGTCGCATCATCCTCTGCTGTATAACGTCTTTGATTGCTCGTTACCACAATCATTTATGTTACATGTAAAGCATTACCAACTATACTGACAATTTTTAAAGTCGGTTGTGTTCATAAACAAGTCTCGCCTCAGAGAGCGGGAAAGGTATAAGGCATCCATGCCGCAGAGAGTATTTCTCTACGGTCTTTCTGAAGCGTCTGAATTTGTGAACGCGTAGTAAAATATGCCGTGTTTTTGTACGTAGTGTTTTGTTGCCTGTCTGCGGAGGCGCCTTTAATGAACGCCCTACCCCGCACCAGCAGACCCCGCCGCCTCGTCGAGTGGCTGCGTATAATGCATGGGCTCACATCTCGCAGCTCATGCAAATACCAGCAGTCGTCCCAGCAGGATCATTTCGGAGATGTTAATCGCGGCAGGGCGGTGTCGGACGCAGATAGCACAGCCCGTGCAGACTCCTCATGCGACGAACTGCCTCGCAGACAAGAGAGTCAGAGTGCCTCGGACAGTGACACATTGAATCGATTTTATCACCTTTAACTTTGTTCTTATAATAAATTTAATGGTACATGAAGGAATTTGATTACCATATCTATATGCGCGAAGAATCCTGGGTACCATTATAACAACAAATTAACAATTGCCAATTTAATATACAATACTAGCTGATACCCGCGACTTCGTACACGTGGATTAAGAATTTCTTTGCCAGAATTTAATATAGACAGTTGTTGGTAACGAAGGATTGGTCCCAAACCACACAAATTCAGCTTAATATGACAGGAAAGCCATCACTATATCATTCTACCGTCAAACCTATCCCTTGAAGACAATCAATTTCCCACATATTTAAAAACAGAAATACAAACGAAGGTGAGGGGGTTAATCAAGGGCAGGTTTATTTCAGATTAGTCTTTTCCTCTTTCCTCAGCATGAGCATCCGATTATTGGATTCTAATAACTTTAGCTGCTCGAGATCTGCTAGAGCTACAACTTACGCCAGTTTACGCCCGCAAGGCATGTCAAAAAAGAAGGCAAAATGAACTGGTGCCAGAAACATTTAAGCAGATACAAAGTAATAGGTCAGAGAAAATCCACATCTATACTAAATAATACGTTTTTTCTCTAAACTAATTTTTTTTAACAAATTATACACTAACGTAATGCGCGAGAAGCACAGCTTGAGCAACCGACGTAACAATATAGTCTAACACACATCCGTTTCTCTGTCAAATTCCATAAATTCTCAAAATTTCGTGACCACAATTGTTAATCGTACCGAAAAAAATTTCCTGTGCCCTCCCTACAGATTTTCTTGTAAAATTCCGTCAATATCGGTATAGGCATTTAGTTATCAAAACGTAACAAAAAGACAGAGACTTAATTCCGCATTTATAGTATTACTACTGCAGATCACACACAGACTGTTGCAAATCACCCCTGAGTGATCAATTCAACGTAAAAGATATACACCTACAGCATTGCAAGACTACCTACGATTTGCCTCGCATTGCACCCCTAAATTTGTGATATCTACAGTTTAACATTCAATCCGAATAACCGACGGTTCAGGAGTGACTCTTACGATGAAAAACCATTTTTAATAATCTTTGCCTCCACGGAGATTTTAACCGGGTACCACGACCCAAAAATTAGTAAGCAAGCGCTTTAACCACTAAGCTATCTGACTGCTACATTGAAAAACGGTACAGAGACCTCCATATCCAACGCGTCTGTCTATCGCCGTTCAGTAATTTTTCGAAATTATAAGACAACATTTATTATTTATACAAATAATTTTTCAACCAAATGTAGACAGTATCTTTCTCCTTGTTTCAAAGGATAAGTGTGTAAAGTTTCATCGAGATCGGTTGAAAACTGTGGATTTGTATGAAGAACAAACAAACAAACATACATACATTCATCTTTATATATATAGATTACTCTGTATAATTCCACTGGCAGGAACATTGTTGGGTTGATACACATGGGATGAAGATGAATTCAAAGAAGAGTCAGCTTATTAGATAAACAGATAAGAAACTAAAGGTCGAATGTGGAAAAGAATTGTTTGTTGAAGACTTGAAATGTAAATATGTGGTATTACATTTGATAACAAACTTTACTGAGCAGGAAACAATGGACAGTTAGTAGGAAGAGTTATCAAAATTCTGCATTTGTTGGAGGGTGTGACGAGGGGAAGTACGAGAGAAGTAAAGGAATTGGGTTACAAAACTTTGGTCAGGCCAGTGCTTTACTGTGGTAGTGTAGTATGGGAGTCACATTTTGGTATCAAATACAGGAGTTGGAGAGGGTGATAAAAAGGGCTGCTCGATTTGTGTCTGGAAATTACCACAGGACGCAATCAGTAACAGATATGATAAAACAGCTGGATTGGGATTCACTGGAAGACGGGAGGAGGGTGTAAATGGTAATGGGTGAGTACAAGGCGTATATTGGTGATGAAGCGTGGAAAGATATTAAAAGTAATTCATGTAAGGGAATAAATGTCTATAACCACAAGCTGGCACTCTATTTCAGGCACAAGGGTGTAGGAAGATTCTCTATTTTAGATAGAGGTGCCAGGGATTGGAATAAGTTACTAAGAGAAATGAATAATAATTTACCAAAAAAAAAAACGTTGAAATTTACAGAGGGCAAATGTAGTAGGGTGCAAGAAAGAGGGGGGACAGATGGATATGTAGGGAAATTGCCACAGGTATGTGCACTCCATTGCAATTAAATAAAATTAAATATAATTGAAACTAACATACTTATAAAATAATTGTAGAATACTGAGCTAAAAAAATAAATCATCCAGCAGCATATTAAATATTAATCCCTGAAACTAAATTATACTTATCTTAAGAAAGAATCAAACGTTATTCCGTTATTTTCAGCTAATCATGAACAAAAATGGATAAAATAAAGCAAATACCGGTAAATAAAATCATCTATAGGTTTGATAAATAGAAAAATGAGACATAATTTTCTTCCAGTTAAATTACTTAAAATAATGAAGTAAAAGCTAATGTAATTCCATAAGAAATAGTTCGTTCTGTTGACCGAATAGCGCTTAAGGAAGCATAGTCTAAATTAGATGATCATTCAGCAAGTTTTGCTGTATAAATACCAAATATCTGTACAACAAAGAAAAAAAGAAAAATCAATTTTTAAGAAAACATTTGAGTTCAATGTTGTAAGATCATCCATGTTACTAATGAAATTATTAATCTAAAAACAAGAGGGAAATTAAATGAAATAATTTAATTTAATAGGCAATAAGTAATCAGCTTAACAGCATCTCCAATTGTTTGAGAAATCCCAACAAATTAAAACACTCAATAGTTTAAATAAAATCTAATACTTTGCGCTCCATTAAAGGAAAAGTCAATATCGCTAATACTAGAATCGGTAAAAGAAGAAAACAAACAAAAAAGAATATAAAATTAAAATTTATCAGACTATATGTAGAAATTAATCTACTAGATTGAAAATTAACTTCAGTCCATCTTACAACATAGCTTGTTGTAATGTTCATAAAAGATTTTGTATAAGAATAATCATTATATGTTTTGCCATTTATTTCCTATTTGTTTGTTGTTCTCACAGTTTCTCTTATACCAATAACAACTTTTGAGCGTGTGTAGAATTAGCGTGTGAAGATTAGCAGGTTCCCTTTCTATCAGTTATTTTCTTCTCTGCAGCTATTATTCCTTAACCTCTCAAAACGTCTGCTCGATTATCATAAGTTTCAAACGCTTGCCACCTCTACCAAGTATCACTTTTTTCACAGAAAATATATTTTCCGATATATTATTCAAAACTAATAATCTCTGTTACTCTTGTTATTCTTTTTATTTTTATTAATTCCATGAACCTTTAATTTCCCAATATTACGGCCTTTATCTGTAAAATTAAATTTCTGTTTAAACGTGTAATTTTATTTTTAAGGAATTGTTATGTTACCCCCACATGTCTTCCAAAATAGTATTGTGGTACTGAATGGAACCACTCTGTCAGAATGGAGTAATTGATAAACGTGGAATTAGTAAGAGTTACTCTTGTGTGTGTACGAGCCAGACATCAGTTGTTGCGGACAGCCACCTACGTAATCCAGTGCTCAGTGAGGCGAGAGTAACACGAGGGAAAAACACTCGGCAGGCGAGTGCTTTGTGAGTACACGCAGGGCGATCCACATCTCTGCATCAGCTGCATAAAGACATTAAAAACAGAAGTAGCACCAGACAAGGAGAATATATATATATATATATATATATATATATATATATATATGTGTGTGTGTGTGTATGTGTGTGTGTGTGTGTGTGTGTGTCCCTATATTGGAGTTTCTGTGAAGTAGTAGTCTCGAGTCTCCCACCGTGCACTTTGTTAGTCGCATGTGGGTAGCTGTGGGGATGTAGGAGATAAGGTGGTTGAAAGTGGTCGACCCGGGGCATTTTCATATTTCGACCAAAAAAGTATGTGCCCTATATTTCACTTTGCAGTCACAACTACCTAGTGCAGACCACTGACTGGTAATAGCTTCGAGTCTGCCATCGTGCTCTGTGGTGGTTGCACGTCGGTAGCTGTGGGAGTGTGCGGTAGCTAGAACATATTATTATTTCAACCAAAGTGTTCTAAAATATCTTTGGAATCGTATAGAACGTTACTAGAATGTTCTTGAATGTACTGAAATGTTCTCGAATGTTCTTTAATAATGCTCTACAACATGACACATTTTTCAGCTTTTTCAGCTATTAGAAAATATAAATAACTTAATTGTCACATAAATAATTTATTTTCCCACTGTTAAGTGTAAACTGATTTAGATGGGACTTTCAGTGCCAGTTTGCTGATTTGGTAATGAGTAACATAGGCCATTTATTATCTAGGAAATATTTAAGTTTTAGCGAAAAAATATAAAAACCTTAAAAATTCTTGACAAACACGAACGAAGTCATGGGCATCAGCTAGTATAGCAATAAATATGGAATTATATATATATATTTTTTTTACTTATTGCTTTACGCTTCGTCGACGGTCATTAGGGGCGTGAGGGGACTGGAGACAAGGAACGGGAAGGAATTCGGCCATGGCCTTTTTGAAGGAAACATCCTTGCAATCACCTGGAGTGATTTGGGGAAACCATGGAATACCCAAATCTGGATGCCCTGACGGGGATTCGAACCGGCGTCCTTCCGAATGCGAGGCCAGGACATTAACCGTTCACCCACCACGTTCGGTATGGATTTATTGGACTGTGAATAGATCCATGAAGCCTTAATTTCAGGCCAAGGGTCACTATAAATTACGAGCTTGGTAGAGAGAAGTTAGCTTGTCCAGGTTTACGAGACCGAGAGGATTCGCTAAAGTGTTTTATTTCTTATAAACCAGGAGTGGAAGGAGATTTGAAAATTAAAACATAGAACTGGCACAGAATATGGGTATGAATGGGAGAGTCTATCGAGTGATGGTTTAATAATACGGACTCTAAATTATTGTTAACTCTGTTCCCATCTATGGGCAATCTCGATTTACATGGGGGTTGGAGAGATAATTCTGTTGGTTAACTCCGGTATGAGCTTTCTCGATTCCCGCTGAAGGATCATTAGAGTTGGTCGCTGTGAGAAGAACCGACAGGAGATTGGGCTACTAGGTATGAGTAGATGGAACATCCAACATCTGGAGTTGCTGAACCAACACTGGAATCAACGTTTTTGCGAGTACACAATCTCATAAGTTGAAGAGGAATATTTAGTGCAAGTATCACACTTATAAAAGGTAGTAGAAGTGATAGTAGGTGAAGATCAGTTTGGTTATAGAATAGACTGTGGCACAAGAGAAGCAAATCTGGCTTTAAGATTAATAATTGTAGGGCGGATAAAGAAAAACAGATGTACGATAATGGTGTTTGTTGATTTATAAAGATTTCATAAAGTTAGGTATTACAAGACGATAAGACGTCCAAATTTTTAAAGAAGTCAGGAGTAAAATAGCCAGATAGAAGAATACTTTATAAACTATATAACAATCAAGGGGCTATAATAAAAGTAGAGAATCATGAGAGATATGCAACAGTTAAACAAGGTGTGAGACAAAGTAGTTGTCTATCCCCATTAATATTTAACTTGTACACAGAGAAAACTATAAAGGAAGTGAAAGAAAATTTTTAATGTGGCATTTGCTGATGATATTGTCTTGTCAGCAGAAACGACTGAGAATATTGAGAAGTAACTGAATGGCATGAATAAAATATTGATGGAAGATTTTGGACTAAATATAAGCCAAAGCAACACAAAAATGATGGAATGTAGCAGAAATTATATCAATAATAGTAGATTAAATATTAAAATCGGATCGGATGTCATAGAAGTGAATTCTGCTATTGGGAAGTAAAATTACAACTGATGGCCGAAGCAGGAATGGTGTTTAAAGCAGAATATCACCTGAGAAAAGAGCTTTCATGGAAAAGAGAAATCTTTTAGTTTCAAATATTGATCCAGGACTTACAAAGAAATTTATAAAACTCTATGTGTGGAGCACGGTGCTTTTTGTGTAACGAACATGGGCTTTGTGAATAACAGAAAGAAGAAAAATTCAAGCATTTGAAATGTGGGGCTATAAAAGAATGCCGAAAATAAGGTAAATTGCGAAATGAGTGAATTTTTGGAATGATGAGTGAGGAAAGAAGTTTGTAGAAAGGTCTTACGGAAGATTTTTAGACATGTAGGAATGGTTAGTTTGTTAGTGGAAGGAACAGTCGAAGGTAATAATTGTAGAGGAACACAGAGATCAGAATGTATGAAGCAGATGATTGAGTGTATAGGTTCTAAGGGGTATATTGAAATGAAAAGGTTAGAGCAAGATAGGAAGGGACTGAGGAACCAAATTCCTGTCTGCATTGTGGCTAAAGTTATACATCGAACTTGAAGGCGGATAGAGCCCCCCTACTTATCCATTATTTGGTACCCCAAACGTCTCTTTAGTTAACACTACTGAAATGAGAGGTTAATGTTCTGTCTATCATTTTTCTCAGCTGGTTGTACCATGGAATTTTAGGTCATGAGCTTGTGCTATATTCTTATAAAGACACTGATTTCATTATAATTGTATTTCATAGGATTTTTTAATTCTGTTCATAAGATTCTTGTGAATCTCGTAGTGTTTTTGAGATTTTTTTAAAAAATAACGAAATGAAAACACTGATATTTAAAAAAAATAATAAAGTGAGCCTTTGAGTTATATTGAATTAAGTTCATATTTCAATGGAAGCTGTCTTATCAAACATCCATGAGAAATTAAGAAATAGTTATTCCACATTTTTAATAATGATTTGTAAGATAAAGATAGGTATAAACTGCAAAACGATAACATTACCATCACGCACAACGCGTAATGCCAGTATAAACAACATTACAGTATTAATAATATACAATACCTAATGAATAAATTAATTTATGGTTCTTTCGAACTAATCCAACCAAGTTTATTTAGCATAAAAACCTATCTTGGTTACGTCGATGTGAATTTATATCAATTAAAAATTTAACAGACCTAAGTATACGACTTCTGCACCTTAGATTTATCTTAATCCATCATCAAAGTCGCAAACCACTTTATCAAATGAACTCTCAAAACTGATTACGCTACTATTCCTCAGGTAACTTAATCCCAAAATCAAAAATACGAATTATTAAACATTAAACACAGAGCAGATAAACCAGACTTAAAATATTTTCTCTACCAACATAATTTTGCGTAATGTAAGGAATGACTTGATAAGCCTATGCATATGAAGTTCTATATTGTCTTTTCGTCCTAGAACAATTATTTAAGTATTTAAAAATGAAATTTATTAAATCGAATTGAGACAGACAATTCTTCGTCATATCATTAATTCCAAACATGTGTTAAAATGTGAGTTTAGCTACATTGCATTATTAAAATACCATAGTTCTTTAATTTTCAGTTAGAAAGCTTTACTTAAAATTATTTTTTTGTGAACAGGCAAACATTATTAAAATCACACCACCATACAGAGAAAACTGTTTCGCGAATCAATTTTAAACACGACGTGAATTATTTAACGCGAGAAACTACGTAACGAAAAATGTAGTGATAGCAGTGCACCAAATCGCTCTGGCCTAGCATTCGGGACGAAGCGAGTTCAAATCCTCGTCTAGCCATCCAGATTTCCTTCAAAAGGCCACAGCCTAATTCCTACCAACTTCTTGCCTTTAGTCTTTTCCCGCCTCCAATGACTCCAACGTCGATAAGGCATAATACAAAAAATATATAGCTGTACCTTCTCTTTGCTAGGCCAAGAACTGGTCAAGGAATATTCAAAGGTACCCCAGTGGGTACTTAAGTAGCTGTCACAAAAGGAATGCAAGATGAAATGGAGTTGCCAACAACAGGTGCCCACAGGTGTGTATGTGAGTGATCATGAGAAAGCTGCCTGCGGTTGACCTACCACTATGTTACAAACATTTACAATACTCGAATTCTTGCGGTATTTGGTAAATGAGCAGCTCAACTACTGGTTCAGATGAAAGTAACACTGATGGTGCACTTCACATACAGGAAAGGTTAGAAGTTCCGGTAATGATGAACAGTCTAACAATTGACCTTACTATCACAAAGAAGAAACGTGACCTCTGACACTTTAAAGCTGTTCTTTTCACACTAATGAAATCTGTGGGTAAGTGGCGTGTGTAGGTTCTTTACAGGATGTCACATGAAAAACTGAGTATAGCTTTTGGCAGTTGGCAGCAATGCCTCTCTACGTGTCACTATAAACGAAAGCGGCTCACTGAATGAAACAGAATGTGAATGCGACGCTCATTAAAATGCTGGACCTCCACCACCTTTGAATGGTTGAGGTGCGTCGTTTGACGTTCAAACGTATGTACAGGTCACAGCTTCTCCCAACCACATCGTTAAAACAGGACGCGGAAAGCGCGCTGGAATAACTTTGGATCCGAGGGCTGCGGTCACAGATTTAGCAGGTGCCTCCAGTCCTGCTTCATTCGTCTCTGGAATAGAAATCTCTTCAACTGGCCGAGAGTAACAAAACGTATCGGTGATTTGTAATAAGTGGTGTGTAATAAATGTTAAACTTGTTTTTTACTGCAGGAGGTGTCATCAAATAAATGGAGTTTAATGCTTGAAATGTGGACAGAAAGTAATTATGTATGTATCAGTGTATACATGCGCGAGAGGTGAAATTTCTATGCATTTCCAGTGTATTTTGTCTGTATAGTTTATGATGTTTCTTCGTACTCGAATGATGGGAGATAATACTGCATTACGTTTGTACAGTACGAAGGAACATTTTCGAAGTTACTCTCGTAAACAAAAGAAGATCATTAGATTGCTAGATTACAGAGTATTGCATATAACCTTAGTCAGTATTTCGTATTTACAGTCTTTATATCGAAAAACATCTTGGACAAAATTTTCTAATAACTGTTCTTACAATTAATTTTAGTTAATAACTAGCTTATAAGCTCGTTAAAAAAATGGGTTGAACGCAAATTTATGGCTTATTTCTGGTAACAAAAAGCACTATAAAAAAACCTAGAGTTAATCTCAGTGTGAAAAAAATTCTTTGATAACTAGCTTCCAAACCCGTAAAAAATGATGGTTTCAACGCAAATTTCTGGTTCATAACTTAAATATTTTTTAGAAGATTAAATAACACATTGCCTCTGTTGTTAAGACGAATGTTAATATTTCTGCATGGTTATGAAAGCTTTTATCTCACGCTCATTAATACACTCTCTGAATCGCGATAAACGTGATTCCACATGTCTTTTATTACTATAATAGCTACTAGAGAATATAATGAAATCGTCTATGTCGAACCAATATAAATAAACAATATGACAAATGCATTATCGTATTCACTGTATCGAGATATAAACTTGATTCCCTTTCTCGTTTGTTACTACACTGAAGAGCCAAACAAACTGGTATAGGCAAGCATATGTAAACACAGAGATATGTAAACAATCAGAGTACAGCGCTGCGGTCGGCAACGCATACATAAGACAACTGGTGTCTGGCGCGGGCGTTAGATCGGTTACTGCTTCCACAATGGCACAATATCATATTTTAAGTGAGTATAAACGTGGTGTTATAGTCGGAGCACCAGAGATGGGACACAGCGTCTCCGAGGTGGAAAGTTTCTTGTACGACCATTTCACAAGTGCACCCTGAAAATCTGGAATCCGGTAAAACATCGCTGCGGCTGGAAAAAGATCCTGCAAGAACGGGACCAACGACGACTGAAGAGAATCGTTCAAAAGTGCAACCCTTCGGCAAAATTGCTGCGGATTTCAATTCTGGGCCATCAACAAGTGTCAGCGTGCAAACTATTCAACGAAACTTCATCGATATAGGCTTTCGGAGCCGAAGGCCGACTCGTGTACCCTTGCTGAGTGCACTACACAAAGCTTTACAACTTGCCTGGGCCCGTCAACACCAACATTGAACTTTTGATGATGTTGCCTGGTCTGACGAGTGTCGTTTTCAATTTATCGAGCGGATGGAAGTGTACGGGTGTTGAAACAACCTCATGAATTCATGGACCTTGCATGTCAGCAGGTGACTGTTCAAGCTGGTGGAGGCTCTGTAATGGTGTGGGACGTGTGCAGTTGGAGTGACATGGGACCCATGATACGTCTAGATACGACTCTGACAGGTGAGACTTCACTCTTCTGAGTTAAAACACCTCCGCTGGCCACCAAAGTCCCCAGACATGAACATTATTGAGCATATCTGGGATGCCTTGAACATGCCGTTCACAAGAGAACTCCACCCCCTCGTACTCTTACGAATTTATGGACAACCCTGTAGGGTGCATGGTGTCAATTCTTGGTTGTACAACAGCGATCAGAGAATATAATGAAACCATGTACATCGAACAACTAATATAAACAAAGAAGCAACTAATAAATAAAGAAGTAACTAAAAATACTAGTGCATATTTCACTGTGTAACAACGGCGATTCCTCTGGATGTAAGTATACTTTCTGACGTCGTTGCAAGACTTTCAACTTTAAAATTTAAGAGCGCATGCGTAGAACGTTAAATGCACCTGAAGCGTAACGTGTAACCCAAACAAATTTCTCCCTACCGCGCCCAAAAATGATTTTCTAAGTTTTTAAGCAAAGAAAATTACTGTTCCGTAAGTAAATATTTTTTTTAGAATATAAGAACCAAAGGGAAAGGGACCCTATTGTTGTCGCTTCCTGCTCTTCTATTTGTTTAGGTTTTGCGAAATCACTGAATACCACATTGCTAAGTTTCTTCTGTATGTGTCGTATTCGACTTCTAATCGCTGGCCCCATGGTTTCACACGGTTAAACAGCATACAGATGGACATACAGTGGTACGATGGTTAGCAAAGGAGCTCACGTTTAATTTTAAATGTATGTTTACCTCTAAGCACATATAAAAGGATAGTGACCTGTGAATTTTGACCAATTCTGAAGTGAAATCTGTGCACCTGGTTTAGAGTGAAGAGTTATTTATCGCGTAGTATCTCGATAATTAACATATAGCTTCATTTGATTTTACGCACTGACTGTTAAGCTGGTATATAACTATCCCTAAGAGTCATAATAGACATATAAAAAATCCTGACCTTACGCGACCCAAATTGTTATCTGCGACTTCCCATTTCGAAACACCATGTGGCTCTATCAGTTTTTGATGACGCCTTTAACCAATTTACCTCCACCTTGGTAAAGTACTTGCAATGGATGTGTATAGATTTAGAAGAACTACAATTGTTGTAGACTTGATACATCAAATTTCTCGTTTATGACTGGCGCTATACATGAAAACCTAAACCACTCATGCTTACATTTTGTGTCTACTACTGTAATCGAACAGAATTTTGTTGGGATCAAACGTCACACTTACATATTGGTAAGTATAAAGTAATGTTTTTATTTTGTTGTTTTGTGAATTTCAAATGGATGTTACTAATGTTATATAAGAAGTCTCTTTGTGGACAAAGAGTAACTGGTGGCGTTGGAGCCGAAGCAAAAGGATAAATACAAACTATTAGAGGTCTTCGGCGTGGGAATCGCGATCATAGAACAACAAGTCTGATAAATAGTACATTACCTCAGGTTTCTCGCCCTATCTGCCTGGTGGGCCTCCGTTTAAGATAAATCGGGAGTTTAAAATTAAGTGTGAATGATGTATACATATACATAAGACCATTAACAATTAGTGTCGCTTTAACCGTGGCTCATAAGGCGGGGTGTTACTGTGTTCGCGGGTTTGACCTCATCGATCTTCAACTTTTACATATTTTTTCTCGATAATATTAGTTTTTGCAGCACTAAAAATTTGCTTTGGAACACATTTACCAATTAATTTTTTTCCTTTGAGGAATACACAAATGTTCCTAATCTGAAATGCTACATTGTCTTAATTAGTCATTTAACGTCAGGAATGAAATTTTTTTGTTATTGATTGATTCGTGGAATCAAGTCTATTCAAATGAAAACGGAAAGGTTGCTTGGACAGTAAAAGTGATACCGTCAAAATATACTCATTTATGTCAGCCATGTGTTGTGTATTTCTATCGCCAGGGAAATATATGAATTGAAAGGTTGCAAAGCGCTTCCGAACTATTGTAAGATAATCGTAAAACATCTTGTCGCGAAGATACATTCAATTATTCACCACATTTTGCCGCCGCGTGTTTTTTATGACAAGGTAAAACATGGTACAGTTAAAAATTAACGAAGTAAAGACTGGAATTTACAAATGTAAAGCAAAATGCTTTTCTACGTCAAACATATTTATTGACAGGGGCATAACGAGATGCTCTCGTTAAAAAGTCTTTGGCTCACAGAAGTCTTGCCCATAACAGCTTGCGACTAGGAATGCTCAGGTCGCTGTTTCAGTTCATTAGTTCCCCTCTAGAATTCCAGAGAAACAGATCGTTCGCTCGCTTGCTACCGTTACTGCACACGCTTTTTTGTTTGTTATGGTAGTGTTTTTTTAAAAATAATTATCAATGTTGCGAATGCCTGGGTTGTTAAGGACAATGGATCACGGATAGTTTTATATTAATTAGTCGATTCTGGTCGTACAAATATTGTGATAAAATATTTTCATATATTAATAATTGTAACGCCAATGCAATTGAAATTGTTGTTTTATTTTCCGAACGCATTTCGCTTCATTTGAGAAGCATCTTGAGCCATTCTGTCTGTGGGTATTTATACATATAATTACATTTGTTCTATTTTACAATTTAAACATGAAAATTGTGGGTTACAGATTTTAGCTTATCGGTACTTACATTTTTCTTTGGTCTCATATGCTTATAATTGTACAGCCTATTAGCATCGGTTATGATTGTAACTGCAGTATATATTACACATATTGGTTGCATTTTAGCGATTATTTGCGTAGCACTGTAATACATTGAGATCTGATGTCTTACGTTAGTTACTGTATATCGCTGATTATAAGGTTTGTTTGCCGTTTGTCTTCTGTTTTACTCGGTGGGTGGCGCGCTTTTAAATATGTGTTCGTGCTTAGTTTGGTGTATTATTATTATTGGCTGTGTCCTTTTGTGGTGTATGGTTGTGTTTATTATTTGTTTTTGAGTACTGTTTATGAAAACTACTACATCCACAAATCACTGGCAGAAGAAAAGAACATAATAAACGAGTACATGAACCTGACGGACCCAGCACTATACACAGTACTCAAAAACAAATAATATACACAACCATACACCACAAAAGGACATAGCCAATAATAATAATAATACACCAAACTAAGCACGAACACATATTTAAAAGCGCGCACCCACCGAGTAAAACAGAAGACAAACCGTAAACAAACCTGATAATCAGCGATGTACAGTAACTAGCGTAAGACATCAGATCTCAATGTATTACAGTGCTACGCAAATAATCGCTAAAATGCAACCAATATGTGTAATATATACTGCAGTTACAATCATAACCGATGCTAATAGGCTGTACAATTATAAGCATATGTGACCAAACAAAATTGTAAGTACCGATAAGCTAAAATCTGTAACCCACAATTTTCATGTTTAAATTGTAAAATAGAACAAATGTAATTATTTGTATAAATACCCACAGACATAACCGCTGAAGATTCTTCGAAAATGAAGCGAAACGCGTTCGGAAAATAAAACAACAATTTCAATTGCATTGGCGTTACAATTATTCATAAAATTGATCCTATCGCAATTGAGGAAATGGCCCACAATATCCAGATATTTTCATATAAAACGAAGTTTTTGTAACGCTATAGTTTTTAGGCTGACGAAGGCTGTAGGATACCAGCCGAAAGCTCAGGTAATGAAATAAACAACGCGGCATAACCCGAAAGTCTATTAATCAAAATGTATGTAGTTGTGGAATGTTCCCGGTGAGCGCGCAATTTGAGATTCAAGTATTGGTGTGATTTATATCATCCAAAAATTTGAATATTCTGCAAACTAAATAAATTGGTCAATTTGTTCCAAAACAGTTTTGTAATGCTGCAGAAGCGAATAGCGATGAGAACAAAATACGAAAGTCAGTTACCGGTTGGTGGGAGCGAACACGGGACCACCCACATAGTCATATGAACCTTAAAAAGCACGGCTAAACCGATACTATTTATTGATGGCCTTCTCTATAGGTATAAATCATTCAAACACAATTTTTACAAATTTAATCCTTGATTTGTCTTATACGGAGGCCCACTAGACAGAACTGCTTCAGGGCGATGAACCTGAGGTGGCGTACTATACATCAGACTTGTTGTTCTACGATCGCGATTTCCACACCGAAGACCACTAAGACAAGACTAGAGGCAGAATAATAAAGGAGAAAACCCAGAATGGCAAAGGGTGCGGTTGTAGCCTGGCGGGTGGAGTGCAAATCATGAATAAGTTAATTGGATTGTAAAAGGGAAGGCGGCGGATAAAGGTCACGCATAAGTTAAACTTCTAAGGTTGCTTTGTGATATATTACGAAAACTGAATAAACAATGTATTCAGTTTGACTCGCAAAATTTGTTTTGTGGAAGCTTGTTCATCGAATATTTTGTAGTAAGAGGATAAATATCATGCAAGGTGGTATAAATGTTTAATTTAGGTCATTAAAAGAGGAAAAAAACGAGGAGTTTTGGAGGTTGCAATCCAAGAGCATAGGTCATCTAAGTTAAAAAGGAGCCATAAGATGTTCTCGTCCTCCCTGAAAAATCCTTCCAAGACACAATAAAAAAAAGTGATATAGTCATAATTAGGCAAAGAGAGGCTAATTAAAAGTAAATGATTGATAGTTGTACAGGGGTTGGACAAAATAATATGAACACCATGCGATAGAGTACAGGTTGTTACATGTTGTCACCACTGCTTCCGTGTGAATACTGCACACATAATTGACGTAGAAGGTCTTGTACATTATGTGTCAGTGTATTATACGCTACGTTCTGTGACGGTTATAACAAGCGATCGGTGAAAGGCGTTCTCAGACTTCAAAAGAAGGCAAATCGTTGGAGATCTGTTAGCGGGAGCCTCTGTGACGAAAACAGGTGAACTGTTTAACGTCTAACGAGCGACAATAACCACGGTAATGACAGCATACACAAAACATGTTAAAACATCATCGGCGAATAGGATTAGTGGACGAAAACCAAAGTTAACCGACAGAGACCAACGAACATTAAAAAGGATTGTGGCCAAACAACACAAAACTACCGCGGCAACAGTGACAGCAGAACTCAAAACAGACCTGAGCAATACTGTTGCGACTAAAACAGTACGGCGGGAGCTCCACACAGCTAACATTCATGAAAGGGCTGCAATTGCAAAACCCCTTATAACGACAACCAACGCTAAGCTGAGAACAAGTGGTGCCATGATAATAAAAACTGGCCGCTTGATGATTGGAAGAATGTGGTATGGTGCGATGAATCATCATCGTTCATATTGATCCTACTAACGGCTTATGTATGGAGAATCGCAAAAGAAGCCACGATCCGGACTGTCTGCGTCCTACAGTCAAGCAAGGGGGAGGTTCCGTTATGATTTGGGCGACTATTTCGTGGTATTCAGATGGTCCTCTCATTCACATCATTGGCCGAATGATTGGGAATGAATATCTCGACAATGATGTAGTTCTTACTATGACTAGCATACTGCAACCAAACACTGCCATCTTCCAAGATGATAATGCACCCATACACACAACCAAAAAGATTCTGCCCTGGTTCGAGGAGCATCAGAATATCATCAAATATCTTCCCTGACCAGCACGATTGCCTGATCTCATTATAACTGAACTGTTATAGGGAATTTTAGAGCAGAAAATAAGGGGCATATTTCCACCTCCAACATCATTTAAGCAATTGACGGATGCTTTGGTACAATAATGGGACAACATTCCGTTAGAATATTCAGACACTCTACGAATATATTCCGCGAAGAATTGCAGCTGTCCTACAAGCAAAAGGTGGCCCAACAGCATATTAATAAACCAATAGTATGTAAAATAGTATGTTAAAAGGTTACTAAAGAAGCAAAGGAAGATACATGCACGATCAAAAAGGACGATGCATCGGACTGATTTAGATAAGTTAGAGGAGATAAGGAGACGTCTTAAGAATGCGATGCGTGAGGCCTTTAATAACTTTCGTGAAAATTCACTCTCTAAAAGCCTCACTGAAAACCCTAAGAAATTTCGGTCGTATGTAAAAAAAAGTTAGTTGTAGTGGGAACAATAAGCCAGTTCTAATAAAAGACGGACGGGAATTTGAAGACAGCCGCGACAAGGCTTCCGTATTTAACACCGAATTCAAAAATTCATTCACGCAAGAAAACATGGAAAACATCCCCACTTTACCACATCGTGTGGAATTAGAGATGGATCCGATAGAAATTGATAGCGTAGGAATTGTAAAGCAATTAAAACTCCTGAAGTGGCGTAAAGCGCCGGGTCCCGATGGTATACCGGTAAGAGTATTGTCTGAATACGCGGAGGATATTGAACCATTTCTGTCAGATATATTCCGTAAATCACTAGAAGAGAGAAAAGTACCTTCTAGCTGGAAAATAGCCCAGATAATTCCCGTTTTTAAGATAGGAGATCGGAGTGATCCTAGGAATTATCGACCCATATCTCTAACATCGGTCTGCAGTAGAATTCTGGAACATGTCATATGCTCGAACATAATGAAGTTTCTAGATGAGAACGAGTTACTTACACCATGTCAACATGGATTTCGGAAGAAGAGATCGTGTGAAACACAATTGGCCATATTTTCCCACGACATAATGAAAGTTATCGATGCAGGTTCGCCAGTTGATGCAGTTTTTTTTTGTTGGATTTTCAGAAACCTTTTGATTCTGTGCCACACAACCGACTTTTAGCGAAGATTCGAGCTTACGGTATTTCGGCTCAGATTTGCGAGTGGATACGTGATTTTCTAACTGGTCGATCACAGTATGTCGTTGTTGATGGGGAAGCCTCTTCTAAGATAAATGTTACTTCGGGTGTTCCTCAAGGAAGAGTAGTAGGTCCACTTATTTTCTTAATATTTATAAACGATCTAGATGACTACGTCAAATGCTGGTTGCGATTGTTTGCCGACGATGCGGTTATCTATAGGGAAATAAGGTGCTCCGACGATTGCTTAGAAATTCAGCATGATTTGGATGCTATTTTCGATTGGTGCCGTAAATGGCAGCTTACACTTAATTCCAAAAAGTGCAAGGCAATGCTGATAAGAAACAAGAAGAATCAGTTTGTTCACGAGTACAAAATAAACAATTCAGCTGTTGACACGGTTGATTCCGTGAAGTATCTGGGGGTTATAGTACAAAGCAACATGAAATGGGACTTGCACATAACTTCCGTCGTAGGCAAGGCTAATTCTAAATTACGATTCATAGGTCGTATTTTGAGGAATTGTAATGCTCAAACAAAGGAGATAGCGTATAAAACACTAGTGTGTCCGCATCTGGATTACTGTTGTTGGGTTTGGGATCCGTATCGCAAGGTTCTGATTGACTCAGTTGAGAGGGTGCAGAGGAGAGCTGCTCGATTCGTGACTTGTTGTTACAGCCCTTACGAAAGCGTCACATAATTGATACATAGATTGGGCTGGGATAGTTAGGAAGACAGACGACGTAACTTTCGTTCGAATTTATTGGAGAATATGCGAAAAAAAAAAAAATTTAGAGTGTAATGAAATACTTCTTCCGCCAACCTATTTAGGTCGCAAGGACCGGAGGGATAAGATTAGAGAAATAAGATGCCGTACTGATACTTATATGTATTCCTTCTTTCCTCGCACTATTCGGGATTGGAATGGGCGGGTTTAGGATTGCTGCTTAGAACCCTCTGCCACCCACAATGTTTGTGATTTGCAGAGTATGAATGTAGATGTAGATGTAGATGTAAATATCAAGTGTTCATATTATTTTATCCAACCCCTGTATATAAGATTAAATATAAAGAGTCTTTCTCTACGGGAAAGCATTGCTGATTTTGTATCCCGTGGCTAAGGCCGGGACAAGTAGTACTGTAGATCGTCAGTATAGATAAGGTTAATTTCAACCAGTATACAGCGTGGCAGATTAGGTTACAACGTGACTAACAAAACTGTGACACGATGGAGATACGGCTGTGCCATTCCTTCAGCGTGCTGAATTCGTGTTTGGATGGAACCAACCGTGACCCGATCATTTGCACGTTTCCCTCTCCGATATCGCACCGAGCGTGTTAAAGAAACACTCATTTTGAATACAAATAAGTTTCACACTCGCCCAGAAGAAGTGCAGACTCTTTATCGGTGAAATATTAAGCGAAGTGGACAGCATTTCGGCAAAGTTCAAGAGTTATGCCATCCAACGCACTTTCATTGATGATCGCCTGCAGCTAATAATATTAATTCTTTGCAGCCCTTCGAATAGATAGGTACGGGAAACTCGGGGCGATAATCCAAAATACAATTTTCTATTTCCGTCAGAGGAATTTCACACTGTATTTACACAAGAAATTTATTGTTTTAATCGTTAAACGCAACTTCTAGATATATATGTTGCTTTTCTTGACATGCTACAGAACAGGGAATACTCATATTCCTAATATCTGGCTGTGTGTTAAGTGGTTGGACACACCTTGTTTGGTGCAAAGGAGTACAGGAAATTTGTAATTGTCTTATGATATAGTAAGAAAAGTTGATTGGTAAAAAAATTTTCAGCTTAACTCGCAAAGATTAGTTGGTGGGAGCTTGTTTAACAAATATTTTTATTATTGAAGTCGTCGCCGACATTGGAACTTCAAATTTCTTTGACGAAGTGAAATGATTGTGATTCTGTCCCGCAAGTAGTTTTTCTCTCTCTATCAACGTGTTACATTGCGGACGGGCAATTTTAGTGACCACAAAATAAACAACCGTAATATTTAAAAACATATATTTAGTGGGGTAAATTTTGTTTTATTTCTTGTTAGACGGTCGTAGCAGTATCTTTGTCGAGAGAAAAATTTCATGTTCTTAGTTTTGAGAAGCTTTGACTTTCATCGCGTTCATGAATCGAGTGCCATATGATTATCCAGTATTTGAAAAAATACGTATTAGCATTGACGGTGCTATTTATGAGTAACTCGTAATGCAGAAATTTCTTTACCAACCCAATTCAAGACGTCTGTTTCTTCCATCGCATCTTTCCTCTTCCGAACAATTTCACAGGCTTTTCTACTCTGCACTGTTCTAATTTCATCAAGCACACAAATTCAAGGGTAAGAGGAATTGGCCGAAAGTCTGTTAAAATCATCTTTTTCTTTCTAGTTCCGTCACTTTTTCAGTTGTCTGTTGCGGTATAATTGTGATACATCTTTCGAACTAGACTATTAATCATTATGGATCTGAAAATGCTGTTTGTATGAGAAACATATTAATCTTTTCGAATATTGGTTTGTACCAACTGCAGCGTGGTTAGGTATAATTCTAAATATTTTCTTATCATTTAATGTTTTATCATTGATAATCCTTATTGTAATGAATCACTGTGCCTACGCGTCCCTACGAAATATGTCTCAGTTACATTTCTTCATACGTAAAAACGCTCTTTCTTCATTAACGTTTCGGTTTACGGCCTCAGACACAACATGAAACCAAAGGTATCTTCTCACTGGCATCTTCTTTCCTTTTGTGACGTGGTTTCAACTGTCAGTTCTACCGCCATTAAATAAGAGTAATTAAACGTCTTTATTGCAGCTGGCAACGTGTGTACGATGTCGTTAATTTTTAATTGCTTCCTAATTTATTCAAACTATTCTTAATTTAACAGATGTTAACTCATCTTCAACCGTCTTTACCTTACATTATACTCCGTAACGTGACTAAGTTTACATTAATTTTTCACTGCGCCTTTCTTTATGCGCACTAAACCCATCGTAGCGTAATAATGGCACCGGCCTGGAAGCCGTTATTCGTTTTGTAATGTGCTCTCTGCAATAACAGCGTTCTTTGAAGTGGCCCTGTTTCGTTTCTATTTCAGTTTTATTTAGTATCCTCATTCCAGGTTCATTTTATTCTGCTTCCTGCGTCGACCATGGAATACGACGGACCAGAAACGAATTTAAAAAACGCAATATGTAAAATAACGATTTGTGATTCCTGAACAACATAGAACGAAAATTTTTAAAAAATCATGTGTTGTCTTTTAGAAGCTTTATTGCTTTTGATATTTGTATATTATGATCGGAAGTTGTTGGAAAAAGTTAAAGGAATAAGTTACTATAAAGCTGGCTTTTGCAAAAGGTTTTTCCCGCGGTTTGTGTACCCTTTAATTAAGTACTTCGTCTGATAGCTCATATTTCAATAAATTTTCAAACGTTTATTTATTTCATAAGAGAACGTTTGATATTAAAGGCCATATTTCTATGAGAAATGACTCAGTTTGATTCAGGTCATAGTTAATTCTCTCAATAAATTTATTTTATGAGTCATATATTCCAATAAGTTTGAGTAACGGGTATTATTTTCATTAACTTCATAATAAACTTTACTACGTGATATGTCTCGTAAATCACTGGCTCCCCCATATGAGCACGCAGGTTTATTAATAACATTTTCCATCCCGTCGGGGAATTAATTTATGATTGGCCGCCTATCAGAAAATAGTGAAGTAATCTTGGGAATGACCGATAGTAAACCTTATAATTGGTAATAGTTTACAGAAAAGAAGAACTTGAGAACTCATCTATAGAGTCTCATAGTGTTTTCTTACGGAGAGAAAGACAGACAAACGCAATCCGGTTTTGTAATTATGAAACTTTCTATCTATTCAGTACTACAACTTTACTGTGCCGAATTTGTAATAAATAACTTATTAAAGAGGCGATAGGTTTTCTGAAAAATATATGTATGCGAGTTATAAATCAAATGGGTGCATCAATCAATAAGAATACTATTTATGAGTTCCAGAACTGGTACATAACACGAACGAAAGATAATATCCTGCAACCGGCTTTTTTTTTAAAAAATAATCTTCTTAAATTAAAAGTTTTCTTTTCGTTGTATATAGCACGAAACAGTACTAGTTTTTCGAACAGATTTCATAAGCATTGTATAGCAGCAGAATACATACAACAATCTTCGATCTTAAGATTCTTCCCTTCTTGGTTCATACTGATTACAAATTCTATACTAACTGCATTGAACCAAGTTAAGCTAAAACAGTTAAGTCTGATGATTGTAGGAATCAGCTTTAGGTCATCCAGATAGTTTTGAATTTTTTAAAACATCATCTTGGATACAGCTCTGTAATTTTCTACCAATTGTTAGTTATGTTACCGTACATTATCTTTCACAATGATTTGGAACTGACTGATATGAAACTACAAGAAGGAATAACCATTATCCAAGTTCGTTTCATATTTGGATATAAGAAACCATCATGAATTCTATTCAGTATTATAACTATTTTCTAATCAACTGTGATAATACTTACTCGAACTTAAACATGTAATTAGAGTGATATCCTTTCGAAAAATAGGGATGGGAGAAAAGCTTATATTTTTAAATTTCCTCACAAGAAATAAGGGATATCACAAACTGATAATACTTCCACACTGATCACTAAAAACTCAGCTTCGGGAACCATTTCAACGATGTAAGATACATCTAAGTTATTTCCAAATGTTTCTTGTCATATAATATTTTCCTTTTTAGTATTGTTTTAGAACAAAATTCTCTTATATTTTACATCTTGATATGTTATTTTAGTGTTAACGATTTTACGCAGAAATAGTTTTATTAATTTATATGGATATAACTTTTTTCGGTGACCTTAAGATGATATTTACAAATTATATACAGAAATCTAGAAAGAGAAAATACAATGTCAGAAAATTCAAGTTAAGAATGAATACATCATCAAAATCGTAGGTTTTCTTCTGTTCAGCAGGTCGTCCATGCCTCCCTTTGCTCCACC
>CM061919.1:194350850-194379318 GCA_031002005.1 Vandiemenella viatica
CGTAACAAGGAATATGAATAAATCAAAGCTGTATCTTAATTCTGTGGTCCATTGTTTATAGCTAAAAACCATCGAAAAAAAGTAGTTGTTCCTATTTATACTAAATCACTTAAAGCCCAGACAGCGCGAAACCTAGAGCGCTCTTAATTGGCGGGAAGGAAATCTATTACACGTGGTCTTCGTCAAATCTCTTCCGGCTGCCTTAATGGCGTCCTATGAAAATGTCCTGCCAATTATTCAACACAATATACCCGTCCGACCATTCAGATTTCGCTTCATTTTCCCCGAAACAAATCCAGTCGAATACCGGATCGTTCCTTCAAAAGGCTATGGCAGAATTCCTCAATTCCTCGTTTCTTACCTCTATCCTCGAACAGATCAAATGTCATATATGTTGACGAGGCCTAAAACAAAAAGGAAACTTTTATGTCTTCCGTCTTTCCATGAATTTGATGAAATACTCAGCACTTAATAGCTTCGTCTCCGCATAACACATAGCTCCAATGCCTTTGATTACTCACTGCATATTCTATTTATTTAATATCTGATAATTACATTGCTTCAGCTTTTCCTAAAGCATGAAGATAACTAATACCGTATTTCAGTTTTATTTTTTTAAAAGGCTTTTGGCATCTTACCCAATACAGCCAGCTGGATAGTACTTATACGTCACTCAGTGCTTTCAGTTTCTCAAGTATGATTTGTTACCAGCTAATTAGGTACAGCACAGGATGGACATGACTTTCACAGACAAAACACTTAAACACCCATGCCGGCGGCCGGACTGCAACCGGCGACCTTCGGTACGCGGAGCTAGATTTGTAAATTTGTTTCCAAATACCTTCCATAAATTCAAACTACTTTACTTATTAGAATATCCTGGTGTTAAAATGTTATTTGGGCATCAAAGAGTTACATACAAAAATTTTATCTCTCTATCTTGAGTACTTTTTGAGAAAATGTTCCCTAAATTTCAAAAAATCTAATTTACGGGAAATGGCTTCCAAAGTTTGTCAATACATTCTCACACCATAGAATGGTGCGAATAAAAATAATAATAACTCCACTTCTAGGACGAGTATAACGATAAATCAAAGTTTTGTTTGGAGAGAGGGGTTCAAAGTAATTAATGGTATATAAAAAATAAATATTTTTTTATTTTTATTTTACCACGTCCAGTATGTGCAGTTGTTCACATCCGTTGTGTCACATGCTAAGCTGTCAGCAGCAACGCTTTGGCTGGCAGACGCGACGGCGAGTGCGCGCGCACGCAGCGCCCCCTCCCCCAGCTCAGTCAACCACCTGGCCCCGCGCAGCGTCCTCCCGCAACTCCCGACCCGGCTAGTCGTTCGGCGCACCGCTCTGCAACAGGTGGCAACACTGCGCGCACAGTGGCTGAGCCAGCCGGCGTCGTGGCGGCAGGCACGGGCACGCCACTCCACGAATCACTGTGTCAGGCATCCGTGGAGAAGTCACTCAAACACTGGTGAAACCCATCGTTACTCTAAACGACGTATCTGCGACAGTGGAAGCTCCGATTCGTGAAAATCGCCCTTATTTCACCCGCTTTGGTACACCGGTATGGGTAATGTTGCGTACATCATTGTGTATTGATTCAAGACAGCAAACGCATCTTACGTAATGTAAACAGAGTCAACGAGGAACTGTCAGAGTCTGTTGTCTTTTCGAATAATTACCCAGAAAGCATTTCACTGTGTTGCCACCTAATTAATCATCTTCAGACATTAATTACTTGGTTTCTGCGAGCTGTCGTCGATATTTTAAGCAGGATCGGGCAATGGCAATGTAAGAGCGACGCCTGGAGAGTTCTAGAATTATGTAGTGCGTGTTGGCTATCCGTCAGGCGTCAGGAAGGAGCGACCCAGTTAACGGCAAACACAAACAACGATGACGTCACAGGACAGCGCCCGTAGAGTCAACAGGCAGCTGCTTCCAGCTCGATCACACTGTTGAATCTTTGCAGTGTAGCTACCCAGTAAAACACTCTGATTTGTCATTAATACATATTATTAGTAGCTACTGTGTTTGTAGATGACATTCAAATTAAGTGACAGCTGGTTGATTGAGACCAAGTGGAAAACTAGAGTATAGGAACAAGAATAAACTAGTGTGCTGTTATTTCGTCCTAATTAGAATCAGATTTAGAATACGTTCAATGTTTTACTAAATTCAGAACAAATTACATTCGTTCTACATTTTAGTGACAACGTTTTGCTGATAGCCATATAGTCGTAGTGAAATTACGTTTGGTGCTTCTCTCAAAGTTCCTTCTAATCTAGTTGATGTAATGAAATGAAATTTCGCTGTGTTCTGTATTAGTAAAGTTTTTTCAAATAGTCATCAGCGTAATTAGATACATTTTTGCCAGGAGTTCAATGCTGTAGGCTCTTCTCTGCTGCACCGTTTACGTTCGTTTCCTTTCTGCAAACTGTTCTTCTCTATCGCTGCAATTTCAGATGAAAGTCGTAGCATTGCTGGTAGAGATTAGGAGTTCTATATAGACAGTTATTAACATTTTTTCATTAATATTTATCGTTAGAAGTAGTTTTTAAGTATCACAGTTGTTAAGGTGCATGAAAGGCTATTTTTATACATCATTTAGTACAATTAATCGTGATGGAACTGATTAAATATACTTAACCTTGGAACAGCACTAAATAAGTTCATACGCTATATAAATTCACAGTTCTTCTATACCTAACCAATTTCTGTCAGTTAGTTTTTGAAGTGAATATTCAACAGCAACCTCTTTCCGACTATACCCATTTAGTCGACAGTTGATGCGTAGGTATCTTATTAACTCGAAAAATTAAATGGACCCTTTGTTCTCACTGGTTGTGAAAGTTTCGTCCTAGGGTTTGTGAACGCCATTGGTGCTAAGGCAGATTCTGGAATTATTTATGCCTGATATCTGCTACCAGAACTGAAATGTAGGTCCCTGGTTTGGAAGAAACTCGCCAATTTGAAATATCTCTGATTTCCAAACACTTCGTTTCCTAGGTGAAGTCTTCATTTTTTTTTCTATCAATGAAATTGCTGTCTCAAATAATCCATTAGTTGGAGTACCTGTCTTCTATTGACACTTTGCACCAATATCACGAGATCTGCACAATAGAAATTCGTGTTTGGGAGAAATCTTCTCTCTGTTGATTGGTTGAGAGCGTCTGTTGTGTTGCTCGTGTTCATTGGTCGGGATCAGAGTTGGGCTGATTAACAGACCCTGTCCGGGGGCCACAGACAGTACCCGCACCTCCAGTGGGCCCTGAATTATTCATCGTCACGACGGACCGAGCCGTAAGTAGCTCACTGGCCATCGGACACGCTAAGAGGGCTCCTCGCTGACGTCACGCCAGTCTGGGTGCGCCGTCAGACAGTGCCGTTAGTTCCACTCACCGCGTTGTGAAGCCAATAGAGGTACTTATCCGAATCGAGAGCACTTCTCTCAGTTTCTCTGCACCACTGCGCCGTTTCATGAGGTTTAATTGCTAACACAACGCTGACAGTCCTTGAGAAGTGGAATACTCAATTTTAGCTCTGATTTTTTTGCTTCCTGCAAACAACCAGACGAACAGCATCTACCGGTGCTCCTTAAAACTTACTGCTTCCGTGCTCTTCTAATAGCAATAGGTTTGAAGATCTGTTGTTACATTGTCTCAGTGTTCTATATGTCGCAGGAAAAAAATTGGCTCAATTTTCTTTACAATTTATTTTGTTGCTACTCACTGATGTCAAACTTCATGTTGCTAATAGTCTTCTTAACGTAATATTTCGAAGTCGAGTTTAGAGACCATCAATTTTCTTGTTTTCTCTGACTGCATGGTATTTGCTCAGAAGTTTTTCAGGAGCATTTTGCTCGCGTTAGTAACTATTTTCAAATCAGTCGTTTATTGGTAAAACATTTTCACATTTACATTTTACGAATCATACCACTAGAACCAAATAAGTAAAAAGACTTGCTGCATCTTCATACTGTATTAACTGTCGTGGAAAGACATTTAAATCTTTACAGACTTACTTGATCTAGGGGAAAAAGAAACAACATATTCGTTGTCCATTTGAGAAATGAAAGAGCTTGGAACAGCTAGTCAAAATTTACACTTTATAACTGATTGCAATAAACTTTTCTCTGAACGATGATAACTATGTGACCAGTAGTCCCGTAAAGTGCAAATAATGACCGGCCTATTAAATAAATATTAGATGCATTTTATGTAAACCAGAAGAATTCAAGCTAGCTACTAACACTGGTAACAGAAGTTAATGATAGCTACATTTTGAGAGTTTCATACCATATCCATCTGAAAATTTGATTAACGCATCAAGGGATAGTGCATCGTAAACAGTGAAAAGTATAGGACGATAGAAGATAGAAATTTTATGGAACTTCATTCTGAAAATTAACAATTCTGCTTATTAAGACGCCATATATGCCAAAAGTGGTAAACTGCATCACTATAAATGGAAAGATCAATTAACTAAACCAAAATCGTAAAACTTAAGAAATTTTAATAAATGTGAATACATTTGGAGAAAGAGATTTGGATAACTAGAAGATTTGTGCTGTGTGAGACAACGAGTGAACACCTGAAGCTAGAGGGACTTTATCGAGCAAGAGGAAATTCACATCTAAGACTGCACATAATTCTGACCGTCGAGTGGAAGCAATTTTACCGGCATCATGAGCGTCGCTGGAGGGTCCATGGACGACGCCTCGGGTGGAGGCATCTCGGTGTCCGTGGTGTCTGGTCCAGGCGTCGGGGGTCCGGGGGTGACCCTCGAACCCACCCCTCAGTCGGAGATGGACGCCCTGCTTCTTGGCCGCATTGGGGTGAGTCAGCAGACAGCAACACGGTAGTGACGATATGTCATGAAACCAGCTGGGGATCACATTTCATTTTCATGTTCTTCGTCTAGATTATTGGTTGAACTGATCATAGGGGACGTTTCTGGTCTTAAGGCAAAGTTAACCATTCCGCCTTTAAGGGTACCATGAAAGAAGTTTTAATTTGTATTTTTATGATCATATGCAGTCAAAAGAGGATTTGGTGAAGTCATCAATTTATTAACTAAGAATAGAAACAATTTGCCAATATTTAAAGGCAGAATTTAAGATTTTTGATGACAAATAAGGTACAAAATATAAAAATATTAGTGTTATTTCACCGAGCTAAGCCCTCTAATTAATATTTTTTCATAAAATGGGGAGTGGTGCAGGACACCCTCTTACCCTTGGGGTTGGAAACGGCCCCTAAATGCGGATGAATCAGAAATGATCAACGGCATGGGGATGCAGAAGGCAACGGGAAACCATTGCATTAAAGACCCAAAGGGCATCCCGAGGACATGTAATCCTCTCAAATTACATATATCATGATGGCTTCTTCCTGGGTAAAATATTCCGGAGGTAAAATAGTCCCCCAATCAGATCTCCGAGTGGGGACTGCTAAGGGAGGAGTCATCAGAATGGATAGAAACATTCTACGAGTCGAAGCGTGGAATGTTAAAAGTCTGAATAGGGCAGGTAGATTAGAAAACCTAAAAAGGGAGATGGAACGACTTAAGTTAGATGTTGTTGGGATCAGCGAGATTAAATGGAAGTGCTGCGGGGGTATGTAGAGATGAAGAGGTTAGCACAAGATAGGAAGGGATGGAGGATTGCATGAAACCAGTCGAATGACTGATGACAGAAAAAAAAAAAAATTCAAGAAGGGCAGTCGCTTTTTTTTTTTTTTTTTTTTTTTCAGGAAGGAGACCGTGATTATTTTTTTTTTTTCGAAAAGGGGGAAGTGAGTCATTTCTTTTTGAAAAAGGGAAGGTAGGACATCAAAGATTGGTAACCTATGATATGACGCTCATTCCCTATAGCCCAGGTCCTTTTGATCATCCTTCATAATTTAATGTGGTTTGCAGCCTGATGAGGCTGTTACAGTCCGGTGTCCGAAAAGTACTCTCCAGTGATCGAAGCCTCTATATTTTCGTACAGTGTGGAATATATAATGCGCTGGCGAAGAAACTCATCTCCTGATTGCACTGTATGGTACAACGTTAAGTTACTCAATTCACTTGAAAATGTCCGGATAATGGCGCTTTAAATAATAAGAGTTGCCTACTATTCCATAATTACCTGGTAGAACACCACTTAAACAAACTAAAGCTACCCTCCTTGTAACCTAAACATTTCCGAAGATCTCATCAAAATAAAAATGAACCCATTTATCTGTATTTTGTTGCATCTTGTCTATACTGCAGAATATTCAAGCCGGCCTACTTCCCAAAACTTCATCTCTGTTGCTTATAGTATATTCCACGCTGGCCCCTCTATTCCTTTAAACTTAAAAACCGTCTTCTAAGACGGATGCTTCCCTGCCATCCTTAAAATTTGTTAAATCGCATTATTAGTCACTTTTTGATTAATAAACTCTTTTAACATTTCTTCTAAAAACTGTGTCTTATAGCGAGATAATGCGACACTTCGGCACTATTATGTATATATATATATATATATATATATGTATTTCTGCTGTAACCATAGTTTGTGCAAGTGTAGAAGCATGTTTTGTAAATTCTGCTTCTCATATTAGCCAGGCGATGACAGGATAGCATATTTAATTATTATTTCCTGCGTATGGAGCAAACCGATAGCGACATATACCAAAATATAGGTAAAAAATTGTATGTACAGAGCACTTGAGGTGTTAAAAATTGTGCAGGGTAGATTAGATACCAAATATCATAGCGTTTTTGAACATCGCCAAATTTACTGATTCCCTCACGGTAACGAAATTTGCCTTGTTCACCGGTGCGAGATTCTGTTGTCGCAGTTCAAAGCACTGGAACAAAGCCACATCATTGAACTAGAAGAGTGAGCGGTTTCACACACTCCAAATAAGCCGTTTGCTTTGCTATACAATCCAATTCCCTCTAATCCTTTACTGTATGTTTTCATAGTTACTGCAGAACGAGGATTCCTCCACAAAGTATCACCTACATACATTGGGTGTTAAACATGGTTACACGAAAATAACACAGGGCAAAAAACAATCTGGTGCCTGGGATGTTTTAACGAATTCTTAGTTAATTTTGGCTGATAAATTCGAAAATAACTTCTGTTTTTCTAAATCAGGTCTAATTTTTTACTTTACTAATCTCCATTTGAATCCGTTACATTGTAGAACATATTTCCAATAGTGTACCTGGGCTGATAATAGTGTTTTTTAGGAGAATAAAACAAGTCCGTTTCTTTAACAAATTTATTGTACTTGTAAAAGAGGCAAAGAATATGAGGTGATAAAGTGTGATCCATAAACAAAATACAAAAATATACTCGAAAATGAAAATGCAAGATTTCAACAGAAAATTAAAGAGTTAAATTTACGCCTCTTTTCGAGCTATAAATGTTGAGCAATATGATTTTATTTTTAAATACCAACAACATAGATACCTGATATTAGTCTCCTTGATTTTCTACTGGAATTGTGCACCTTGTTTGTCGCTGATTTCTTAGAGATTTTCAGGAAAGCGATCAAGACGATTATAATGAAAATTGATTATGATGCTAATATTAATGCAAATATCACAAAAAGATGACACCATGTTACTAACAAGTTTTCACTTTTGTTTTTCCCAAGCAAATTTTGTATTACTTCTACAAATGCTCGCCAAGCTAATGCTTCATTATCGGGCATCTTTTTGTGAAATATCTGTATCCTTTATGAGCTTATGGATCACTGGTCCAACAAAAATCTCTGCTTTAAGATTTTTAACCGTCTTGTCTGAAGAAACACTGCATATATATTTGAAGCTCTCACCATGTTTGTTCAAATCATTGACAAGCTGATTTATCAAATCAGGTTTGACATGCAAAGGTAGAAAAATTATTTGTTTTTTTTTTCTCGCTCAACTAACGGTATTTCTAATATATTGGTAGCTATACAAGGAACCATATTTATTCGAGGGGCCACTCATTCTTAACAAAGGGATTGTCATGAAAAGGAAGTTTGGGTATTTGGCATAACCTGATTGCTGTTCCAAGAGAAAATTCGCCAATTCCAATGTTGAAGTCTAAGGGCCTATAACAAATTAAAATTAGAATAAGGTGACAAATCAACGAAGAAAACATGTACATATTGACCTTAAAAACATATTATCTGTGAGTGAGTAAGTGAGTATCGTAGCTTGGAATAGGGAATGCTTAAACGCGACATCTGTGGTAAATCTCTACGAAAAATAAATTCCAGACATGTAAAAAAATTAAACGTCACTACAATCAAACACCAAGCGCACCATTTTTTCCACTTTAGAATGAAAAGAAACATATGGACAGTCACTCACACGCACAAACTTATAAACATCGTTCACTTTGACTCGTGTAATAGAGGAATGTTAAATATCTTAAAATCTGGACCTAATATGTCAAAATCAAGATCGTATTTGAAATCAGGGTATCAATTTCGTATGGCAATGGTGTTTATTTCCTGGACACCAAAATCTTTGTTGTCCAATATCGCAGTTTTTTCTCATTGCGAAAATTAGTCGCGGCTAGGATCAGTTACCCAGAAACAAGTAATCATCATCGCTTCATCGTTTTACCGTATACAAAACACCTTTCCAACTAACGTGATGAAAATGACATTGACTAAGAATTAAGTCAAAGTCTATACTTAATATATCAAGCAAACAGAAAATAAGTGGCTTCTGCTGGATCGTTAGGAAATAGCAGTGTTATAATTCAGCTGTTCCTTTTTCTCTGCACAAAAATCATGTAGCTCTACTGTAAAATAATTGAAAACTGTATCTATAATTCGAAATTGCTTTATCGAGTTTTTAAATACTCTACACGTTATAGTTACAATAAGAGTTACGACTGTACTGAATTCCAAGGATCCACAACTAATGTGAAATATTTCCGGGTAATGAGAGTGGCGTTAGATGAAACTAATACCAACCATGTTGCTCTACCAGCATAGTAATCCAAAGAAAGAATATATAAAAAGAAGTTAGCTCAAAACTTTATATTCTTCTGCTGGCTAAGGAATTTAACTGAAATCCGATGGTTTAGGGAGTCAAAGGACGGCAGCAAGAATTTGATTGTGAAAATTACTGCAGATCATAATCAGTAACTGATATGATAAAGGAACTGTATTAGAAATCATTAGAAGATATAGATGGGCGAAGAGAGTGCTGGGATTGCGTATCGCCAATATTGGTGATGTTTGGCTGGCTATTGGTAGAATCATTAGGAATAGTGGGTGATAGGGAAGAGATGACCACGACCAAAACCAATTCTTATCTTAAGGGCTAATGGAGTGAGAATTTTTTTTTCACTTAAGGGTGCCAGGGGGAGGAATCAACTATCTAAGGAAATACTTAATAAATTACCTGAAAGAATTTAAGATGAAAACTCATGAAATGCGACGATAGGTGAGTATGGGAATTGTCCCCATGACTATGCTGCATTGCAATGTAGTTAAAAGTAATATCCATGTAATCTCGACGATTCGCCTCAAATATCAATAATTTTCCCGATGTCTGTAAACAAGTTTTTTGTCTAATAAATATAATTATTTCCGAATGTTATGCCATTTTATCACTTACTGACAGAGTTATTTAAAAAAAAGAAGGTTCAAATAAACACTCTTCAATGGCAATACAAAAACTCAGTTATAGTGTGACCACATAACCAGCTAATACTAAACTATCCAATGTTTTGATCTATTGCTATTAGGCCATTGTGTCAAAAAAATCACAGAGTCGTAGCAAATACTGAAATTATGTAGAAATGAAACTCTGTGATTAGAATAAACAATTTCTAAAACCTCTATCTCACTTTCTGGAACAGTATTTTTTAGTTATCACTGTTGTTATAGCTGCTAAGGCAGCATCTAAATTCCATCTCAGTCACATTGTAGTGAGGGCCCTTATCAGACAATACACGACACTGTGTCTTTTGTTATCAATTGCATCCGTTCTGAATTAATACGAATTTCATCTGAAGTGTGCAATTACTTGCTTCAGCTAATTATATTTTATTGGAAACATTTAAGAATGTGAAGTTCCCCTATTCCAAATCTGGTACTGATAAAAATCAATTTAATCGTTAAAGCAACAGAAATTAATTTATTTAAAACAAAAAGCTTTTTAATTTACCAAAATGAATTGATTAAATCACTGTATTTAATTTTTAGCTTGTTGCATTTTTATTTCGGGCAACGTACAACAAAATGGAACTAACTATTTACTTGATTTACCTGTTAACAGCAAAATATTTTGGTTAAGACATTTTTACTATGACCTCTTCGTCAATAAGCAATGTCGTACGCTATCTGTAAGTTTAACTATGAGCCTTGTTTATCCATAATTGCAAAAATCAAATCAATAACGAAGTAATATAGCGTCCGCAACGTATTCTATACCTACTCATAAAAAATTTGTTTACCGAACATTCGTTAATAGTATCCAAAGATAATTAAGGTAAGTGTGTACCAGTATTTGTAATTTTATTTTCGAAACTTTAATTTTTTCTCTTCATGATTCTACTAGCTATTACTAATCTATTATTTAGTTCTGTTCCATATTAACCGGATGTTACAGCACAGATATAAAAATAAAACGTGACCCCTGAGTCGGAGGTGTGTGTAGCTGCAATCTGTAGAGAGGGCGTTGCCTGTGCCAGGTACGGACAGGAAATTGCAACATCACTCATGTTTACGAGAGAGGAATGCTATTTCCGATCCTACTACTGAATATCACCTTTTTTTGGCTCTCTGAAATCAGCCGTATCCGTGAATTTCCCAAAGTAATTTCTCTGGTATTTACGCAGAAGAATATTTCGTGTTTCGCTACGCTCTGCTTACATGTCAAGCATATTGTTAGCGTTCAATCTCACTGTTCCCTAGTGTTCCGGAAATAGAAAAAAATAAACGTGAGGTTTTTTATTTTTGGTTAGAGAAGAAACTACCAGCCTGCTATAGTCATGACTTTAAGCTACTTGACAGTGATAGCAGCCCATTCTTTTGTACTTACTGATTAAAAAAGGTATTACGTTTTGTTCCTATAAGCTGCGTCATTACTACTCTATATTCCGATTTTTTTTTTTTTTTTTATTTTTTTTTTAATTTGAGACAAAAGTAAAACGTAGTAATGGCTGCTAGCAGGAGCGATTTGTAATCTCGAATTTATTTAAAATTTTATCAATGTCAGCTCTATATTACACATTACACGTGCGAAATACATTAACACATTACCAAACAAATTCCAGTATTTTCTCGCGGTCAAAGATAAGGATCTGAAAGGAGACTGGAGAATTACATTTTGTAATAACATTATTGCTGTCGAAAGGAAGTAAAAAAATGTTTTGCTTGTCCTCATTAATGTTAATACCGTATTTGTTAGACATGTGAAAGATATAAAAAGGTTATTCTAACCTCATAAAAAATTGGAGGATTCATTACAAAAATATTAGGTTAATGATTTCATGCTTCAATTTTACAACAATGATCATGCTTTTAAGATATATAGTTCAAGATGGCAATACGAAATTAATCTTATGTTCCCGTTACCCTCTCCAAAATTTGCATGTTTGGGCTTCTTGTGAGGGAATTCTGATTACAAAGTTGAAATTAAACCTTGAAATTTTTTTAACACAAATTAATTCTTGAGTTTTAGTCGTTGCGTGAGAGTCTTAATTTTTTCTGGTATGCATTTGGATTCTTTTTACTAACGTTTGGCTTTTCTTTGACATTATTGTTAACAATCATTAGAGAAGAGGTCCATTTGGTAAGCCTGTAAAGTCAAGATGGCGTGTTTTACCATTTTTATAAATCGGATTTTTTTATTAGTAATTGTTAAAGAATTCGGCTACGACCTTTTGGCGGCGGTGAAGAGAAAAATATGTTTATGATTTGGTTCAATGTCTTAGGCCTGTTTCCTAGTGATAAGGAACAGTTTATTTAAGCAATAATTAATGACGGAATTTCTCTTACAAACGTATATTTTTTTAGCATATTCGCGTTGATTGATTAAAATACTTATTTGTTTAATATAACTGCGTATTTAAATAAAAGCACTGTTTAAGACGGCTAAAGTTTATCTAATTTACATAGCTGTGAGTACTGTAATGATTAGATGATCAGGATAGATTTATTATTTTTAATATTATATTACTAATACTTAAATATTTATTCTATTTCAATTTGTTCATATTCAAAGAACTATTCAATTGATTTGCAGCATTAGGAAGGGAACATAAAACCATTCCGAAATAGTTTAAGCTTCCGCTTTCATTTTTTCTTTATTTATGAAAAATGCTTCATTTCTCTCCATCTTATTAGCCCGGCATAAGTTCAGTTTTTAGTATTTTTACTTATGGCGGAAAAGAATTTCATGTATTCGGCGTCAGAATCATATATACTGAATCTAAATTATGTTTTTCTTACTATCCTTAAAGAAGTATTTTTCTGCTCTGAATTCTCCCCTTGTTCTGCATGTCTTAAAGTAAATCGTTTACAGGGAAAACGTGAACCAATTGCTGCAATAATCCCAACTAAACTGCTTTAATAAAAATAACGTCATAGAACAGCATCCAAGTACAAAATATATTACTTAAAATATTATGGTAGACACATCGCATGATGTGTACAATAGTATCGTCGCATCATCCTCTGCTGTATAACGTCTTTGATTGCTCGTTACCACAATCATTTATGTTGCATGTAAAGCATTACCAACTATACTGACAATTTTTAAAGTCGGTTGTGTTCATAAACAAGTCTCGCCTCAGAGAGCGGGAAAGATATAAGGCACCCATGCCGCAGAGAGTATTCTCGACGGTCTTTCTGAAGGGACTGAATTTGTGTACGCGTACTAAAATATGCCGTGCTTTTGTACGGAGTGTTTTGTTGCCTGTCTGCGGAGGCGCCTTTAATGAACGCGCGTCAGTGGTCGCCCTACCCCGCCGCCTCGTCGAGTGGCTGCGTATTATGCATGGGCTCACATCTCGCAGCTCATGCAAATACCAGCAGTCGTCCCAGCAGGATCATTTCGGAGATGTTAATCGCGGCAGGGCGGTGTCGGACGCAGATAGCACAGCCCGTGCAGACTCCTCATGCGACGAACTGCCTCGCAGACAAGAGAGTCAGAGTGCCTCGGACAGTGACACATTGAATCGATTTTTTCACCTTTAACTTTGTTCTTATAATAAATTAAATGGTATATGAAGGAATTAGATTACCATATCTATAAGCGCGAAGAATTCTCGGAACCATAATAAACAACAAATTAACTATTGCCAATTTAATATACAATTCTAGCTGATACCCGCGACTTCCTAAGAGTGGATTAAGAATTTCGTTGCCAAAATTGAATACAGAAAGTTGTTGGTAACGAAGGATTGGTCCCAAACAACACCGAGTCGGCTTAATATGACAGGAAAGTCATCACTATATCATTCTACCGTCAAACCTGTATCTTGAAGACAATCAATTTCCCATATATTTAAAAAACAGAAATATAAACATAGGTGAGGGGGTTAATAAAGGACAGGTTTATTTCAGATTAGTCTTTTCCTCTTTCCTCAGCACGAGCATCCGATTCTTGGGTTCTAATAACTTTAGCTGCTCGAGATCTGCTAGAGCTACAACTTAGGCCAGTTTACGCCCGCAAGGCATGTCAAAAAAGAAGGCAAAATGAACTGGTGCCAGAAACATTTAAGCAGACACATCGTAATAGGACAGATAAAATGTACATCTATACTAAATAATACGTTTTTTCTCTAAACTTATTAACAAATTTATACACTAACATAATGCGCAAGAAGCACAGCTTGAGCAACCGACGTAACATTACAGACTAACACACACACATCCGTTTTTTCTGTCCCCATTCGATTATTTCACAAAATTTTGTGACTTCAACTGTTAATCATGCCGAAAAAAATGTCCTGTGCCATCCCTAAAGATTTTCTTGTCAAATTCCGTCAATATCGGTATAGGCATTTAGACGTCAAACAGTAACAAAAAGACAGAGACTTACTTCCACATTTATAATATTATTACTGCAGATCACACACACACACTGACTGTGAAACACCTCTGAGGATCATTATAACGTAAAAAAGGATACACCCACAGCATTGCAAGACTACCTACGAATTGCCTCGCATTGCATCCCTTAATTTGTGATATCTACAGTTTAACATTCAATCCGAATAACCTACGGTCCAGGCGAGAGTCTTATGATCAAAAACAATTTTTAAAAATCTTTGTCTCCACGGAGATTTAAACCTCATACCACGATCCAAAGGTCAGTAGGAAAGCGCTTTAACTACAGAGCCACCTGACCGCTGTGTCGTCGAAATGCAGTACAGAGACCTCCATATCAAACGCGTCTGTCTATCCCGTTCAGTAATTTTTCTAAATTATAAGACAACATGTATTAGTTATACAGATAATTTTTCAACCAAATGTTTCAAAGGATAAGTGTGCAAAGTTTCATCGAGATCGGATAAAAACTGTGGATTTGTATGCAGAACAAATAAACAAACAAACATACATTCATCTTTATATTTATAAACTAGCTGATACCCGCGACTTCGTACGCGTCGATTGAGAATTTCTTTGCCAGAATTGAATATGGAAATTTGTAGGTGACAAAGCATTGGTCCCAAACAACCCCGAGTCGGCATTATATGACAGGAAAGCCATCACTATATCATTCTACCGTGGAATCTGTATCAAAATATTTAAAAACACAAAAACAAACGTAGGTGAGGGGATGTGGGGGGGGGGGGTGGTATTGACTTAGGGGAACTTTATTTCAGCTTGATCTTTTCTTCTTTCCTGAGCATGACCGTTCGATTCTTGGGTTCTAATAACTTTAGCTGCTCTTGCTCTGGTAGAGCAACAGCTTAGGCCAGTTTACGCCCGCAAGGCATGTCCAAAAAAGAAGGCAAAATAAACTGGTTCCAGAATCATTTAAGCAGACACAAAGTAATAGGTCAGAAACATCCACATCTATATTAAATAATACGATTTTTCTCTAAACTCAATTTTTTAACAAATTATACACTAACATAATGCGCGTGAAGCACAACCTGAACACCCGACGCAACAATATAGACTAACACACATCCGTTTCTCTGTCAAATTCCATAAGTTCTCAAAATTTCGTGACTACAACTGTTAATCATACCTAAAAAAATGTCTTGTGCAATCCCTACAGATTTTCTTGTCAAATTCCGTCAATGTCGGTACAGGCATTTAGTTATCAAAACGTAACAAAAAGACAGAGACTTAAATCCGCATTTATAGTATTACTACTGCAGATCGCACACAGACTGTTGCAAATCACCCCTGAGGGATCAATTCAACGTAAAAAATATACACCTACAGCATTGCAAGACTACCTACGATTTGCCTCGCATTGCACCCCTAAATTTGTGATATCTACAGTTTAACATTCAATCCGAATAACCGACGGTCCAGGCGTAACTCTTACGATGAAAAACAATTTTTAAAATTCTTTGCCTCCACGGAGATTTGAACCGGGGACCACAACCCAAACATTAGCAAGCAAGCGCTTTAACTACTAAGCTAGCTGACTGCTATACGGGAAAACGGTACAGAGACCTCCATATCCAACGCGTCTGTCTATCGCCGTTCAGTAATTTTTCGAAATCATAAGACAACATTTATAATTTATACAAATAATTTTTCAACCAAATGTAGACAGTATTTTTCTCCTTGTTTCAAAGGATAAGTATGCAAAGTTTCATCGAGATCGGTTGACAACTGTGGATTTTTTATGAAGAACAAACAAACAAACATACATACATTCATCTCTATATACCGGGTGAGTTTTTTATCTTGAGACAACTAAATATCTCGAAAACTACAAATCCGATCAAAAAAAGTGGGTAATAAAAATTGTTCGTCTCGACGGGGGACATCCGATGATACCAAATTTGACTCCCCACCCCCACCCCCTAGGGGTGGGGGAAGGGGGAGAAAAAAAACTTAAATAGGAACCCCCATTTTTTATTGCAGATTCTGATTCCCCGGAAAAAACTACCCCTATTTGACCCCCAATTCGAGTCATTTTGGTCGATAGATGGCGCTGCATTTCTCAGAGTTTTCTCATTACTTGATGTACTTCCATTGCGTTCATAACATCTCTGATTTATTTACTTCGTTCTGTTGCACGTGTCAATGAGAATGCAGGCTATAACGTTGCAAGAAAAAATTGAAATGGTCTACATTTATGGAGAATGTCGCAAGAATATCGATAATGCTGTTGATCTTTATGCTCATCGTTTTCCAGACCAGCCTCGATCGCGCGCTTCTTTTTACCGTATTATCCAACAGTTCACTCAGGAGGGAAGTGTGCACACAAACAAACGAAAATACCATCCGTTCCATGTTTCGTTGCATCAAGAACTTCACGGCAATGATTTCGATAATCGATTGACATTTTGCCGATGGTCGCTACAGAAAATACAAGAAGAACCCCATTTCTTTGCTCGAGTACTGTTTTCGGATGAATCCACTTTTACTAACCACGGCACCATTAATCGACACAACATGCATTATTGGAGTGTGGAAAACCCGCATTGGTTACGCCAAGTTGAACATCAGCGTCCGTGGAATGTAAATGTTTGGTGTGGGATAATTGGGGACAAACTTATTGGTCCACATTTTATCCATGGACATTTCAATGGGGAGAAATATCAACAACTCTTAGAGGACGTACTGCCAACATTGCTTGAAGACGTACCCTTAGACGTGCGACAAACAATGTGGTTTCAACATGACGGTTGTCCAGCACATTTTGCTGTAAGATCGCGGGAAGTGTTAGATCGTCTGTACAATCGTCGATGGATCGGAAGAGGAGGTCCAGTGCCGTGGCCTGCAAGATCACCAGATCTCACTTCGCCTGATTTTTTTTTTATGGGGATACTTGAAGAATGAAGTTTACAGTGAAGTGCCAACAACGCCTGAAAACATGATTGAACGAATTACCAACGCTTGTCAAAAAATCACGCCGGATATGCTTCTTAGTTGCGTCGAATCATTCCAAGAGCGGGTAAATAAATGCATCGATGTCGGTGGTGATATTTTCGAGCACTTGCTTTAGAATTGTTGTTAGAAACAAACACGTGAGAGGCGAGGGGACTCACCAAAAACAAGCACCCCGATGGTGAGAGGCGAGGGGACTCACCAAAAAACAAGCACCCCGATGGTGAGAGGCGAGGGGACTCACCAAAAACAAGCACCCCGATGGTGAGAGGCGAGGGGACTCACCAAAAACAAGCACCCCGATGGTGAGAGGCGAGGGGACTCACCAAAAACAAGCACCCCGATGGTGAGAGGCGAGGGGACTCACCTAAATCTAGCACCCCAAAGGGAACAGAAAATTACTACGTCCACGTCGTTGTTCCTGGGTAACGCAAAAAGTAATGTTTGACTTTCGCTATCTGCTAAAGAATTTGCATCAGTGCATTTTGAAATAATGTCCATTCCCATCCCTCAAGTTTGGAGGTGGGTGGTGTTATTGAATAGTTTTTGAAAAATATCAATCACATTAACTTGTATTTTGCTGATCTGATGTGTATTTCACGAGATATCCTCATTTTTAAATGAATTTTTGCTTATTTTGATTTTTGTCGATTGCAGCGCCATCTATCGACCAAAATGACTCGAATTGGGGGTGAAATAGGGGTAGTTTTTTCCGGGGAATCAGAATCTGCAATAAAAAATGGGGGTTCCTATTTAAGTTTTTTTTCTCCCCCTTCCCCCACCCCTAGGGGGTGGGGGTGGGGAGTCAAATTTGGTATCATCGGATGTCCCCCGTCGAGACGAACAATTTTTATTACCCACTTTTTTTGATCGGATTTGTAGTTTTCGAGATATTTAGTTGTCTCAAGATAAAAAACTCACCCTGTATATATAGACTAGCTCGTACCCGCGACTTCGTACGCGTCGATTAAGAATTTTTTACATAATTGAATATAGAAAGTTGTTAGTAACGAAAGATTGGACCCAAAAAACACCGAGTCGGCGTAATATGACAGGAAAGTTATCACTATATCATTCTACCGTCGAACCAGTCTCTTGAAGAGAATATGTTTCCAACATATTTCTGTCACCATTCGATAAGGTCTCAAAATTTCGTGACTACAACTATTAAATATACCGGAGAAAATGTCCTGTGGCCTTCATACAGATTTTCTTGTCTAATTCCATCAATATAGCCTTTTGGTCGTCAAAACGTAACAAAAAGGCAGCGACTTACTTCCGTATTTATAGTATTATTACTGCGGTTCACACACACTCTCTCTCTCTCACTGCGAACAATCCCTGACGAATAATTATATCGTAAAAAAGTGTACACCTACAACATTGCAAGACTACCTACGATTTGCCTCGCATTGCACCCCTAACTTTGTGATATCTACAGTTTAACATTCAATATGAATAACCTACGGCCCAGGCGTTACTCTTACGATCAAAAACAATTTTTTTTTTTAAATCTTAGCCTCCACGGAGATTTGAACCGGAGACGACGACCCAAACATTTGTAAGCAAGCGCATTAACCACTGAACTGTCTGACCGATACACGGAAAAAGCAGTATACAGACGTTCATATCCAACGCGTCTGTCTTATCACCATTCAGTAGTATTTAGAAATTATGAGACAAAATGTATTATTTATACAGATAATTTTTCAACCAAATGTGGACAATATTTTTCTCCTTGTTTCAAATGATAAGTGTGCAAAGTTTCATCAAGATAGGATGCAAACTGTGGATTTTTATGGAGAACAAACAATCAAACAAAGAAACAAACATACATACATATATTCATCTTTATATATATATAGATTACTCTGTATAATTCCACTGGCAGGAACAGAGTTGGGTTGATACACATGGGATAAAGATAAATGCAAAGAAGAGTCAGCTTAGTAGATAAACAGATAAGAAACTAAAGGTCGACCGTGGGAAACAATTGCTTGTTGAAGACTTAACATGTAAATATCTGGCATTACATATGGTAACAAGCTTTATTGGGCCGGACAAATTGGAAAGTTAGTAGGAAAAGTTTTCAAAATTCTGCACTTGTTGGAGAGAGTGAAGAGGGGAAGTACGAGAGAAGTAAAGGGATTTGGTTACAAAACTTTGGTCAGACCATAGCTTGTATGTGGTAGTGTAGTATGGAATCCACATTTTTGGTATCAAATACAGGAGTTAGAGAGGGTGATAAAAAGGGCTGCTAGATTTGTTTCTGGAAATTACCGCAGAACGGAATCAGTAACAGATATGATAAAAGATCCGGATTGGGATTCACTGGAAGACGGGAGGTGGGTATGGATGGTAATGGGGAGTATGAGGAGTATATTGGTGATAAAGCGTGGAAAGATATTGGTGTAAGAATTAAAAGTAATGCATGGAAGAGAAAGACGACTATGACCACAAGCTGGCACTCGATTTCAGGCATAAGGGTGTAGGAAGATTCTCTATTTTAGATAGAGGTGTCAGGGATTGGAATAAGTTACTAAGAGAAATGAATGAAAATTTATCAAAAACAACATTAAAGAATTTAAATTTGAAATTTATAAAGGGCAAATGTAGGGTGAAAGAAAGAGGGGGGGGGGGGAGATGGATGTGTAGGGAAATTGCAACAGGAATGTGCACTCCATTGCAATTAAATAAAATTAAATATACTTGAAACTAGTATACTCATAAAAAATAATAGTAGAATACTGAGCTAAAAAATTAAATCATCCAGCAGCATAATAAATGTTTATCCCCCAAACTAACTTCGACGTATCTTAAGAAAAAAACAAATGTTATTCGGTTATTTTCAGCTAAGCATGAAGCAATGCTGGATAAAATAAAGCAAATACCAGTAAATAAAATCATCTACAGGTTTGATAAATAGAAAAATGAGACATAATTTTCTTCCAGTTAAATTACTGGAAATAATAAAGTAAAAACTAATCTAATTTAATAAGAAATAGTTCGTTCTGTTGACCGAATACCGCTTCAGGAAGCATAGTTTAAATTAGATCATTCAGCAAGTTTTGCTGTATAAATACCAAATCTTTGTACAACAAAGAAAAAAGAAAAATCAATTTTTAAACGAAAACATTTGAATTTAATGTCGTAAGATCATCCATGTTACTAATTAAAATATTAATCTAAAAACAAGAAGGAAAAATAAATGAAATAATTTGATTTAATAGGCAATAAGTAATCAGCTTAACAGCATCTCTAATTGTTTGAGAAATCCCAAAAAAATTCAGTCTTATTAAGGCACTCAAGAATTTAAATAAAATCTAATACTTTGCGCTCTATTAAAGGAAAAGCCAGTATTACTAATAGTAGAATCGATAAAATAACAAAACAAACAAAAAAGATTATAAAATTATAAGTTAGCAGAAGATATGTAGAAATTAATCCACAAGATTGAAAACTAATTTTCAGCCCATCTTACAACATAGCTTGTTGTAATGTTCATAAAAGATTTTATATAAGAATAATCATTGTTTGTTTTGCCATTTATTTCCTTCTTGTTTGTTCTTCTCACATTTCCTCTTATACAATAACAACTTTTGACCGTACGTAGAATATATATGAACAAAGTTAGATACAAAAGATTAGCAGGTTCCCTTCCTATCAGTTATTTTCTGCTCTGCAGCTATTATTCCAAAACCTCTCAATCCTCTGCTCGATGATAATAAGTTTCACTCGCTTACCACCTCTATCAAGAATCACTTTTTTCACAGAAAATATATTTTCCGATATATTAATCAATACAAGTAATCTCTGTTACTCTTGCTGTTCTTTTTATTAATCCACGAACCTTTAATTTCCAAATATTACGGCCTTTATTCGTAAAATTATATTTCTGTATTTTATTTTTAAGGAATTGTTATGTTACCCCCACATGTCTTCCAAAATAGTATTGTGGTACTGAATGGAACCACTCTGTCAGAATGGAGTAATTGATGAACGTGGAATTAGTAAGAGTTACTCTTGTGTGTGTACGAGCCAGACATCAGTTGTTGCGGACAACCACCTACGTAATCCAGTGCTCAGTGAGGCGAGAGTAACACGAGGGAAAAACACTCGGCAGGTGAGTGCTTGTGAGTACACGCAGGGCGATCCACCTCTCTGCATCAGCTGCATAAAGACATTAAAAACATAAGTAGCACCAGACAATGGGAATATATATATATGTGTGTGTGTGTGTGTGAGAGAGAGAGTGTACGTGTGTGTCCCTACATTGGAGTTTCTGTGCAGTAGTAGTCTCGAGTCTCCCACCGTGCACTGTGTTAGTCGCATGTGGGTAGCTGTGGGGATGTGGGAGATATGGTGGTTGAAAGTGGTCGACCCGGGGCATTTTCATATTTCGACCAAAAACGTATGTGCCCCTATATTTCACTTTGCAGTCACAACTACCTAGTGCAGACCACTGACTGGTAATAGCTTCGAGTCTGCCATCGTGCTCTATGGTGGTTGCACGTCGATAGCTGTGGGAGTGTGCGATAGCTAGAATATATTATTATTTCAACCAAAGTGTTCTAAAATATCTTTGGAATCGTCTAGAACGCTGCTAGAATGTTCTTGAATGTTCTTTAATAATGCTCTAGAACATGACACATTTTTCAGCTTTTTCAGCTATTAGAAAATATAAATAATTTATTTTCCCACTGTTTAGTGTAAACTGATTTAGATGGGACTTTCAGTGCCAGTTTGCTGATTTGGTAATGAGTAACAAAGGCCATTTATTATCTAGGAAACATTAAAGTTTTAGCGGAAAAATATAAAAACCTTAAAAATTCTTGACAAACACGAACGAAGTCTGCTTTACGCCTCGTCGACGGTCATTAGGGGCGTGAGGGGACTGGGGACTGGGGACAAGGAACGGGAAGGAATTCGGCCATGGCCTTTTTGAAGGAAACATCCTTGCATTCACCTGGAGTGATTTGGGGAAACCATGGAATACCCAAATCTGGATGCCCTGACGGGGATTCGAACCGGCGTCCTTCCGAATGCGAGGCCAGGACATTAACCGTTCACCCACCACGTTCGGTATGGATTTATTGGACTGTGAATAGATCCATGAGGCCTTAATTTCAGGCCAAGGGTCACTATAAATTACGATCTTGGTAGAGAGAAGTTAGCTTGTCCAGGTTTACGAGACCGAGAGGATTCGCTAAAGTGTTTTATTTCTTATAAACCAGGAGTGGAAGGAGATTTGAAAATTAAAACATAGAACTGGCTCAGAATATGGGTATGAATGGGAGAGTCTATCAAGTGATGGTTTAATAATACGCACTCTAAATTATTGTTAACTCTGTTCCCATCCATGGGCAATCTCGATTTACGTGGGGGTTGGAGAGATAATTTTGTTGGTTAACTCCGGTATGAGCTTTCTCGATTCCCGCTGAAGGATCATTAGAGTTGGTCGCTGTGAGAAGAACCGACAGGATATTGGACTACCAGGTATGAGTAGATGGAACATCCAACATTTGGAGTTGCTGAACCAACACTGGAAGCAACGTTTTTGCGAGTACACAATCTCATAAGTTGAAGAGGAATATTTAGTGAAAGTATCACACTTGTAAAAGGTAGTAGAAGTGATAATAGGTGAAGATCAGTTTGGTTATAGAATAAACTGGCACAAAAGAAGCAAATCTGGCTTTAAGATTAATAATTGTACTGCGGATAAAGAAAAACAGAGGTACGATAATGGTGTTTGTTGATTTATAATGATTTGATAAAGTTAGGTATTACAAGACGATAAGGCGTCCAAATTTTTAAAGAAGTCAGGTGTAAAATATTCAGATAGAAGAATACTTTATAAACTATATAAGAATCAAGGGGCTATAATAAAAGTAGAGAATCATGAGAGATATGCAACAGTTAAACAAGGTGTGAGACAAAGTAGTTGTCTATCCCCATTAATATTTATCTTGTACACAGAGAGAACTATAAATGAAGTGAAAGAAAATTTTTAATGTGGCATAAGTGTTCTCAGAGAAAAAAATCAGTATGCTATGATTTGCTGATGATATTGTCTTGTCAGTAGAAACGACCGAGAATATTGAGAAGTAACTGAATGGCATGAATAAAATACTGATGGAAGATTTTGGACTAAATATAAGCAAAAGCAACACAAAAATGATGGAATGTAGCAGAAATTATATCAATAATAGTAGATTAAATATTAAAATCAAATCGGATGTCATAGAAGTGAATTCTGTTATTGGGAAGTAAAATTACAACTGATGGCCGAAGCAGGAATGGTGTTTAAAGCAGAATATCACCAGAAAAAAGAGCTTTCATGGAAAAGAGAAATCTTTTAGTTTCAGATATTGATCCAGGACTTACAAAGAAATTTATAAAACTCTATGTGTGGAGCACGGTGCTTTTTGGTAATGAAGCATGGGCTTTGTGAATAACAGAAAGAAGAAAAATTCAAGCATTTGATATGTGGTGCTATAAAATAATGCCGAAAATAAGTTAAATTGCGAAATGATTGAATTTTTGAAATTATGAGTGAGGAAAAAAGTCTGTGGAAGGGTATTACGGAAAGAAAAAAAGGATGTTTGGTCATATTTTTAGACATGTAGGAATGGTTAATTTGTTAGTGGAAGGAACAGTCGAAGGTAATAATTGTAGAGGAACACAGAGATCAGAATGTATGAAGCAGATGACTGAGGGTGCAGTTTCTAAGGGATATATTGAGATGAAAAGGTTAGAGCAAGATAGGAAGGGACTGAGGAACCAGATTGCTGTCTGCATTGTGGCTAAAGTTATACATCGAACTTGAAGGCGGATAGAGCCCCCCTACTTATCCATCATTTGGTACCCCAAACGTCTCTTTAGTTAAAACTACTGAAATGAGAGGTTAATGTTCTGTCTATCATTTTTCTCAGCTGGTTGTACCATGGAATTTTAGGTCATGAGCTTTTGCTATGTTCTTATAAAGATACAGATTTCATTATAGTTGTATTTCATAGAATTTTTTAATTGTGTTCATAAGATTCTTGTGAATCTCTTAGTGTTTTTGAGATTTTGTTTAAAAATAACGAAATGAAATCATTGACATTAAAAAAAAAAAAAACTAAAGTGAGCCTTTGAGTAATACTGAATTTAGTTCATATTTCAATGGAAGCTATCGTATCAAACATCCATGAGAAATTAAGAAATAGTTATTCCACATTTTTAATAATGATTTGTAAGATAAAGATATGTATAAACTGCAAAACGATAACAATATTACCATAACGCACAACACGTACTTCCAGTATAAACAACATTACAGTATTAATAATATTCAATACCTAATGAATATATTAATTTATGGTTCTTTCTAACTAATACAACCAAGTTTATTTAGCATAATAACCTGTCTTGGTTACGTCGATGTGAATTTATATCAATTAAAAATTTAACAGACCTAAGTATACGACTTCTGCACCTTAGATATATTTTAATCCATCACAAAAGCCACAAACTACTTTATCAAATTAACTCTCAAAACCGATTACGCTACTATTCCTAAGGTAACTTAATCCCAAAATCAAGAATACGAATTATTAATCATTAAACAAAGAGCAGATAAACCAGACTTAAAATATTTTCTCTACCAACATAATTTTGCGTAATGTAATGAATGACTTGATAAGCCTATGCATATGGAGTTCTATACTGTCTTTTCGTCCTAAAACAATTATTTAAGTCTTTAAAAATGAAATTTATTAAATCGATTTGCGACAGACAATTCTTCGTCATACCATTAATTCCAAACATGTGTTAAAATGTGAGATTATGCTACATTGCATTGTTAAAATACCATAGTTCTTTAATTTTCAGTGAGAAAGATTTACTTAAATTTTTTTTTTTTTGTGAACAGGCAAAAATTATTAAAATCACACAACCGTACAGAGAAAACTGTTTCGCGAATCAATTTTAAACACGGCGTGCATTATTTGACGCGAGAAACAACGTAACGAAAAATGTAGTGATAGCAGTGCACCAAACCGCTCTGACCTAGCATTCGGGACGAAGCGAGTTCGAATCCTCGTCTAGCCATCCAGATGTTCTTCAAAAGGCCATAGCCTAATTCCTACCAGCTTCTTGCCTTTAGTCTTTTCCCGCCTCCAACGACCCAAACGTCGATGAGGCATAATACCAAAAAATATAGCAGTACCTTCTCTTTGCCAGGACGAGAACTGGTCAAGGAATATTCAAAGGTACGAAACTTGAAGATCTGGCCGTTGTTCATTTGCCTACACCGGTGGGTACTTAAGTAACTGTCACAAAAGGAATGTAATATGAATGGAGTTTTGCCAACAACAGGTTCCCACAGGTGTGTATGTGAGTGATCATGAGAGAACTGCCTGCGGTTGCCCTACCGCTATGTTACAAACATTTACAATACTTGAATTCTTGCGGCATTGGTAAATGAGCAGCTCAACTACTGGTTCCGATTAAAGTAACACTGATGGTGCACTTCACATACAGGAAAGGTTAGAAGTTCCGGTAAAGATGAAGAGTCTAACAATTGACCTTACTATCGCAAAGAAGAAACGTGACCTCTGACAATTTAAAGCTGCTCTTTCACACTAATGAAATCTGTGGGTAAGTGGCGTGTGTAGGTGCTTTACAGGATGTCACATGAAAAACTGAGTATAGCTTTTGGCAGTTGGCAGCAATGCCTCTCTACGTGTCACTATAAACGAAAGCGGCTCACTGAATGAAACAGAATGTGAATGCGACGCTCATTAAAATGCTGGACCTCCACCACCTTTGAATGGTTGAGGTGCGTCGTTTGACGTTCAAACGTATGTACAGGTCACAGCTTCTCCCAACCACATCGTTAAAACAGGACGCGGAAAGCGCGCTGGAATAACTTTGGATCCAAGCGCCGCGGTCACAGATTTAGCAGGTGCCTCCAGTCCTGCTTCATTCGTCTGTGGAATAGAAATCCCTTCACCTGGCCGAGAGTGACAAAACGTATCGGTGATTTGTAATAAATGATAAACTTGTTTTGTACTGCAGGAGGAGTCATCAAATAAATGGAATTTTATGCTTGAAATGTAGAAAGAAAGTAATCGTACGTATCAGTGTATACATGCGCAAGAGGTGAAACGTCTATGCATTTCCAGTGTATTTTGTCTGTATAGTTTATGATGTTTCTTCGTACTCGAATGTATGAGCGATGATATTGAATTACGTTTGTACAGTATGAAGGAACATTTTCCAAGTTACTCTCGTAAACAAAAGAATATTATTAGATTGCTAGATTACAGAGTATTGCATATAACCTTAGTCAGTATTTCGTATTTACAGTCTTTATATCGGAAAACATCTTGGACAAAATTTTCTAATAATTGTTCTTACAATCAATTTTAGTTAATAACTAGCTTACAAGCTCGTTAAAAATAATGGGTTGAACGCAAATTAATGGCTTATTTCTGGTAACAAAAAGCAACTACAAAAAAAACCTAGAGTACATCTCAGTGTGAAAAAAATTCTTTGATAACTAGCTTCCAAACCCGTAAAAAATGACGGTTTGAACGCAAATTTCTGGTTCATAACTTAGAACATAGAAGATTAAATAACACATTGCCTCTGTTGTTAAGACGAATGTTAATATTTCTGCATGGTTATGAAAGCTTTTAACTCACGCTCATTAATACATTCTGTGAATCGCGATATAAACGTGATTCCACATCTATTTTCTTACTATAATAGCGACTAGAGAATATAGTGAAATCATCTATGTCGAACCAATATAAATAAACAATATGACAAGCGCATTATCGCATTCACTGTATCGAGATATAAACTTGATTCCCTTTCTCGTTTGTTACTACACTGAAGAGCAAAATAAATTGGTATAGGCAAGCGTATGCAAACACAGAGATACAGATTACAGCGCTGCGGTCGGCAACGCATACATAAGACAACTGGTGTCTGGCGCGGGCGTTAGATCGGTTACTGCTTCCACAATGGCACAATATCATGTTTTCAGTGAGTATAAACGTGGTGTTATAGTCGGCGCACCAGAGATGGGACACAGCGTCTCCGAGATGGAAACTTTCTTGTACGACCATTTCACAAGTGCACCGTGAAAATCTGGAATCCGGTAAAACATCGCTGCGGCCGGAAATAGATCCTGCAAGAACGGAACCAACGATGACTGAAGAGAATCGTTCAACGTGACAGAAGTGCAACCCTTCCGCAAATTGCTGCGGATTTCAATGCTGGGCCATCAACAAGTGTCAGCATGCAAACCATTCAACGAAACTTCATCGATATAGGCTTTCGGAGCCGAAGGTCCACTCGTGTACCCTTGCTGAGTGCACTACCCAAAGCTTTACATCTTTCCTGGGCCCGTCAACACCGACATTGAACTGTTGATGATGTTGCCTGGTCTGACGAGTGTCGTTTTCAATTGTATCGAGCTGGAAGTGTACGGGTGTTGAAACAACCTCATGAATTCAAGGATCTTGCATGTCAGCAGGTGACTGTTCAAGCTGGTGGAGGCTCTGTAATGGTGTGGGGCGTGTGCAGTTGGAATGACATGGGACCCCTGATACGTCTAGATACGACTCTGACAGGTGACACTTCACTCTTCTGAGTTAAAACACCTCCGCTGGCCACCAAAGTCCCCAGACATGAACATTTTTGAGCATATCTGGGATGCCTTGCAACATGCCGTTCACAAGAGAACTCCACCCCCTCGTACTCTTACGGATTTATGGACAACCCTGTAGGATGCATGGTGTCAATTCTTCAGTGTATAACAGCGATCAGAGAATATAATGAAACCATGTACATCGAACAACTAATATAAACAAAGAAGCAACTAATAAATAAAAAAGTAACTAAAAATACTAGTGCATATTTCACTGTGTAACAACGGCGATTCCTCTGGATGTAAGTATACTTTCTGACGTCGTTACGAGACTTTCAGCTTTAAAATTTAAGAGCACATGCGTAGAACGTTAAATTCGCATGCGCAGAATGCACCTGTAGCGTAACGTGTAACTCTAACAAATTTTTCCCTACCGCGCCCAAAAATGATTTTCTAAGTTTTTAAGCAAAGAAAATTACTACGTTCCGTAAATAAATATTTTTTTTAGAATATAAGAACCGAAGGGAAAGGGACTCTATTGTTGTCGCTTCCTGCTCTTCTATTTGTTTAGGTTTCGCGAAATCACTCAGTACCTCATTGCTAAGTTTCTTCTGTATGTGTCGTATTCGAGTTCTAATCGCTGGCCCCATGGTCTCACATGGTTAAACAGCATACAGATGGACAGACAGTGGTACGATGGTTAGCAAAGGAGCTCACGTTTAATTTTAAATGAATGTTTACCTCTAAGCACATATAAAACGATAGTGACCTGGGAATTTTGACCAATTCGGAAGTG
>CM061919.1:194380318-194488681 GCA_031002005.1 Vandiemenella viatica
CAGTCTGGCTCGGTTTGTCCTTGCGGATAAAAGTCATGTAATTACCATATACTGTACTTAGTCGATGTTTATTTGGAAGTCAAACGCCTTTAGATCTTCTGGAATTTCTGTGCTCAACAAACACAAAACAAATTTAACCGTCAACCGTGTCAACATGGACGAACACTTCCTTTAGCACACATTCGGTGATTATCCTTTTCGAATAGGCGTCTCAGTGGTCCGCTGCAGCCGTCCTCTTCAAAGGGAGGGTTTTCGCATGGAACAAACAAAACTCGTTTGAGCTTATCATCAATTAATAGTGTGTTATCATGGCATGCACGCACGAATACAACCGCTCTGTATCAGGGTCACCCCCCGCACTGCCGTTCCCTTCTCAGTTAGGTACCGTTATCCGTTCTTTGTACCACGCACACCTGCGCGGCCCACAAGGACGTGTGGCCTTTGGGTTTCTCCCCACAGAGACGCACCTAACAGCGTCCAGTAGGCAGGCGAAACAAAAATTGTCCGTGTGGCACTCAATCATGCCTTACCAAACAGATATGAAGCGTCCCGAAAGAGGACCGCTTCAACAAGGGTAAGTGAAAGAATTTAAGTAAGTTAAACACCTAATGCTGAAGACAGATGTATCCTTGTAGAAAATAAACAAATGGCTGTGGAAAGGAAACTGCAGCATTTACGTGTCAGTGCACTCATTTCAGGGCGTTACTGATTTGTGAGTATTGTGCAACAGCAAAAAATTCAATCGAATATGACGATTGCAACGTTAATAGAACTGATGATTTCATGCGTCAAGCCGAAGATACTAGAAGCATTTACTCTGTTGACGTTTCTTGTCATCATTTACAATCAAAAAAGTTTACCCTCCGGACACGGCACGTTCGTTTTCCACTCAATAATTTTTCTACCCTCAGATGGAATCAGTATGAGGGTTTGACGGAATGAATGATCTCGTAAACATTCATTAATCGATTTTGATTTGCCTTGAAATGACTTACCAACCATCACACTTAAACTTATTTTGAATTTATAGGCAAAGCCAGGATTGCTCCTGGTTTTCAAGTCTCGTTGTACGCCCACCTGAGCTCTTCCGATTCCCAAGATTTAAGTCATGGCGGAAGACGAAGTCCCAAGTATATTCGAGGTTCGAATGGTTCGAACAATGGTGGGATCCAGGATAGAAACATTTTTAATCTCGAGGAGGGTATTTGAGAAATTCTGAACTATAATACTTGCAGGTAGAGGTCTGCTTTTTTTTCTTTTGAAAATGCCACATTCACACTATTGAAAGACGGTTATTTTGGACCAATTGGTAGTTTCTTAATCCAGAATGAAGCATCTTGTAGATTATTTTCCTGACAATTTTACAGGTTTAACGAAGGCGATGATGACCAGATGTCGACGTTCCAACATAACGACCGTTGGTTTATTCATAGCAGCTGTGTATCCGATTTTAGAGCAGGGGCTCGACGAGCGTTATTAAAACCTTTTTAAACGTGGCCGACGCTGACACTCCAATAAATTGGACGGCCTTCTCAACGTGCTCGCGCCACACGGCCAGACTACTCTGATGTCACCTTCTGCAGTTTTATGTTGCTTGCAGTCAGCTGAAGGCTGTGCAGTTGGTACTGGGACTACATTAATGCTTATTAAAATATTTTATCAAAATGGTTCCTTCCTGCCAAATTTTTTTGATGCGCACAGTGTTTGCTCAAAGCCAGTAATTCACAGTTTGATGTTAATTTTGAAGCACGATATACGCTGCAAGTTTACTGAAGCCTGGCAGATTCTTACCTACGCACGTCACAGACCATTGATCATGTAAGAAATATTTGTGAAAAATCTGTTACCAACTGGTAGATGTACTGAAAGAAAGTGTGTGTTTCTTCGAACAATTTTAGGGAAGTATTTGGTTTTTAAACCACTCAAAAATAATTTGAAAAAAAGAATTGTAAAAAACACCGCTAACAACGACGTGATGGTCAACATTACTGCTGGTAAGTACTGATAGAAAAAATTTGTTGATAAAATAAATATCCTCGTGGCGAAGCTTATTCGAAACAAGTGGATACGTAAACAAATGAAATAGTCGCTATTTGAGAACATAACATCCAAAATTAGTTCATGAGCCACGTAAAGAATGACTGCATAATGGATTATTTTCGTTCGAAGACGACTAGTAATGGGTACCAAATGAAACTGTGCGATTTTTTTATTTACAAAAAATTGATAAAATGGCTTGCAGTATACTTGGTTTCAATACGAAGGTGCAACATCTGATCACGTATAATAATCTCAAACTCTTGTGACGTTTGTAAGCCACCAATTCTTGATGAATTAAGAACGCCATTTTTTTTTTTTTCTTGGGATTACTTCAAGGAAAGGCCCTACACATAAAAACGAACATTCTTGAGGAATGGGACAAACCCACTGAAAAATTGTGACAAAACGGAAAGAAAGAGAAAGCATGTATTTGTAATCCACTACCGAAGAGGTAGTTGGCGGATATTGTATTTTTTCGTTTGATACTAAGACTTGAACAGTTTTAAAAGTCGTCTTACTTACATGGTTTTAAAAATATTAGAACCACTGTGAGCATCTATTTTCCTAGCCACATCCTCTGTATCTTGCTACATCATCCACTAACATGTCCACTAAACTATAACAATCTTTGTTGGGTTTAAATAATATTACTAATAAAAGGCGAAGTTTGGTCATCATGTCTGTAACGCTGTGACGTCACATTGTTGGATTAACATGGCCAGAATTTTATCTCGTAGGAGAGGTTATGAGCATCATAACTGTTCTGATTAATTAAGCGTCCGCTATTAAATGAACTCTAAAGCACTGAAAGAAAAGTATGTATTGGGTTTTAATTAACATATTAATTATTAGTTGCTTTTAATTTATTTATATTAGTTCGTAGCAGAAATTTTAGTTAAATTATTTCTACATATATATGTAAGATAAATACTTTATTTTCGAGCAGCAATGTTAGCAAAAGTTTTTACTAGGTTGAAATTTAGCCTAAGTTGAATGACAATTGGAATTTGACGTTAATACAGCAGAGGGCATAAGTAATTTAAGATTTTTTTTTAAAAAAAGATACTTTGTTCTCATGAGCGCCATGTTACTGAAAACTTACTTCTTTTTAATGAAGGTACTTCCACACTGATCGCGATCTATGCGGCCTCAGACATGATTAAAACTAATATTATGTGGGAAAATGTAAGTTTGTTAAGATTTACTTTTAATTTTGTTTGCTTTTATGAAGTTTTTTACTGAGGTTATTATTTCAGCCGCATGTAACTGTGTGAGTGGTTCAAACCTTGTTATATGAATCTGAATCACGAAAAATATATGAACTTTTTGGTCAAGTTTATATCGCGACATAAACATGCAATACAGTGAATGTATTAATCACGTGTAATTGAAGCTTTTATTTTCTATCGGCAATATTATGGGAGTTTGTTCTCAGTTTGAAATGAACATTACCAGGAAGTCAACAGAGACTTTTGCTACAGCGTAAGGCACGAGGAATTGCATTGAGAGCTATTTTACAACAATTCTATTTATTTAAGCAACGTGAATAAATGACTAGCCAGAATAACCTTCATTTTTGACGGAATTTTAGGCTAGTTTACTATGAAGAAATGCAAGGTTAACTGTGTGAATTTACCCTTATATCGTTCTAAGAGCTGGACGTCCTGGTGAAGTGCCCCTGCTGTTAGCAGCTCATCATCCTCTTCTTGAGTGACAGCCTCTGTATTAGACCTGTCCTCCCCACGCAGAAACCTTTACTCACAATTAACCGGCTAGTAACTGACCCGTCCTTGCTATCGGATAGGTGCTCGCAGGATGATTAAGCTGCGTGGATACTGTAGTGTTTTTCACTTATCCAAGATCTTTCACAAACCAGTCAGCTCAGAGAAAGGTTACAATGTAACGATCACTAGCTCTATCTATTGGTAGTGCAGGATAATTTCTCATTTTATCTTAAATGTGAATATACAGCTTAAGCCAGTCGGTCAACTGAAATCAACTAAATGACAATTCAAAGGTGATACAAATATATGATTTTCATCAGTTGACCCACACGCTGGTAATATTCATGTATCTTTATGGTTTTGGAATTTGCAAGGAACACAAAGATGTCTGTCTAAAACATTCGTCTGTCAATAGCATGTACAAATTCCGTGTTTAATCGCAACAAATTACTTTTAAGTACAAAGTGACAAGAAATAATCAGTCTAGTGAAAATGAGTACGGAATAACACATGCATTTTATTTATTAAGAACAACAATTTTCAGGCAAAACCAATGGTAAGATTGACACTGAATTAAATGTCAAAACAGCTTGTAAAAAATTACAAAAGTAATAAATAAAAGTCTCCGCACTGAGGTTCCCTCAAATTCATTAGAAAGGTGACAAAACAACTACTTTTTTTTCTTGTGGTTATACGCTTTATCGAAGACAGGGGGCAAGGAACTGGAAGGAATTCAGCCATACCCTTTTGAAGGAACCATCCCAGCTTTTGCCTGAAATAATTTAGGAAAATTTGGAAAACTGAAATATGGGTGACCGAACGGGGAGTCGAACCCGCCTTCCCCCCAATACCACGCCAGAACGTTAACGCACAGCCAACTGGCTCGGTAAAAAATTAACTTCAAACTAGTCGTGAAACTATTGTCTGTCTCTAAAAAGGTTTGCACACTGGATAATCAAATATAGTGTACCGTAATAACCATCTCGCAAATAATACTGACGCTTGGTGCTTCAGTGTAAGCCCTGCAATTCATGATTACAGCATAATAATCTTAATTTCTTTCCTTTCATTCGCACTAGTATTTCATCAACCTCTTTACATTAATAAACTTCAAAAGTGATTCTCGCTTGTTACAGCTTATTCGGATGTAACTTATTTGTAATTTTTTATTGAGTAATGCCGAAACAGTGGTCTGGTAGTTCAGTTTGTTAGGGGCTTGCTTTCAGAAGTTCGGGTCCGATCCCGGATTCGAATATCCGTTGGGCCAGGATTTTTTAAGAGCTGTGTTTGAAAATATGAGATATGACAGTACGTTCCGTGATTCGGATTCCGGGTTAACTGTAGGAAAGGAACTGGCCGTTCTACCTCTTATGCAATGGCTTGGTATACCTCCTATGGGAGTATCCAACCAACCTTCGGTTTACTGGACTAAGTTGGTTTAAAAACAAAAACATTAAAATAAATAAACAAATAATCTATCATCTATGAATGAGGTGTCATTTTAAAGCTTATGGTCTCTCCTTGGTCACATCATATTTTAAGAAAGGAATTTTCCGGAATTCGTACTTTTTTATGGCAAAAATGTCAATATTTCTAAATGCTGTTTTTTTGTGTTACGAGCCATTTACCTCCCTGGATACCATATTGAAATCGTTTAATGAAGTATCATTTTAAGATTAAGATCTCCGATTTGTATCATCATATATTAAGACAGAATTTTTTTCGGAATTCGACCCTTAAAGGCAAAAGTATCAATATTTCTGCAACGCGTTTTTGTGTCACAAGTCCTTTATCTCCCTTCATATCTAACCGATATGGATAAATGAGTTATCATTTTAAGATTAAGGTCCCCGCCGTGGTCACGTTATATTTTAAGAAAGGATTTTTTCGGAATTTGACCTTTAAATGACAAAAATATTGCCGCATGAACGCCAGTGTACCGTCTGCCAGCATGGCGCAGCGGGTAGCGTCACGAATTGCGGTACCGAAGGTCGCCGGTTCAATCCCGCCCACTGACAAAAATTATTTAATTCTGTTTATTATTTCCAGAAGATTCTACATGTTTCCTAAGGTCACTTGTAACTTCTACACATTTCATTTGTTAACTACTCTTGTAATCTCTAGTACGTTCTATCTGTGTATAAATAGAAGAGCATTCTGCCCAAGAGGCAGTCAGTGCTGCGTGTATGTTTGAGTTCTCAATAAACCTGTTCTCAGTTTAAGTGCTGTGTTCATTGACAAGTAACCTTCGAATTCACACCTGTCCCGGTTCCAACGCGACATAGTTTGGTGGAGACGCCGGGTACCCTGTGCAACAGCTGCATCGTCGTGGCTCCGATTAGGCAACGTAAAAGTCGCCGCCTACACGGACTGGAACCGGACTACAAAGGATATACTCAGTACGTCCTTCCGAAAGTCCGCGTCATTAGGAAACCCATGGCGGCAAGCCAGCTGCACATTCGACACCCATCGGTGTTCTCTGGAGACGCTGGACAGGATCCTAACAAATGGCTAAAAGGGTTCGACCGAGTCGCCAAGTACAACAGGTGGGATCATACCATGTGCTTGGCAAATGTTTATTTCTATCTGGACGGAACCGCCCAGCAGTGGTTCGAGAACAACGAAGAAAAACTGAATAACTGGGAAATGTTCCAGACGGAACTTAAGAAAACGTTTGGGGACCACCAGCGACAAATCCGCTCGGCGGAAGAACAACTGAAGAACCGGGCCCAACGACATGGGGAGCCGACGCAATCTTACATACAGGATGTTTTGGCCCTATGCAACGTAGTCAACCCGAATATGACTGAAGCCGACAAAATCACGCACCTAATGAAAGGTATTGCAGAAGACATGTACCAAGCTCTTCTGATAAAATACGTCGCTACGACGGAAGAGGTTCATCAAGTGGTGCCAGCGGATTGAGGCGCTGCAACAAAGGAGGGTTGGGCGAAAGAAGTATGACAGGACTTCCCACCGTAGGCTCCCTATGGCAGTTGTGGAAGACCAGGCACGGACTTTGCGTCTCTCATACGACAAATTGTGAGAGCAGAATTACAACCAGTTCATGGCAGCTGGGACTCTTGAAACCGAGTGAGCATCACGATCATGGCCATGGAATGTAAGCCCACGTGCGATTAATGAAGGATGCCGACGCGGCGGAAAAAGACGGTATTTCAGGACAATAGCTCCTGTCTGCCGAGGCCAATCGCACTCGGACGTGAAGAATGGCCTCGCCCTGATATGACGTATGCTGCAGCTTGCCAAACGGCAGCCTAGGAACCGGCCGACACGGCCACAACCAAATCCTCCGGGCACCTATGGACGTCCCGCAGACGAACGGACGTCTGGAGGACAGAAGACAACGCGCCAGTATGTTTCCACTGTGGGCGCCCTGGACATGTCATACGCTACTGCAGAGAGAGAAGACGAGTATTTGACGATTATTTTGCCGCAAGACGTCCGCCATCCGAACAGTTCTACCCCAGGCAGCCACCCGCTGACGAGTTCGGTCGACCTACGGGAAGAAGCCCATCGCCGTACCCTAGACGAGGTCGATCCCCGACGCGCCGCTGCCGTTCATCGTCGCCGGACAGAGCTACCAGCCGCTCCCCTAGCCGCCGCACGCAGGAAAACTAAGCAAGGCGACCATCTACGGAGGTGAGGCCGCCGCAGATGAAAATCCTCCATGGATGACAGTCACTAAGATGTCGGGAAATCTCATCAACGTTATAATCGACGGCCAACCTGTCCGGGCGCTGGTTGATTCAGGAGCTTCTTTCTCCGTATTGTCGGACAATTGTCGTCGCACACTAAAGAAGACAATGTTCCGTGATACGGGGGCAACTGTGCTAAAGGTCGCAAATGGAAAGTACGTCCAGCCAGCTGGAGCTTGTGTCGCGAGAATAACCATCAACAACAGGACCCAGCCAGTTGAATTTGTCATTTTAACAGAATGTAGTCATAATGTCATCCTTGGATGGGACTTCCTTAAGGCATCCCAAGCTGTCATTGACTGTGGAACGTCTGAGCTGCAAATTGAAGAAGTCGTTGCGACGGGTACACGTAACACAGAATCTTCTGGGAAGTTATTCGCCGTTGACAACGTGACAATCCCGCCGTTCGCAATGAGAAGAGTCCCAGTCAAAAACACGGACGACCGCAACCTTGAAGTGCTTGTCGATAGTAGAAAGTTTATTAGGCTCACGAAAGAAATCTACATACCAGCGGCTATCATAAGCATTATCGGTGGTCGAGGAGACATTTGGATCACCAACTGTCACGAGCAGTCACAAATTATCCCCAAGGGAATGTGCATAGGGACAGCTGAACCAGTCCAGGAGGGCGAGCTCAACGTCATTAACGAAGATTCATGCTCTGTTACTAGTACCGACAACACGCTGGAGGAAACAACTATGGAACTGCCAATAGGGTCCGGCCTGACCAAGGAACAACACCACCGGGTGTTAGCTATACTACGCCAATTCTCTGGTGTATTCACACCCCAGCAAAAAAAAGGTCAGACGAAACGGCCCACGATAAAGCATCGTATTAATACTGGGGATCATCCGCCCATTAGCCAGCGCTCGTACCGATTGTCACCAGTCGAAAGGCGAATAATTCGAGAGGAAGTGGAGAAGATGTTGCATAATGACATTATTCAACCTTCGGAGAGTCCTTGGTCATCTCCGGTGGTCCTCGTAAAGAAGAAGGATGGTACGTGGCGATTCTGTGTCGACTATCGGCGGCTGAACAAAATCACAAAGAAAGATGTCTACCCACTGCCGCGCATCGACGACGCCTTAGACTGCTTGAAAGGAGCTACATACTTCTCAACCATGGACATGCAGACAGGCTACTGGCAAATCGAGGTTGACGAAGCTGACAGAGAAAAGACGGCTTTTATTACACCTGATGGCCTCTATGAATTCAAAGTAATGCCATTCGGATTATGCAACGCTCCGGCCACATTCGAACGCATGATGGACAACTTACTTCGACACCTTAAGTGGACGACGTGTCTTTGTTATTTAGATGACATTGTTGTTTTCTCGAAAACATTTGAAGAACATCTGAGTCGCCTGTCAACGGTGCTGAAGTGTGTTCAGACTGCAGGACTCCGCCTCAATCCGAAGAAGTGCCTCTTCGTCGCCAGAGAGATAAAAATCCTGGGGCACCTGGTCAACGGAGATGGCGTCCGCGCTGATCCAGATAAAGTAAGGGCAGTCATGGAATTTCCAACTCCTCAGCACATTCGTGATGTGAGAAGCTTTCTTGGGCTGTGCTCATACTTCCGGCGTTTCATAAAAGGATTCTGTAACATGGCACGTCCACTGCAAGAACTTTTGCAGGGAGACGCCAAGTTTTACTGGGATGAAACTAAAGAAAGATCTTTCCAGGCACTTAAGGAGGCTCTAACTTCCGCACCAGTTCTAGCCTTATACGACGAGAATGCAGAAACTGAACTTCACACTGACGCCAGCGGTTATGGGATCGGTGCAGTGCTTGTGCAAATTCAGGAAGGTGCTGAGAAGGTGATAGCCTATGCATCAAGAGTATTCTCTAAGCCCGAGATAAACTACTCTACAACCGAGAAAGAATGCCTCGCAGTTGTCTGGGCTATCAACAAGTTTCGTCCGTATTTATTCGGCAAACCTTTCACCGTCGTAACAGACCACCATTCTTTATGTTGGCTAACCAGCTTGAAGGATCCATCAGGTCGACTAGCAAGATGGGCACTTAGACTTCAAGAGTACGACGTCACGGTGGTATTCAAAAACGGACGCAAACACAAGGATGCCGACAGCCTTTCAAGGAATCCTTTAATAGAACACAACAGCATGAATGGAATTTCAGCCCTCGCTGAATTAGGTGACGTTGCAGCTGAACAGAGGGAAGATTCAGAGTTATTAAGAACCATAGACGCCTTGGAGAAAGGAGAACCGGCCAAAGGAGGGTTTCAATTGATAGATGGGACATTGTATAAGAACAACTACGATCCACTAGGCCCCAAGTGGCTTCTGGTCGTTCCAGCTCATCTCCAGCCAGCTATTCTCAAGTATTTCCACGACGCTCCAATATCCGGTCATCTGGGATTTGTGAAGACCCTGGACCGAATCAGACGCAGGTATTACTGGAAGGGTCTCTACCGATCTGTCAAGCATTATGTGAGTCACTGTAAAGAGTGCCAGCGACGGAAACATGTGCCGCAATTACCTCCAGGTCATCTAGTACCAATTCCACCTGCAGCAGTTCCATTCCACCGAATTGGGATCGACCTTTTGGGGAGGTTCCCGAAGTCGACAACCGGTAACCGATGGATAATAGTCTGCACCGACTACCTCACGCGCTACGCTGTCACCAAACCTGTGCCGACTGCAGAAGCTCCAGAGGTTGCAAAATTTCTAGTAGAAGACATTATTTTGAAGCATGGAGCACCACGTGTGATGATATCCGATCGTGGAAAGGTATTCCAGTCAAGACTAGTATCAGAGGTCATGTCAAGATGCGACGTTGTCCACAGGATGACAACTGCATACCACCCTCAGACAAACGGTCTCACAGAACGCTTCAACAAGACATTAGCCGATATGCTGTCGATGTATGTGGATGTTGAGCAGAAGGATTGGGATACAATACTGCCAGTGGTCACATTTGCTTATAATACAGGAAGGCAAGATACGACAGGCTTCACTCCGTTTTTTCTGCTCCATGGCCGTGAAGCTGAGACCACAATGGATACGCTGTTCCCATTCCAGCCGGACGACACTCAGGATGACTATACAAAACAGCTCATTACCAGGGTCGAAGAAGCAAGACAGCTGGCTCGCATACGAACACTGGCCACCCAGGAGAGGGACCGTCAGCGGTATGACGGCAAGCACCGACCTGTTGCGTACAACCCAGGAGATCTCGTATGGATTTTTACCCCTGTCCGGAAGGTTGGGCTATCAGAAAAGTTACTGAAGCGGTACTTTGGTCCGTATCGTGTCATAAGCCGCCGGTCAGACGTCACATACGAAGTCGAGGATTATGAGCCGTCTTCGAAACGACGAAAGCGAAGGGACATTGTTCACGTCCTCCGCATGAAGCCTTACTACAATCCTGACGAGCAGCTAGGCACAACCAGCTTGTTGTTCAAGGACTCTGAGGACGGTTTGGATACTGAGGAAGTCGGACAGGAAGATAATAGTACAAACAGGAGGGGCCCTCCAGAACTGCCATACAGAGGACCCACGACAAGATCAAGATCCAGGACACTTCAGCGTGCCCCAAAAGAAATCTAACAGCGGGACGCTGTTTTCCTCAGGAGAGGGAGCAATGCCGCATGAACGCCAGTGTACCGTCTGCCAGCATGGCGCAGCGGGTAGCGTCACGAACTGCGGTACCGAAGGTCGCCGGTTCAATCCCGCCCACTGACAAAAATTATTTAATTCTGTTTATTATTTCCAGAAGATTCTACATGTTTCCTAAGGTCACTTGTAACTTCTACACATTTCATTTGTTAACTACTCTTGTAATCTCTAGTACGTTCTATCTGTGTATAAATAGAAGAGCATTCTGCCCAAGAGGCAGTCAGTGCTGCGTGTATGTTTGAGTTCTCAATAAACCTGTTCTCAGTTTAAGTGCTGTGTTCATTGACAAGTAACCTTCGAATTCACACCTGTCCCGGTTCCAACGCGACAATATATACTGCAGTTACAATCATAACCGATGCTAATAGGCTGTACAATTATAAGCATATGTGACCAAAGAAAAATGTAAGTACCGATAAGCTAAAATCTGTAACGCACAATTTTCATGTTTAAATTGTAAAATAGAACAAATTTAATTATATGTATAAATACCCACAGACAGAACCGCTGAAGATTCTTCGAAAATGAAGCGAAACGGGTTCGGAAAATAAAACAACAATTTCAATTGCATTGGCGTTACAATCATTCATAAAATTGATCCTATCGCAATTGAGGAAATGGCCCACAATATCCAGATATTTTCATATAAAACGACGTTTTTGTAATGCTATAGTTTTTAGGCTGACAAAGGCTGTAAGATACCAGCCGAAAGCTCAGTAAATGAAATAAACAACGCGGCATAACCCGAAAGTCTATTAATCAAAATGTACGTAGTTGTGGAATGTTCCTGGTGCGCGCGCAATTTGTGATTCAATTGTTGGTGTGATTTATAACATCCAAAAATTTGCATATTCTGCAAACTAAATAAATTGGTCAATTTGTTCCAAAACAGTTTTGTAATGCTGCAGAAGCGAATAGCGATGAGAACAAAATACGAAAGTCAGTTACCGGTTGGTGGGAGCGAACACGGGACCACCCACATAGTCATATGAGCCTTAAAAAGCACGGCTAAACCGATACTATTTATTGACGGCCTTCTCTATAGGTATAAATCATTCAAACACAATTTTTCCAAATTTAATCCTTGATTTGTCTTATACGGAGGCCCACCAGACAGAACTGCTTCAGGGCGTTGAACCTGAGGTGGCGTACTATACATTAGACTTGTTGTTCTACGATCGCGATTTCCACACCGAAGACCACTAAGACAAGACTAGAGGCAGAATAATAAAGGAGAAAGCCTAGAATGGCAAAGGGTGCGGTTGTAGCCTGGCGGGTGGAGTGTAAATCATGAATAAGTTAATTGGATTGTAAAAGGGAAGGCGGCGGATAAAGGTCACGCATAAGTTAAACTTCTAAGGTTGCTTTGTGATATATTACGAAAACTGAATAAACAATGTATTCAGTTTGACTCGCAAAATTTGTTTTGTGGAAGCTTGTTCATCGAATATTTTGTAGTAAGAGGATAAATATCATGCAAGGTGGTATAAATGTTTAATTTAGGACATTAAAAGAGGAAAAAACGAGGAGTTTTGGAGGTTGCAATCCAAGAGCATAGGTCATCAAAGTTAAAAAGGAGCCATAAGATGTTCTCGTCCTCCCTGAAAAATTCTTCCAAGACACAATAAAAAAGTGATATAGTCATAATTAGGCAAAGAGAGGCTAATTAAAAGTAAATGATTGATAGTTTTACAGGGGTTGGACGAAATAATATGAACAACATGCGATAGAGTACAGGTTGTTACATGTTGGCACCACTGCTTCCGTGTGAATACTGCGACGCGCATATACAACGTAGTTGACGTAGGAGGTCTTGTAGATTATGTGTCAGTGTATTATACGCTACGTTCTCTGACGGTTATAACAAGCGATCGGTGAAATGCGTTCTCAGGCATCAAAAGAAGGCAAATCGTTGGAGATCTGTTAGCGGGAGCCTCTGTGACGAAAACAGGTGAACTGTTTAACGTATAACGAGCGACAATAACCACGGTAATGGCAGCAAACACAAAACATGGTAAAACGTCATCGGCGAAGAGGAATAGTGGACAAAAACCAAAGATAACCGACAGAGACCAACGAACATAAAAAAGGAGTGTGGCCAGACAACACAAAACTACCGCGGCAACAGTGACAGCAGAACTCAACACACACCTGAGTAATACTGTTGCGACAAAAATAGTAGGGCGGGAGCTCCACACAGCCAACATTCATGAAAGGGCTGCAATTGCAAAACCCCTTATAACGGCAACCAACGCTAAGCTGCGAAACAAGTGGTGCCACGATCATAAAAACTGGACACTTAATGATTGGAAGAATGTGGTATGGTGCGATGAATCATTGTTCACATTGATCCTACTAACGGCCGGGTTTATGTATGGAGAATCGCAAAAGAAGCCACGATCCGGACTGCCTGCGTCCTACAGTCAAGCAAGGGGGAGGTTCCGTTATGATTTGGGCGGATATATCGTGGTATTCAGCTGGTCCTCTCATTCACATCATTGGCCGAATGATTGGGAATGAATATCTCGACATCCTCAATGATGAAGTTCTTACTATGACTAGCATACAGCAAAACACTGCCATCTTCCAAGATGATAATGCACCCATACACACAGCCAAAAAGATTCTGCCCTGGTTCGAGGAGCATCAGAAAATCATCAAACATCTTCCCTGACCAGCACGATTGCCTCATCTCAATATAACTGAACCGTTATAGGAAATTTTAGAACAGAGAATAAGGGGCATATTTCCACCTCCAACATCATTTAAGCAATTGACGGATGATTTGGTACAAGAATGGGACAACATTCCGTTGGAACTATTCAGAAACTCTACGAATATATTCCGCGAAGAATTGCAGCTGTCCTACAAGCAAAAGGTGGTCCAACAGCATATCAATAAACCAACAGTATGTAAATATCAAGTGTTCATATTATTTTGTCCAACCCCTGTATATAAGAGTAAATATAAAGAGTCTTTCTCTACGGGAAAGCGTTGCTGATTTTGTATCCCGTGGCTAAGGCCGGGACAAGTAGTACTGTTCGTCAGTATAGATAAGGTTAATTTCAACCAGTATACAGCGTGGCAGATTAGGTTACAACGTGACTTATAAAACTGTGACACTATGGAGATACGGCTGTGCCATTCCTTCAGCGTGCTGAATTCGTGTTTGGATGGAACCAACCGTGACCCGATCATTTGCACGTTTCCCTCTCCGATATCGCAGCGAACGTGTTAAAGAAACACTCATTTTGAATACAAATAAGTGTCAGACTCGCCCAGAAGAAGTGCAGACTCTTTATCGGTGAAATATTAAGCGAAGTGGAACAGCATTTCGGCAAAGTTCAAGAGTTATGCCATCCAACGCACATTCATTGATGATCGCCTGCAGCTAATAATATTAATTCTTTGCAGCCCTTCGAATAGATAGGTACGGGAAACTCGGGGCGTTAATTCAGAATACAATTTTCTATTTCCGTCAGAGGAATTTCACACTGTATTTACACAAGAAATTTATTGTTTTAATCGTTAAACACAACTTCTAGATATATATGTTGCTTTTCTTGGCATGCTACAGAACAGGGAATACTCATATTCCTAATATCTGGCGATGTGTTAAGTGGTTGCACATACCTTGTTTGGTGCAAGGGAGTACAGGAAATTTGTAATTGCCTTATGATATAGTAAGAAAAGTTGATTAACAAAAAAAATTTCTGCTTAACCCGCAAAGATCACATGGTCGGAGCTTGTTTAACGAATATTTTTATTATTGAAGACGTCGCCGACATTGGTACCTATTTCAAATTTCTTTGAAGAAGTGAAATGACTGTGATTCTGTCCTGCAAGTAGTTTTTCTCTCTCTCTCTCAACATGTGGGCAATTTTAGTGACCACAAAATAAACAACCATAATATTAAAAAAAAAATATTTAGTGGGGTAAATGTTGTTTTATTTCTTGTTAGACGGTCGTAGCAGTATCTTTGTCGTGAGAAAAAGTTCATGTTCTTAGTTTTGAGAAGCTTTGACTTTAATCGCGTTCATGAATCGAGTGTCATATGATGATCCAGTATGTGAAAAAATACGCATTAGCAGTGACGGTGCTATTTATGAGTAACTCGTAATGCAGACATTACTTTACCAACCCAATTCAAGACGTCTGTTTCTTCCATCGCATCTTTCCCCTTCCGAACAATTTCACAGGCTTTTCTACTCTACACTGTTCTAATTTTATCAAGCACACGGATTCAAGGGTAAGAGGAATTGGCCGATAGTATGTTAAAATCGTCTTTTTCTTTCTAGTTCCGTCACTTTTTCAGTTATCTGTTGCGGTATAATTGTGATACATCTTTCGAACTATACTATTGAACATTATGGATCTGAAAATGCTGTTTGTATGAGAAACATATTAATCTTTTCGAACATTGGTTTGGACCAGCTGCAGCGTGGTTAGGTATAATTCTAAATATTTTCTTATCATTTAATGTTTTATCATTGATAATCTTTATTGTAATGAATCACACTGCCTACGCGTCCATACGAAATATGTCTCAGTTACATTTCTTCATACGTAAAAAACACTCTTTCTTCATTAACGTTTCGGTTTACGGCCTCAGACACAACATGAAACCAAAGGTATCTTCTCACTGGTATCTTCTTTCCTTTTGTTACGTGGTTTCAACTGTCAGTTCTACCGCCATTAAATAAGAGTAATTAAACGTCTTTATTGCTGCTGGCAACGTGTGTACGATGTCGTTAATTTTTAATTGCTTCCTAATTTATTCAAACTATTCTTAATTTAACAGATGTTAACTCATCTTCAACCGTCTTTACCTTACATTATACTCCGTAACGTGACTAAGTTTACATTAATTTTTCACTGCGCCTTTCTTTATGCGCACTAAACCCATCGTAGCGTAATAATGGCACCGGCCTGGTAGCCGTTATTCGTTTTGTAATGTGCTCTCTGCAATAACAGCGTTCTTTGAAGTGGCCCTGTTTCGTTTCTATTTCAGTTTTATTTAGTATCCTCATTCCAGGTTCTTTTTATTCTGCTTCCTGCGTCGACCATGGAATACGACGGACCAGAAACAAATTTAAAAACGCAATATGTAAAATAACGGTGTGTGATTCCTGAACAACATAGAACGAAAATTTTAAAAAAAATCATGTGTTGTCTTTTAGAAGCTTTCTTGCTTTTGATATTTGTATATTATGATCGGAGTTGTTGGAAAAAGTTAAAGGAAGAAGTTACTGTAAAGCTGGCAATTGCAAAAGGTTTTTCCCGCGGTTTGTGTACCCTTTAATTAAGTACTTCGTCTGATAGCTCATATTTCAATAAATTTGCAAACGTTTATTTATTTCATAAGAGAACGTTTGATATTAAAGGCCATATTTCTATGAGAAATGACTCAGTTTGATTCAGGTCATAGTTAATTCCCTCAATAAATTTATTTTTATGAGTCATATATTTCAATAAGATTGAGTAACGGGTATTATTTTCAGTAACTTCATAATAAACTTTACTACGTAATGTGTCTCGTAAATCACTGGCTCCCCCATATAAGCACGGAGGTCAGTTTATTAATAACATTTTCCATCCCGTCGGAGAATTAATTTATGATTGGCCGCCTATCAGAAAATAGGGAAGTAATCTTGGGAATGACCGATAGTAAACCTTCTAATTGGTAATAGTTTACAGAAAAGAAGAACTTGAGAACTCATCTATAGAGTCTTATAGTGTTTTCTTACGGAGAGCAAGACAGACAAACGCAATCCGGTTTTGTATTTATGAAACTTTCTATCTATCCAGTACTACAACTTTACTGTGCCGAATTTGTAATAAATAACTTATTAAAGAGGCGATAGGTTTTCTGAAAAATATATGTACGCGAGTTATAAATCAAATAGGTGCATCAATCAATAAGAATACTATTTATGAGTTCCAGAACTGATACATAACACGAACGAAAGATAATATCCTGGATCCGGCTTTTTTTAAAAATAATCTTCTTAAATTAAAAGTTTTCTTTTCGTTGTATATAGCACGAAACAGTACTAGTTTTTCGATCTGATTTCATAAGCATTGTATATCACCAGAATACATACAACAATCTTCGATCTTCGATTCTTCCCTTCTTGGTTCATACTTATTACAAATTCTATACTAACTGCAGTGAAACAAGTTAAGCTAAAACAGTTAAGTCTGATGATTGTAGGAATCAGCTTTAGGTCATCTAGATAGTTTTGAAGTTTTTAAAACATCATCTTGGATACAGCTCTGTAATTTTCTACCAATTGTTAGTTATGTTACCGTACATTATCTTTCACAATGATTTGGAACTGAGTGATATGAAACTACAAGAAGGAATAACAACCATTATGCAAGTTCGTTTCATCTTTAAGGCCTGGTTACACAGTGCGAGCTAGCATGCGAGCTGGCCTAGTCAGTTACTGCAGTGCAGCTACTCGCACCGTGTGACCGCATCGTACGAGTTACTGTCACGTGCGAGTCGGTCAGTAGCTCGCATGCGAGTTACTACAACATTTCTTGATTTTACTCGCCACTCGCCTTCCCCCACCACGCCACCAGCAGGAGCTCGCGTGCGACTCGGACGTCAACTTGCACGGTTTTTGCGAAATGACAGTAACTCGTAAGCCCGGGACCACGCCAGGTGCATTAGTCGTTGTTTTTGTTTTTCCAGTAGTGGTTAAAATAAAAATAAAAAAAATGGTTGATAGATGGACTGCCGAACAAAATATAAATTTTGTGTAGCATTACAAGGACCAAACTAACTTATGGAACTGTTTCGATCCTAATTATAAGAACAGTAACTTGCGTAAAACCTCGCTTGAACACATTTACGTGGAATTCGGTTCACAAGACACGAATGAAGTAACAAAAAGGATAAAAAAAATTACGTTATAGGTATAACCAGGAGTTACTGAAAATTGATAAAAACAAAAAAGTGGACGTGACACTGATGAGCTCTATAAACCATCCATCAAATGGTTCGATGCTATAGATTACATTATGAAAATAATTAATCTAAAAGAAAAACAAACAACAAGTAATCTGGTAAGTATTTTATTATTATAATGTATTTATATTATAATCACACAATCATAATATTTTGCCAAGTAACCGCTCCCTCGGCAATGAAGTAATTTTTCTCGCATTTTCTCTGCTATTGCTATCGATCTATTATTGATCCGCGAGCAATGGATGCTTTATAATTCAGAATTTCTGACCTCCACTGCCAAAAATTGATTTGATAGTTCATGATGTCTTCATAATCTGTCATTCCTGGTGGTGTATAGGTTCTTGATGCAGTGACACGTAACCAGTTGTGTAACGTACATGCACATAAGAAGATCTTTATCGCAGTGTGCTCTTTAACTTGAACTGGTTTTCCCAACACGCGACAACGAGATGCTAGGATGCCAAACCCATTCTCAACGATTCTTGTTTCTCTGCTCAATCCATAATTATAAATCTTTTCTCTGTTAGTTGGTGTATGTTTGTAGGCTTTAGTAAGTACGGGGATCTTCATTATATAGTTCTTTAAATATTATCTGCGTTGCCTCTTTCCTTTGCATCCAATTCTTGACCCATATCGTTCTGTTTTTCTTCTTTTTTGCACAGCACTTTCAGTATTTCACCGCATTTTTGTAACTGCTTTTATTACGTGATCAGTCGTGTATTTTGCGACAACATTGCGCGAGACCTATGAATAGCTACTGCCATGCGAGTACACACGTGCTGTCTAGTTTCACGCCAGCAGCTCGCACTTGTGTGACCGGGCGAGACGAGTCGAGCTACTGTCATGCGAGTGGACAGGGGCAGTAGCTGTCCACTGCCAGGTCAGCAACTCGTACTGTGTAACCTCGCCCTTAGATATAAGAAACCACCATGAATTCTATTCAGTATTATAACTATTTTATAATCAACTATGATACTACTTACTCGAACTTAAACATGTAATTAGAGTGATATCCTTTCGAAAAATAGGGATGGGAGAAAAGCTTATATTTTTAAATTTCGTCAAATGAAATAAAGTATATCACAAACTGATAATACTTCCACACTGATCACTAAAAACTCAGCTTCGGGAACCATTTCAACGATGTAAGATACTTCTAAGTTATTTGCAAATGTTTCTTGTCATATAATACTTTCCTTTTTAGTATTGTTTTCGAACAAAATTCTCTTATATTTTACATCTTGATATGTTATTTTAGTTTTAACGATTTTACGCAGAAATAGTTTTATTAATTTATATGGATATAACTTTTTTCGGTGGCCTTAAGATGATATTTACAAATTATATACAGAAATTTAGAAAGAGAAAATACAGTGTCAGAAAATTCAAGTTAAAATGAATACATCATCAAAATCGTAGGTTTTCTGCTGTTCGGCAGGTCGTCCATGCCTCCCTTTGCTCCACCAATCTCTTTGTCTCTACATAGTTTTCATTTACCAGAATGTCATCAAGCAGTTTCTTTCTTCGTCAACCTATTCTTTTCCCTTCATTTACGAAACCCTACACTCATTCCTCAAGGTATGACCAAGCCACTTCCTTTTTATATGTTTCTTACAGTTTTCCATTAGGGACCTTTGCTCTCCTACTCGTTGCAGAATGGATACAAATGACCAAAAACGATTTGTGGGACAGTATTTGGTGAACTGAAGACTAACGTTCCTTTGGACGGCATACAGTAAATAAAATGTGTGTATTCAGTTATATGTAGACAAAAATCACCTTACATGCACGTTATCATGCAGTAAGAAGAGGAAATGCAATTGCTGGAATCGGAAACTGCGAATGTTGCAAATAAAACCAATTAAGGCAGCAAAACTATGGTTGAGTGAGTACAGGTAATATTAAAACACACTGAAGTGGCAAATGTCATGGGAGGCCTCCTAACATCATGCAGGGACACCTTTTTCCCGATGAAGTGTAGCCACCCGAAGGGTTATTGTCTCTATCAGTCGTCAGAAATGTTCTGAACAAATATTCAGCCACGTCCCTCTTTACAGACGTCCATAACTACAAAACTGTTGCCTGTGCAGGACGTTGTGTACGAACTGACCTTTCGCTAATGTATCAGATATGTTCGATTGGATTCATCTGTAGCGATCTAGTTGGCCAAATCTTTCACTATATAGCGTTTAGTTAAGAGAGGCGGCTCAAGGTCAGTCTGCTGTATCCCCACTCCGCTGCCTTTACCCCTACATGCGGAGGGGAAATTTGCCATTCTCCCGCCTGGATACAGCGTACGGCGCGGAGTGGTAGGAAGGGAGGGGGCCGTGAGGTGAGGAGCAGAGCTAGGCGAAAATGACCACGAACCGCCAGTTCAGAGTGAACAACGTATAGAACTGTTCAGAAGGTTCCTCAAGCCAATTGTGAACGATTTTGGCATAGAAATCCCGGAAAAAATGCATCGTTGTTTGGCAATACGAAGGCTGTTAAATGCAGGAAATGGTCTCTATGTAGTTGAAAGTAACCATTCTCACTCGATGGTCGGTTCAGTACGACCAGAGCATCATGTCAATGCCACGTAAACAGACCGCATACCGGGATGGAGACTCCACCGTCTAGTACAGTGGTAGTCAACCACTAGTTGACGTTCCAGCGTTCTTAGTGGACGGTAAGGGTTATGTCCGATGCTGAAGCACTTTAGATTTTTTATTTATGTCATAGCAATATTTAAAACATTTCCTTTCAAAAATTGTGCTAGTTATCCAGTATTTAGTTTCACAGCATCAGCATCTGGTATCTCAATAATAATTAAATTAATCAAACGTAATTTCATTTTCCAATGTACGCAAAAATAAAGATGAATGTATGTTTGTTTGTTTGTTGGTTTGTTGGTTTGTTTGTTCTTCATATAAATCCACAGTTTTCATCCGATCTCGATGGAACTTTGCACACTTATCCTTTGAAACAAGGTGAAAAATACTGTCTACATTTGGTTGAAAAATAATCTGTATAAATAACACATGTTGTGTCATAACTTCGAAATACGGCGATAGACAGACACGTTGGATGTGGACGTCTCCAGACCGTGTTTCCGTGTAGTGAACTGGCAGCTCAGTGGCTAAAGAGCTTGCTTACGAACGTCGTGGTCTCCGGTTCAAATCTCCGTAAAGGCTAATATTTTTTAAAATTGTTTTTGATCGTAAGAGTCACGGTTGGGCCGTCGGTTATTCGGATTGAATTTTAAACTGTAGATTTCACAAAGGTAGGGGTGCAACTTGAGGCAATTCGTAGGTAGTCTTGCGATACAGTAGATGTACACTTTTTTACGTTATATTGATCCATCAGGGGTGATTCGTAGTCAGTGTGTGTGTAATCTGCAGTAGGAATACTATAAATGCGGAAGTAAGTCTCTGTCTTTCTGTTACGTTTTGACGACTAAATGGCTATATCTTTGTGATGGAATTTTATAAGGAAAGCTGTATGAAGGGCACAGGATATTTTTTCCAGTATGATTAACAGTTTTAGTCACGAAATTTTGAGATCATATCGAATAGTGACAGAAATATGTTGGAAATTGATTCTCTTCAAGAGGCAGGTTAGACGGTAGAATGATATAGTGATAGCTTTCCTGTCATATTATGCCGACTCGATATTGGTTGGGACCATTCCTTGGTTACCAACAACTTTTAATATTTAATTCTGGCAAAAAAAATTCTTAATCCACGCGTACGAAGTCGCGGGTACGAGGCTAGTAAATAAATAAAACGGTAGATTTAACTGCAGTAAGTTGTTTTTTAAAAGATTTATTCTTCCAAACGTAAGGAAAGACTTACATAAAATATTTGGTAAGTAATTATTAATACATGTTTTAACTTCCTGTAATTTTGCTTTGTAAATTTTACAAAGTAATGTAGCTTCGCTACTTCGTAAATCAGCATTACTGTGAAACAGTGGGTGGCTTAAACATTTTCCTGCTGACAGAGGTACAAACTTAGGCAGTAGGTAAGAAAGGTTCACTGCCCCTAATCTAGTACAGTGCCTTCCAGACATCCTGGGACCATGGCCTCCAAAGACCTGCGCCGCTCTTGAACATTATCATCAGTTCCTACCAACTGAATCGTGACGCATCTGACTGCACAACATTTACGAATCATCTTAGAGACCAACCGATGTTTCCCGAGCGCTGCAGACGTTGGCATTTTGTCAGCAAAGACATTCGAGTCGATCTTCTGCTGCGATGTACAATTAACCCCAAATTTCGCTGACCGCACAGACACTTTTCTCATACTTCACACATTGAGTGCTACTGATCTATGAAGCAGTGTTATTTGTCTGTCAATACTGACGCCTGAACGAAGACGTCGCAGGCCACTGCATTGTCCATGGTGGGAGGTAATACACCAAATTATATGTTCCTGGCACATTCTTGACACCATGGATAGAGGAATGATGTATTCACGAACAATTTTCGAAATGGAATACCTCATATGTCTAATGCCAACTACCATTGCGCGTTGAAAGTATATTAATTCATTTCGTGTGGTTCTAATGATGTCAGAAAACTTATCACATGATTCACGAGAGTACAAATGAAAGCCTTCAGCGCACTTAGACAATGTTGCAATGATTTTGCAAAGTACAATTAAGATATTTCGTTTTTTTACTGGAGTGCTTTTACTTACAGTTTACGCGAACGCATAAATTCCTTCTAATACCTTCACACGGAGCATGCGATGCGCCTGTTAGCCTTGAGTGGAAATAGCAGGGAGGTGCAAACTCCACCAGCTTGGGCAGTAGTGGAGCACAGTGGATAGCGGGCAGTGAGCGAAGCAAGCTTACGAAGAGAATGTGCGACGTGGTAGAAAGAGCAGATTCTTTTAGTTGGTACGCTCTGGCCTCGAATTCGGGAGGACGGGGGTTCGAATCCCCGTACGGGTATTCAGATTTGGGTTTTACATGGTTTCCCCAAATCACTCCACGCGAATCCCGGGATACTTGCTGCAAAAGGCCATGGACAAATTCCTTCCCGTTCCCAGTCCCATCTCTAATGAGCTTGACGAGGTGTAAAGCCATAAGAAAAAAAGGTAGATGGTACGTCTACAAACAGGAACTGAATTTTCTACGTGTGTGGATGTTGTTCAGTTATTATCCATCTACGGCGAACTTGCAACTAGTTAAGTGCTCGAATGTTAAATGGGGACATTCTGGTCAGTAACCTCTGCAATTTCTTTCCTTTGGAATATACGGCCACTAAGAAATTAATAAGGCAACCTTGATTTAATAATAAGATGTCATTAAAATATAAAGTCCGAAGAGAGACGCGTAGAACAGTGTAGCCAGACAGTAGTCTAACAAAAGTTAGCGTACTGAAAAAAATTAAAAAGATGTCTGATGTCAAATCAGAAAAACTTTGTTTGTTAACAAGTAGCTTCGTATGTTCTGTCCTCTTATGTTCAAAACGAACGTTGTCAAGTTTTTATAATAATCATCAGCCAATTGATTTGTTCAGGGAATTACAATCAGGCTGTTAGAAAACAAGAAGAAATAAATACATGCAAACAGGTTAATTAAATATTATTTATTTTATTGCGCTATTTACTGCTTACTGCTTTACTGGTTACCAAAACCACTATATGTCATCCATCCACAATCAATATGTGTTTTTTGGGGCAAAGCGAACAGTGACAGTGAGATTGGGGTAGTCTAGCAAATGATCAGAAGCAAAGTGGCAGAACTGCTATTACCTTTGCTTCTGGAGCTGTGTGTAATCGACTGATCGTATAGCGATTGTCGCATTGGTAGATGATATGCTGGCAAGAGACATGGGCGAGTTCTGAGATACATTTGAAAACAATGGCCCATAGCGTTATGTTCTTCTTCAACTACCACTTGTCTTTAATCAATAATGGAAGGGAGGAATGTGATATTTACTATACGCGTTTAGTAAACAATTGATACTCAAAGAGCTTCCAACCTGCACCTTTTCTATATAGTTGCCTAAGTAGTACGTGGTATATTTTTCTTCTAACGCATGATGATAGAATCATATTTTTTGCTTAATACCCCTAAAAATAGTAACAGTATGGTTGATTAAATATAAATTAGACTTTAGAGATAAATACTGATATTATGTAGCAGGTTAATGCTTCAAAAGCGCACAGTAGGTGTGTGTTACCACGCAAATTGGTAAACTAGTGATTCAACATTCATTTGTTTACGTATTATCACGGCATGTGAACAGAAATATGCCCATTTCACAACGAATAATTAAGCTTTATGTTCATGAAAGTGTTAAGCCACTAAAAATTTTGACCAGATTTCGGCAAAGAAACACTTTCGAAAAATTAAATGTGTAACTGACAGTAGCGCTGTGACGGTCAAATAGTAACCAATTACCCCACTCAAGAAACTCGTTCAACTAACATCACGATACAGATAAATTTAAGAATTCACGGCCTTATTCAAGAATATACTATGATAACGTTTCACGAAATTAGCATTTTAACTGAAATAATTTGTTAAAGTCGAATGTCACACTTTCTCTTTATAAAACTCTGGCATATTTACTTCGCATCTAAGGCATAGCGACAAACAGCTAACAACATATTCTGCAAGTTGCAAGAATACAAAGTAAAATTTTAATAGAATATGGTATTACCACGAAATTTATTATATTTAGAAAACACATAAGCAATCTTGTTTCCTCTTCTCTTCGATATCGGCCATCTAAGGACAACGAAATGTATTAATTTCCATCCTTCTTTTCTTGACTTCCAATAGTTCTTCATCCTTTCACTTTGCTATTTCCTCCTTTCTTCCGTCCGTATGTTACTAAATTTCCTCCTTCTCCTGGAAACCCTTAAAATTTTGGATCAGTCATCTAAAAGTTGCTCTATCTTGTATTAAATCTTCTGTTATTTCGATTTCAATCATCTTGTTTATTTTTTTTAAAAACAAGAAATAATACAACTATTTAAATTTTACCAAACCTTAACTGTGTTGCATAATTATCACAACGGAAACAACTCTTCTGATGAAGAAATTTCATTAGATTACTTGTTAGATTCTCTTTATCGTCTTTTTGGATCGTAAAGAAGTTGTGTACGATTTCCCGTTCGACTGTCAACGCTGCATATTACTGTGAACAGTCGCACAAGATTAGAGATGGTAATGGGCACAAGAGACTTCATATTCCTAGCAATAGTCTTTTGTTTTGCAGTAAACTGCTCGACCATACACCGCCGAGGATACGAAAGTGAGACTGGAAGACCAAAAATGGATTTCGATGATCCCACCTGTAGTCCATATTTTTCATCATGTGACAATCATTCTAGGAGGAGAAATGTTTTCCCATGACTTCGTGTGGCGTTGCCTACGTGAGGGTCCAAAAAATGTTTAGGAAGAAATAATAAATAAAATGGAAGTTGTGAAAATGTGTAGGTAGTAATGTAAGATAATAGTTTTGTATTTGGTTTGTTATATAATAATCCAATTAATATATTTTTTGTTCAAAAAAAAAAAAGCTTTTCTCATTTTCGAACTCCCTGTAAGTACATTATAATTAACATCATGGGCTTTCAACAGTATACTCATCTTATTCACACAAAATCTTTCACTTTATGTTAATACTGTAGCGTCTGGTTTTTAAGACGTTATTAAAATTGAAAAATCAATGAGATGCATTAATTAATAAGTTAATTTGCAAAATTAATCCCGGGTAGGCGCCAAGAAAGGAAGTGTTCTCTATCAGAGAGAAGCGACATTCCGATTCTGAAATACTTTTTATCAAAGCAGTTATACTTTTGGAATTACCATTAAAAATACATATCTTCATCTGTTCAAATGATATACTGATACATTGGAAAGGAAGTTATTGAAAGCAGGGTTTACAGCACCTATATTATTTACTTTGAATATAAAATTGGTTGATTTATTTAACAGAACTGAATATTTAAGGAGTTTACAAAGTTAAACGTTTCTTTTGAACAATTTAGAGCATGAATCAAATCTCAGAGCGTTGCCTAGGGTTGAATGACGCAAGAGTGTCTATACATCGCCGGAGTTCTTTACCGTAGCAGATGAGTTGCGGACCCTGTTGATCAGCTGGGCGCGAGGCCGGTGATGGCTGCCTCAGGTAGAGGCGGCTGTTCCCTGGAGAATTCGGCCTGGCGGGCTCTGTCCGACCAGAAAACAGAGTCTCCCGTGGTGGGCCGCTGCGGTTTGTTAGCCGGTCAGAAACTGAATGTCTTCTCCCTCGCTTGTCGGCCCCGTCGAAGGCTTCCAAGCTCCGGTGTTTTAGCTGGCCCGCGGAATTCCAGCCAACGGGAGCGTTTGGCGGGGCGTCCTCGACCTCCATTGGCACTCCTCATGCAACCTAAATCTTATGGTTTATAATAGTTCGTAACACACTGTTTGATTCGCTGGTTCCCAACAGAGGTGTTCCGCAACCTGACTTTTTCTCGGAAGTATCGTTTCTCTAGTTTCAACTTTCTACTCTACCAGGAATCCTTCTTTCGGCACAGGTCCTATACTGTCCTTTGAATTTCCGTGAATGCGTAAAGCTTTTAACTTTACGGCCTGCCATAAATCGTTCGGTCTTTCAGTGCAGGTAGGAGTCACCTGTCTCCGCCCGATAACAAAGAAACGTGAAATGTTTGGCCGGGCCCGAAACTGGCTAATTCACACTCACAAATTTCCCATCACCAAGGGGACATCACAATACTCTGGGAGAAATTCTAAAAACAGAGTAAATTTTACTGTATATTGGTAGTAAATGCAGACTGATAATATTTTCAGGAACACGTTATGAGATGTCCAGATCTCGAGTAAAATATAATTAATGTATTTACTTCAGGTGTAACTTTTTCTTAATCCCAAGTATCTTGTTTGCATCCATATTTATAGGAGGTTATCGGTTTTAGGACATAACTTCTGTGCAAGCTCCGTACAAACTTCAGACAATACAAGACTTATTAATTTCCATTTAACACACTTTAGAATGTAAACATAAAAGATCCGTATTCATAGTATTAATTACCATTTTACTGTAGGCAATTCGTAATATTTGGTATTTTATAGTATCTTTCATATTTAGTTCAGTTTCTCGCAACCCTGAAAATATCCCTCTCTTCCATTCTGTCTTGCCTTGAATATACATATCTGTTTATTCCTTGGAGTCGGTCCATTTATATTTCTCTAGCTATTCCTAAGAGCAGTGCCTTGTCTTAAATATATATTTATATCAATAAAAATTAATATTCATATCGTTATATTACATTAACCATATTGCCAACATGAGTTTAATTTATCCATCATAAAATATGTGAGAGTCACATAGTTACGAAAGTCTTCACTTCTAGGAAGGTTATATCATTATAGATTTTTACGTAATTCACCCCCACATGTGGCGACAAAGTATGAAACTCATTATAAGCTGTGGTCAGTCGCCTTACCAGCAGACTATTCCGCGCCACATTCCAGGTTTTCATCATCAGCCAGAGTGTTCCATAAAACACTTTTTACGGTCTCGGTTTAACGTTGTAGGAGACGGCTGCATGGAAATTAAGTCGATACTTAAATTGCTATCTCCGGCGCCGATCATAAAACCGAGCACTAACTTAAGGAAATTAACTGCCATCAACTGCAGTTTCTTTCGCAATATTAAATCCTCGGATTATCGTTGTTATAATTTATCAGTTATCCACAGTGGCAAGTTGTTATATTTCTTGTCAGACGTATTTTAGGTATCACAGTTAATGAAGTCGTTTGTGTGGGATGAAGGAGACGTATTTAGAATTCATTAAATAAGACATGAGAATACAGCACTCAACTCTATTAATTGCTGTTACGAGAACCTTATAGTATACGGGACCAGACGATGTTCTGTTTAAATACTGTCAATTGTATGGCAAAACATTAAAAAGATTATACTTTGTCAGATTCTTTGTGGTTTAATTAATACAGTAATTAAGTAGTCCACAATGTATTTCAGCTTAAACTTCCGTTTATTTCCAGAGAACACGTCAACGATATTGTTTAATGCATAGATATAATCCATAGATACTACTAACGCAGTCCTTGGCAGTTGCAAAGTGAATCTGTATAAACTACTCCCGTCCTTCTGCTGATTTCTTTATATAGGCTCTATCGAATTTCTAGAACTCTTCAAAAGCTTCCGCCAGATATTTCTCGAACATTAACAATTACTCAAACAATTGAAACATATTAAAAACAATCAGAATTAATACATGATCATTTAACATCATTACAAAACGGTCAGAAATGTAAATTAAAGCTACTTAAGCACAAAATTATTTACAGATATCATTTTAAACTGTAGTAACGTGTCCTATAGACATCGTAACTTGCATTAATACTTGGAATTACCATCATTTAAGCAATTCTCTTGCATTATTCTGTTCTTAAACATATTAAATGGTCTTTAAATAATTTCTTTTCCTATAACAAAGTATATATACACTGATTTACAGTTAATTGTGAAACAAATATACCAGATCATATTCAAACAAACTTTAGCTCACTACAAATACTTCATAAAATACAATTCTATTTAAAGTTCAGTTATGAGGGCTGTTACAACTTGTAAGGTCAAAAAAGAAACATTTTCTGGACCAATTTGATTTTTCATTTCCCGAAAGGTTTGTTATCCATTCTAAATTACTACAATAATGGTTGAACCAATTGTTCATATTTGTATAGTGGCGAGGTTCATCTACAATGCATACATACTTTACTCAATAAAATCTTCAGATTAAGAACAACTTGGGGTACGGAATTTTCAGTTGCATTTTTTGGTATCTGATATAGATCCTTACAATAAAAGTGCGAACCTTATCAACGATTTAAGAACTTGCTCTTACTAAAACTTCATTAACACTTTAATTAAAGATAATTTCATCGCAAAAGTCACACTAAAATTATAAAATATCAAAGGATATGTAAAATATGATACCTATGGAAGTTACATCTAACCTTTCTGTCAATTGTTTTTGAGCGTTGTGTCCTTCCCAGAGAATATATAGTTCCGATTCTGACTCGTGTTTTTATCCATATAAAAAATATTATATAGCTCAGCGACCGATATTGCTTTTTATAATAACTGTATGATGTACCGATTTTTTCTTATTGCTTGAAAAGAGAATAAACATATCTATATATATGCCTGTTTCTTAGCGACAAATATGGCTCATTGTGAGCTGATCCTATGTTAAATATCACTGCTTTTCACCACTCCATAGTAACGCTAGGAAAAAATAACATTTAAATGTTTCAAGGTAATAAATTTAAAAATAAGTCACTAAATTAAATCTCAAAGAAAGTAAAAATAAGCGAGGATGCGAGAAAAGATATGAACACGTAGTTGAGGAGTACTAGATCAATGAAAGAAACGGAAAATACAACGAGTAAAGCACTTAGGAAAGAATAAAGTTGACATAATATTTTCTAAGCATTTCCTTCTTATTTCCTTCTGACAATCAAATAAGTAGGCGAAAGAAATACTTTATTACAAGTCATAGTTGATAGTGATCAATAAAAGTAAGTAAGGATTCATATCTCTTAGAAAGTTAGCAGGATTATGCAAGTTTAACCACTGTGTATACAATCACGTTTGAAGTCTAGCAATAAGTTACAAAATCTGTTGACCAGTTTTAGAACTATAACAATATTTTTCTGTCAAGATACATTTTTCATATACCATCACAGTGGGCCTTACGTTATAGGAATGAAAATTCTTTTTGAAATACAGTTTTACCATAATCAACAGCGCAGAGCGGTTGCAAAATCAAAATATCAAGAACCTGAAGCCAGCAGTTTTCAGTTACATCTTAACTAAACGAATGTATCTTAATTATGCACAAGAATTGATAATTAAAGTCCATAATGGTATTTAACAGACTAAAATCAGAAAAACTTATTAGTTATGTTCTTTTTTGTGTATGGTATAATGAATCGTTGAGATAAAGAGAAGAAATTAAAAAAGTTCAGCATCCAACGTTAACGATATTTTCATAGGCTTTGAACCTCTCTTCTGTGATAGCAGTCCAAGAGATAGATCAAAGTAAATAGTCACATTTTAGTATATTGTCTGTGAGTACTACTTGCGTACACCTCGGCAACAAATTCATGAACTTAATAGTCTCTTTCAAATATATATAAGTGCTGCTTTCCCTTCGTTTAGTGATAGGACAAAAATAAAAAGAAAGAAGCAAAATGTTGTGAGTGACATGTTACCTGCGCTTAAGTCCAAATAATATAATACAGCCGTATATCGTACAGTATTCTGTAATCCTTTGAAAAACAATAACAGATGGTATTTAAATTAACGGCTGTGTAACAAATGTAGGAGAAAATTTTATTACAGGACGTAAAACATGCCAAAAAAATTAGCGATCTGAAATTATTAACTAAATTTCGTTTATGTATGAATAATTCACGGCCCATTAAGTTATCGGTCTACATCACACCTATGGTGCCTATTAGTCTTAAGCGGAGTGACAAAATATTTCTGGAAAACTATATTCATCTATCGAGAGTGGAAGTTACCCAATTTTCATGAAATTTCTTTACCAAATGGATCGCTGACTATGGTCATGGCCTAGAAATCTTCGGAAAGGCTAATAGAAGTTTTGTTGGACAATTTAGCAGATGGTTTGTTGAACATAACAGCTGTCCATAACTATTGCATTTTACTTCCTTTTCTAGTGATGTTACAAGGTGTAGTTCAAGACGATGTAGAAAACTAGGATTCAACCGATGAACATGTGTTGTGTATGGTCATGCGTCCATAACAGTTCCCATTTCGCAGACAGATCCCATATCGAAGTGATTATGGTTTCTTGCTACATTCATCGGTGACACCGAGACAATATATTTTCGCAAATTTTTAGCTTTAACACAAGCTTTCAAAATTTGAAACCACTACCTAAAATGCTGTGGTAGTTTTTATGTGATGCTATTTCAAACCTTCTGACGCCCGCAGCTTGCTTACAGATTTTTGCAAATATTTTACTATTTTTGTTTTAAATATAGTATTTTTGAGTCAGACAGACCAGGTAACAGAAATTGTTTGTTTTTTTTTTTTTTCAATGAAAATACCGACCCATAACAACTGTTATTTTTCCTATTCGCTAAGACGCGTTTCGCACTTGTGGCATGGGGCATCATTAGTGACTGTAAATGTACAGTACGTTCATGGTGTTGTTCAGAATTTTGCGTTATATTTATACATGTATAAATATTAACAAAGTACACTCCACGTACAATTTTTGTTACAGTCACCTGTTGGTCAGGAAATTGCTCTAGTTGCATGCAGAGCAACTTGTGCTTATAGGAATAAGAATAACGGTTGTTAATAGACGATATTTTCAATTACAAATCTTTAGAAAACAACTGCGGAAGAATGGCCAATAACCAATTGAAAATAATCTATAACTGATAACGGCTACTTAATTCTTTGTTTTACAGTCAAAAGCATTTGTAAAACAGATACGATAGTCTTGTAACTGACGTTCTTTAAACAATGATGACCCACACGCTGGGATATTCAGTTGTGTGGGATTCCACTAGAACGTTAGTTTTGTATATGATATTCGATTTTCGGCCAATGCAATATGAAAAATTTGTCAAATTTGGTAGTGGGTTTTCTTGTGTTCTTCTTTATCATCTAGAGTAGCTAAAATAAAACCCATTATTAAGATAGTATACGAAGTACAAATCCTAACAACCAAAGTGACGACGACCCAATAAAACGAATCACATTCTGAACAAACTTTTTTTTTTTTTTAATTGCGCTAGGTGGAGTCACCTTAAACCCAATAGGGATCAGTTCACAGGATTCTTAGGACGTTATGTTAGTTTAAACAGACTGTAAAAATTTGGAATCTGCTGTAGGTTATATTCACACTCCCCCACGGTAACATGTCATGCCTTGATGTAGGCTGTTCTAAGCTTGACTCCCGACCTCTGTAACCCGAAGTCTGAGGCGGTACGTCGAGGACTCTGCAGAAATGCACTTGGCAGGCACTCCCCTCCCTCCGTATCTTCTTCCACTTGCAAGGCTCTTATCTGTTTCGTGGTACGTCCCGGGCTGCACATTATACGACCACCAGAACTTTCCATGGGGGACCTCTAACTGCTGGCTGCTCGTCTTAAAACTCGCTGCCAACTCTTTGTGATGGCTCCGGAACACGCTCGGACAAGTCACGTCATCAGCGTTAAATGTTATTACGCTCTTCTCTGTTTTCTCCCTCTGCAACCAGAAAAGTTTTTATGTCCTACTGTACTTACCAACAAGACGAAAAAATCCACTGCCTTTCGTGCTGTATAAACCAGAGGAGCGATGTTCGAGAGTTACGTCCGTGGGATTTTCAATTGGAGTTATTAATTCTTCAAGTTTATTAGATGTGTATCGATTTCCACCAATCTTGCCAGATTGCACGCGATGTCCTAGGAGGCTTAGTGACCCAGTTCTTGGCGAATACACTCCTGGAAATTGAAATAAGAACGTGAATTCATTGTCCCAGGAATGGGAAACTTTATATACACATTCCTGGGGTCAGATAGAACACATGATCACACAAACAGAACCATAGGCACATAGACACAGGCAACAGAGCATGCAAAATGTCGGCACTAGTACCGTGTATATCCTCCTTTCGCAGCAATGCAGGCTGCAATTCTCCCATGCAGACGATCGTAGAGGTGCTGGATGTAGTCCTGTGGAACGGCATGCCAAGCCATTTCCACCTGGCGCCTCAGCTGGACCAGCGTTCGTGCTGGACGTGCAGACCGCGTCAGACGACGTTTCATCCAGTCCCAAACATGCTCAATGGGGAACAGATCCGGAGATCTCGCTGGCCAGGGTAGTTGACTTACACCTTCTAGAGCACGTTGGGTGGCACGGGATACATGTGGACGTGCATTGTCCTGTTGGAACAGCATGTTCCCTTGCCGGTCTAGGAATGGTAGAACAATGGGTTCGATGACGGTTTGAATGCACCGTGCACTGTTCAGTGTCCCCTCGACGATCACCAGAGGTGTACGGCCAGTGTAGGAGATCGCTCCCCACACCATGATGCCGGGTGTTGGCCCTGTGTGCCTCTGTCGTATGCAGTCCTGATTGTGGCGCTCACCTGCACGGCGCCAAACACGCATACGACCATCATTGGCACCAAGGCAGAAGCGACTCTCATCACTGAAGACGACACGTCTCCATTCGTCCCTCTATACACGCCTGTCATGGCACCACTGGAGGCGGGCTGCACGATGTTGGGGCGTGAGCGGAAGACGACCTAACGGTGCGCGGGACCGTAGCCCAGCTTCATGGAGACGGTTGCGAATGGTCCTCTCTGATACCCCAGGAGCAACAGTGTCCCTAATTTGCCGGGAAGTGGCGGTGCGGTCCCCTGCGGCACTGCGTAGGATGCGACGGTCTTGGCGTGCGTCCGTGCGTCGCTGCTGTCCGGACCCAGGTCGATGGGCAAGTGCACCTTCCGCCGACCACTGGCGACAACATCGATGTACTGTGGAGACCTCGCGCCCTACATGTTGAACAATTCGGCGGTACGTCCACCCGGCCTCCCGCATGCCCACTATACGCCCTCGCTCAAAGTCCGTCAACTGCACATACGGTTCACGTACACGCTGTCGCGGCATGCTACCAGTGTTAAAGATTGAGATGGAGCTCCGTATGCCACGGCAAACTGGCTGACACTGACTGCGGCGGTGCCCAACCGCTGCGCAGCTAGCGCCCTTCGACGGCCAACACTGCTGTTCCTGGTGTGTCCGCTGTGCCGTGCGTTTGATCATTGCTTGTACAGCCCTCTCGTAGTGTCCGGAGCAAGTATGGTGGGTCTTACACACCGGCGTCAATGTGTTCTTATTTCAATTTCCAGGAGTGTAACTCTGGTGAGTAAGAAACGTAACTCCTGCAAGGTACATAATTTTATATAAATATTTACTGTGTTCTGCTAAAGATCTTTATTTTTAAATATAACTCTGTTATAAAATTGAAACATTCATCTAACTACACTGACAGTTGATGTATTTATTCACATTAAGCTACAACAGAAAATATCTCGACAGAACTGAGATCGAATCCCCGTCCGGGCATCCAGATTTGGGTTTTCTATGGTTTCGCAATTCACTCTAGGCAAATACCGGGATGCTTCCTTCAAAAGGCCATGGCCGAATTCCTTCCCATTCCTTGCCCCCATCCTTTCCCGTCTCTAAAGACCTCGCTGTTAAGAGACATTAAGCAGTAAAAAAAAAAAAAAAGACAGAACTGAATTTCTTGACTGTATTCGGCAAGCTGTAGAATATGGCCGTCCCTTTTGCTCTGTTGATTGCGTCACCGTGAAGGCTCAAGTACTGCTGGTGGAAGAAACTTTTTATCATGAAGACTTGACTTGCAGTTTAGGATAGGTAGTTGTGCAAAATTCCTAATCACGAGATTGTAAACCAAAGTCCTGGTTTAAATCCCAAACGTATGCGAAATGGGTATGGAGTGAGGGCATGTTACACTGTTAATGGTGATTCGATGGACGGATGAGGACTATAAGACTAGCTGCACACTGTTGGCTTTCTGAAGAATAAGTCTGAATGGGCCTGTATCAGGTTTCACCCTCTCTCTCCTTCCATCTCTTATCCATAGCACTCTACACCGGACACCCACACCAAGTTCACTGTCCCAGATGTTGCCTTGGAAGAGTAAACATCCTCTACGGTAACCGCATACTATAAACACGGGAACGGCGCTCATAAAAATAAGGAGAATGTGATGGGCGTACTCATGATTAAGAATACTGTAACAGATTCCATAACTATTTGTTATTGCGTCAGCGTAAGTCGGTATTGTCACAAGCAAACGCCTGCGGTAAATCATATCCAGCTCCACTTCAAAGTAACTTCAACATTCGGTCCTTCTGCTGGATGTCCAACCGCCAGTAATTAAGTGGAAGGTAAAGGAGATTTTTCCGGCTCCTTTCTCCTACTGCTCTGTGTGATGGAAGGGAAATAAAATTATTCCCATTGCAAGCAATAAAATCATCAGGCAAGTGAGAGTCGTGCTTCGTGCAAACGATGTTGTTATACGTATATTTTATCGGAAACATACGTGGTCGGTAAAAAAAAAAAAAAAATAGTATCACAGTAAAAAACATATATATATATATATATATATATATATATATATATATATGTTATGTATGTTAATGTGAAATAAATTTTTGATTCAGAAAAGTGTTCAATATGGCGGAGTAAACTCAAGATTTTTTTATTATTTTACTGCAAATGTATTATAATACATAGGAGTACTTTTAAGTATTTTTCCTTTAAACTGTGGATACCATCAATATTGCGGACAGATTTCAAGTTTTCAGGTTCTTGAGATGAACCAGGTTACAAAAATAATATGAAGTCGGCAACTGTGACGGCAAATCAGTTATCAAATTTTAAGTAAAAAATGTAAACATAAGTATTTAGGTCTCTACTTAGTGAACTCTGTACATCTGTATCTCACACTCTACAGTTCATTTTTTTTACTCCCTCAGTTATAATCGTGGTAAAAATGTTCTAACAAATTAACATAAAATTCTGAAGTTAAACTTCTTTGGGCACTGGAAGGAGAAATTTCTTGGCGTTAAGCGTATAGTACGCATGCGAAGAACGTTGTGGTGCATGCGCTAAACGTTTAACGTTCTGCGCATGCGCGATTAACGATTCCAATGTGTATGGTTTAGGGGCATCATAGTTAACGACTTGTGTATTGCTCAATGTCAATCTGAAATGAGAAAACATTATGATTGCAGCACTGTACATTTCTTCTAACCAAAAGTTATTGATTACTGGTTACTTATACCATACATTACTACCGTATATGGTACAACATGTTTCCTAACGTCATAACTATTATGATAAAATAGCTATGGTTTTAAGTGGCGATTTCGATGTCAATTTTACATTAGATAAAACCAAGAAGCTGGGTGAAATGTTAAGAGAACTTCAATTCATTTTTACAAAGTAATCCACAAATTTCCACCACGAAATCTAATTGATGGAGTCTTCATGAGATACGTGGTTCATATTAAATGTGAAACCTTTGATTACAGGTGCATGTGAAACAAATTCACCAAATTCAACGGAAGTAGAATAATAAGAATAGTAATACAAATAACATTACTAATGAAATTCGTTCTGGAGGTTTTCGATTACGAGAAAATGAGTTAAAAAGTATACATTTTTAGATTATTTATCTATACCCAATTACCCATAGAAAAGCCACAAACAATAAGGCAGCAGAATGGGTGCAAGTTTCAATGGCTGTATCGGTATTCAAAAGTCCGTGTGTTCGATCACTGCTTGTCGGAAATAATTTTATTTCCTGTGTTTATTTCTTTACGCAAGTATTTGGTGTACATATTTATTTGTAATCAAATACACCGAAATAATAGTTTGTTGTTCTTCCAAGGATAAACAAGTTCTTTTGAAAATAAGCGCCATAGAAACATTTAAAACAAAAATTACATCTACAGTTAGAATATTTGATGAAAGATATCCTTTTACAGTAATAAATTCTTCTTCTTATTGAACTGGGGAAACATATTTGATTTACATTTGAAATTATTTTTCTATTAAGCTGGAACCATACCTGACAAACATTATTTATATAAGTAAACGGTTGGACAAAGTTCCTATTTACTGTATAAAGGCAATAAAATAATATCGTATCCACCTTAGCGCGAAAAACAATTTAAAAAGTACACACGAAAAATACACAGAAAATTGTGTGTTTGACCCATAGACGTTTAGCATCTTGCAAGTGTACATATTAATAGAAGCAGCATTTTTTAAATAAAATTTTTCCATCTGATTCTAAACGAATACATTCAAACCGGGCATTCTCGGTGCAGTAGCTACTTTTTTCAGTCTGTGGCATCGGAAATCAGTTGTCAGTCAGTTCCAGGTTTTCGCAACATTGGCAATTAATTAATTTAAATTTAATTTATCTCTCTGGTTTTTCGTTTCCTCTTTCATGCAGTGTGAAAGCAACTGAAAAATGCCTCTAAATCTAATAATGTGAAAGCATTCCAAACAATAGTAGATACTCACTCTTCTGTTCATTCAGTTGATCTTTTAATACGATATACTTCAGCGCAGTATCTTCAAATGGATGTTGATAATAAATTAGGATCATTACAGAAAATATCTGAAGATTAGTACACCTGATTTTAATCAATAAGTTTTATACCATATAATCTCCTACCACTATTCGTTTTGCGAACTCTTTTATGTAACTTTAAGTGATAGAGGTAGGCTTAAGTGTAAAATGTTTGGTTGACTTAAGGTTTCTTACCAAATTCTTTCCACAGAAATTAGGAGACTTTAACACATTTATGGGTGTTGTGGAGCTTGATTTAAAATTAATGGTTTATAATGCTGTTTGTTCATTTGCTGTTACTTGCTTCCAGCTTTTACACACTTACTGATTTTATTGATACTATTGAGGCTGTCGCCAGTCCAGCGTTCTAAGCCTAACAAAAGGTTGAATAGGTTATATGCAGATACTTCTACATGCTACAGACGAAAGTCGATACACACATGTAGTTAATCACGGATCACAAAAGTTTTACTAAACTCAACATACATTCGCCATCGCTGGCCACCAGACAATTTGTTAAAAATTTCTTCTCCGAATTTGATAGGTTCGTGAAAAGGATTGATGCAAGTAAGTCTTAGCCCCAATAAAAATTCACATCAGTCATTAAAACACAGTTTTGTTCCACACTCTTGTAGATGCAACGTTACGAATCGAAAGATATTCACTAGCGATTCAGTCCTAGCTCTGTCCACTATAATACACACAGCATGTCCTCTCTCTCAACCCTGTTTCTATTGAATGTCTCGGTCATTACGTAACGATTCTAGCGGATTACAATTCGCATTAAACTTGTGAACTACCGGTGTCATCATGACATGTCCGACCCTTACGGACTTTCGCGCCGGACTCCCGACACAAAAATCGAGACTCCTGCGATATTGGTCATCGCGCTGCGATATCATACACTCAGGAGCTTATAAATATTTATTTAATTCCCACTATGGCTTTACAAGACGCTTGCACGAAGTAAGGTTTGGAAGGAACTCTTTCAGGGTAAATGACTATGTTAACGGCCTATATATATTGGAAAGATTTATGAGATGAAATAAATACTTTATTTGGGTGTATTAATTCTCTGGAAACCATATCTTTGACATTTACAACATGTTAATTCCTTTTTATTATGAGATAAAAGTTATGTATTTTCTTTTCTAGGTACCTCTGGTATGTATACACTCTCAGCAGAATATTTTCTAATACCTTGTTCCAAACCAAAGAATTTAATACCGAAAAGCATTCAAGTAAATAAATAAACAAATCGTAATGTTAAGTTGCTGTTGTTTCATATGTAATAGCATTCTTTAATGTGATTACAATTATGAAATTGGCGAAACGAATATAAACCGACCTCATCTCCTCGACAAAACGTGATTCGATAACTTGCTTATTTGACGTCACCACACCTAAATCCTTAATATACTTCGTCTACAGTTTATCTTAAAAAGTTATGAATTTATTATTGGCATGCTTCATTCTATCATCTCTTGTTTAACATTACCGGTTTGATGATTGTTTTTTAAAACACAATATTACAACGAATAACAGTAAATGTTTGCATTTTCAACTACATATCTGCTTTAATTTTAATTTATTAAGTTCTTTAAAAGCTCTAAGTAGATCAGCATAAGATGTATAAGAAATTTATTTCATGACCGACAGTAACATAATATCCTGAAGTTTATAACTTTAAATTTTATCCAATTAATAACTTCTATTTTCAAAATCCATTCTTCTCAATTAATAAAAAAACCTACAGCGATGAATAAAGTATTAGTGGAGAAGATGTTTCAATGACTTCTGATATAACATATACAGTTTACGTTAAAACACATTGTTTGTTTAAAATTTAAGCAAAAAGAGGATGCGCAAGCGTTCGGAACATAAGGTGATTAACTGCAGCACCTGGCTGAGTAAGACAAAACCCGCTACGCACAAAACATAAGTCAATGGCGGCAGCCCCTGGTTATAGAAATAGACGATATCATTTAATTCCTAATATGATACAAAATCAAGATAATTGCATACGGACATTGAAAAAAGTATAGCAAGATGTATCGTTAACTTTTAAATAATTTCAAATTAATAAACTCTGTTTACTATTATGTGTTTACACTTCGCCCAGTATTTAATTTCAACTACGGAAATAACGGAAAAAATCATTTAGGGGGAGGAAGGGAGAAGTATTTTTGTTTATTTTAAACACACTGTTGGTTATATTCCTGCATAGTTACCAAAATACGATACAATTATAGCATTTACGAAGTTACTTGAACTCCATCTGATCAAAAAACATGTGATAAATACTACGGAATAGTCACTTACAGAGAGCCACTATCAATAGGAAATAACCATCTCAATAAAATGATCAAAAATGCTGGAACTATGATCACTGGTCCTTTAACTGTTGTACCGAATGTAAAATCTTAGCAGCCTTAATTATATATGATTTTACATGTGAAGTATTTCAGTTTAAAGAATTATTTAAAGTTGCTCCGGGAAGTTTTTTTTAACTGCTTTACGTCTCTCAACAACGAGGTCTTTAGAGACGGGAAAGGATGGGGGGCAAGGAATGGAAAGGAATTCGGCCATGGCCTTTTTAAGGAAGCATCCCGGCATTTGCCTGTAGTGATTTTGGAAACAATGGAAAACCCAAATCATGATGCCGGGACGGGGATTCGAACCGCCGTCCTCCCGAATGCAAGTTTTTTTGTTGGAAAGTATAGCTGTCGTACTCCCAAAATCCTAGAACGAACTCATTTTGGTGGATACCGAACGATGCAGATATTACAAAACGGGGAAATCATTACTGCAGAGCCCGGACTCTAAGCAAACTCTTAACTTTAATGCTCTTCATCGGAAAGTAACGCCGAAGAGAGATGACAGAATGAGTCAACGGCCCAGTTCTAGCATCCATTATTTTAAATTCAGACGCTACTAGCGTTCATACGCAGGTCTCTTTATCTGAGGTGGCACATAAGTTGCGTTTGATTAGATATATCCAAGTACTGTTTCTCTATGTGATTTTCTCATAAATCAAAAATCCACTGATTCCAGCCGAATCAGACAGGTGAACAAACACGACCGCTTAGAGATCGCTCTGTGTATCTTCATTGTCAGCAATGAAATAACTGTATCCTTAGTGATCAACGCTGTATGTCACAACGAATTATTTCTAGATGCATACTCCATGAATACTTGACTGTGCAATTTTATTTTATTCCATAACTGACACAGGGAAGTAGAAGTTTGCTGTGAATAACTCAGCGTTCCCACGTATTTATTTGGTCATTGTACAATATGCATTGAGCTCGTCTATGTCCGTGTTAAATACTTCTAAATCTCTTTAAACTTGACAGAAATTCTTTAAAATTTTTTCTCACCAGCCCTAAAGGTCATATGAAGGCCAGGATCTTATTTTAGTCATATAAGGTAACGTGGTAATGATCTATGATCCCCAAAATTCATTTTTTGTCCCCAAAACCTTATTTTTGGTTACGTTTAGACTCTCTGTAATGCATTTTTAGATTATCTCGACATTTAGAGGTCAAACTATAATCAAACTCTTCCGTTTATGAAATGTTTTTTACTAAAACATTTCGTGTATTACATTTTGCCCATTTATTATTGCTTTGACTGATACTAAAAACGTGATTTGGAACACATTATTCATTTTTGAACATGCCTAATAGACGATCAAACCCTAAAATTAGTTATCGTTACATACTACTCGTACCTGGATAGTATTTCAATCTGTCCAGTAGAATCGTTTGAAAATAACATTGAGATACTTTGCTGAATCCAGAAGCAATTTCTGTGCATGGTTCAGCAGTGGGTATTGTGTTCGCAAGTTCTACCTCTAAACTAAATCACATTCATTGTTATACAAAAAGAATACTATTGCTATAAGTCTAGAATGAGTGACGTGGGGAGGAATGTCTTCAGTATCTTTTTAGACCAGTTCGGTAATATCGCTATCTTTGAGCCATTTAATCAGTGACAGATAGCCCTTACATACGACGCTGTCCATTTAGTCTGTTGCTAATTGCACCCTCTGCTTTACGTGGCTGTCACATACGCAATAATCTGGCTGACTTTCAATCTTAAATTCTTTCTTACTGTGATTAATGGAAATACACCAACGTATAGTATGAATCTGATTTTTGTATTCCACCTTGAATCAATTAAAACAGTTATTCCTCAATAATCCTGAAATATTTCACACTAAAATTCACTTGCTCGAAAGTGATAGGCAATTCCTCATATTCACATTGCTCTAATGTCTGAACATCATAAACATTTATGACCCGCTGAGAGAATGCTAAATTTTAATTAAATAAATATTCATTTGCGCTTTAGTTTAGAAGACCTTAAAATAAATTGTGAGGTACTTTTCTTTGAGAATTCATTGGGGTTTGATTCTTTATAATTATATTTTTATATTTATAACATATATGGATAGTTATTATTCGTTAAATTGTTAATATTGATATTATTTATAACTATTAGTAACTACGTAGCCCTTGTGAAAATGTAACAAATGATATACCATGTAGCGAGATTGTGGTACCTAATAGGACGAATGAAGAACGGACACATTTATAGCAACTGTTTATTTGTTAACTGAAATACGTAGGTAGCAAACTACTTACCAAACAAGTAGGAACGATGATAAGTTTCACTAACAGAAAAAAAATTCAAAAAGCTCCTTTGATACACACACGGTTTATAAATATCTCTATGATATGCTATGCCGCAATCTTAAGGGTAATGTGATCACTACTTACAGATGCCAGAGAAGCCTGGTAGCTTGCATCTGATTTATCACATACCACTGGCTTTTAATGTTCATAATTTTTCCATTTACCGGTTGAATTTCAAAAAAAAAAAAAAATAATAATAATAAAATTATAAAAAAATGAATAAATAAAAAAAATAATAAAAAAATTATAATGATGTTACTAACGTGGAGAACTTAATAATTAAAATATTAAAAATAAATAAATAAAGGTATACGGGGTAGCTATAAATGGTGTAAAATCGATTTTTTTTATTTTATTAAATTCTATAGTCTTTTCTTATTACATTGATATATACGTTGCAGGGTTTCAAATGAAAAATGAGCAATATATATCAAATTTTAAAGTTATGGTCATGTATGCTACCACACCCCCTTATTTCAGTTACAGAAACCAGAATTATTTGGAAAAGAACACTGAAATTTTTGTTACCAGCGATTATGCTTATGATATATTGTATATGTTTATGGGGATACCTTGTTAACACAACTGGAGTGTTGTGGACATGTACAGAAGAGAATGGATGCTAGATTGAAATGAAAGGAAAGTTGCTGTCAGGTGGAAAATCTCTGTCTGGCCGAGGTAGATTGACAGAAACTGAAATAGACCTTCATCATAGTAATTAGGGACAGTCCATTAGACGAACTGCACCTCTGAATGATGTTACAGCAATGAGAAAAGCTGTCTGGGATACCTTATTTCATAAGTTGTCCACAGATGACCACCCTGTTCATGCATTTTGCCCTAAAGCAGCAGATTCTTGGTGTGGTTACCAAAAAGGAAAAGAAAGTGGTCAAATATACTATCATAAACATTCCCTTCCCGAGTCAGTTATGAATGAAATAAAACCAATTTTTAGAGACCTGAGTCACCCTGTTTTGCTTAGTAAATATCTTCATGGGGGCACTCAGAATACAAACGAAAGTCTCAACCATTGCATATGGGAAAGATTACCAAAGAATTTTACTGTAGCACTAAATACATTATAAGTTGGTGTACTAGATGCAGTGATATGTTTCAGTGATGGGGTGATACGTATATTAGAAGTCCTGAGAAATGTAGGCATAAAAATTGGCTCTAATATGGAAGATCAATTGCTTACATGTGACAGACAACGGGTGCACGAAGCTGAAAGATTCGCTTTTCGAATTACCAAAGAAGCAAGAAGTGCTAATCGGAATGCCAAGATGAAGCTTGAAGATTAAGAAATGCAGCAGAGTGAAGACTATGCTTCAGGAATGTTCTGAGGCACAATTTAGTTGGACTCATATCTTAATTCGTAATTTTCCGCAAGTTGTATTTTTCAGAATTCTGGTACAAGTATATAAAGAATTGCTCTAATTTTTTTCAGTAACTTGCAATAGTCCATACGTATGTACTAGACCTAAGCTTTATTGCAGTTTCAACTAAATTATTTATAAAAAAATTATTAGGAAAAATATTCTAAAAATTAAAATTAATTAAAATGTAAGATATGATATTTTTTATTCCTTGTAAAATAAAAATACATAACAGGTGAAATTAAATAGGTCTTGTACTCAAGCCATCATGTCATGCATATATGGTAAAAATTTTGTCTCCTTCAAATGTATAACATTGGATTAAATGGTACCTCAATTTGAGGAAGCATTTTGATTTATTTTTTTTTGCATGAATTGCTTTGTATTTTTTTTAACCCTAAACAGGTTCAAAATACTTTTAATTTGTTTAGGACGTGTGCTGAATTATCTGATATAAACTAAAAATCTGTAAAACATATACAATATAAACTGTGCATGAAAGAAATAAGTGTTGATTTTTACATAATATTGAGTTGGAAAAGTACCCTGTACCCTTAAGTATGTAGGGAGAAAGATGACTCTTCACAAAAAACACCTTTAAGAAATGATTTGGAAACTTTGAACAATCGTACTAGTAAAATGGATTGCTCGCGACTACGTGGAATATCCCATTAAGACGATCTAGTTCCGTTACAGAAGTTTCTACTCATCGACAGACATTTTGTAGAACACTACAGACGAAACTCGTGAATAATTTCTCAAAGATCAGTTGGTAAATGCTTTTAAACAATCGATTTAAATGTTTCTGAGACCAAAGTGTCAACTGCAGGGTAAGCTATTATGAATCTTCTTAGTAATTATGAATGACTCTACCATCGGCAGATCATTAGAATCATTGAAATTCACTCGGATGAATCTCGTACGTCGTTCCTCATGGAAGGTAATCTTCGATATCTTTTAGGACACGCATCTCCTGTAGAGGGGAAGTGATACACTCTTGCAGTGGTGGGAGGACACGTTGGTGGCTTACCGTTTGAGACGGCGAGGGTGGGTAACGCGATTAGGGACCGAGCGCTCTCTGGCCTGAGTGATGGTCGCCTCGCAGATGGAGAGAGCTTTCTCGCCGAAGAGGCAGCGGAGGAACACTCTGGCGGCGGCAAAGAGCTCACAAACACTGTGCAAGATGGCCGACCGTCTTCAGGGACTGACTGACCACTCTCTGCGGACCTTCAATCACGCTCTGCGTGACGATCAAATTTATACAATCTTAACAACAAATTATTAGATCAATTTTTTTACCTAACTTTCTAGGGTTTTGCTAAGGAAAACAAGTCGTCCTGACGTCGGTTTTTAGGTTGTTTTCCGAAATCATCTAGGCAAATGCTGAGACGGTCGCCAGTCTACACCTCATAAAACTACACATTTCACAAAGTACACTTATCATACAGTTACACGTTTCACAGACTATGATAAGTACCCTGGATCTAAAATACCCTGTTTGATTTCGGGCAGGACGAAAGCTTCTCCCCCCCCCTTTTTTGATTCACACTGTAAACCTGTGTACAAATAGAGACCGATAGCAGGTGATTCTACCTGACTGAATCAATTTGCCGGATGGGGGAGGGAAATAAAAAGAGAGGCATAATGAATTCAAGAAATGGCCTCAATCGATTATTCGATAACACTCGGGTTTCAGAGACAGAAACTACGTAATTCAGGATGTCATTGCCTTTTGAAGAAATCATGAACCTTTTGTAAATCGTACCAAAGTCTAAGGTTGCCTTAACCGACTTTACTATCTATGAGATGTATAAGCAAGATCAGGATTCAACTTCACTTTGTGCTTGCCAATACCAATTTCTCGAACCATTGAAAATATGAAGGCAACAAAGCGAAATGCGTCCAATATTGTAGGGTCCATTGTACACACAACCAACCAGCTTTTTACCAAATTTCTGTTCTAAACTTTTAAGATATTCTCTCAATTTTATGAGCTTTACTTTGATAACATGATTGGGTTGGTTTCCTCGCTTAACATTAGAAGCAACCACGAGAGAGGCAGAATAAGTGGAAAATCTAATCTCTGGAACCAGACTGTAAAGCTTGAAAAAAAATAAAAAAATATTTCTTACGTAAATGTTTGAAACATAAAATTTAAACTCTACCTGCATAGATCAGTCAAATAAAAAAACTCGAGTAGCATCGTTTGCTTTTGTTTTCTAGAAAACAAATACTAGTCACAACGGGCTAGTATTCAAGCATTGTCTGAGTACAAAAGAAAAGTAAATACGCAAAATTTACCATACTTAGGTAAAGTGCTCGTTGGTTCAAAAACCACATCTACTCATATAGGTAATTAGACAATACAAAAATTTCCGTTTACAGGTTCAACTACACTAAATGACAACGATGAGCCGGGCATAATGCAGTAGTGTTTAAAAGTAGCACATTTTTCTAATAACTTATCACACCACCGAACATGGTGAGTTAGCGGCAACGCTCTGGTCTTGCTTTCTATAGGAAGTGGTATCGAAACCTCATCCGGCCAACCAGATTTCGGTTGTCCATAGTTTACCCAAATCACTATAGGTGGCTGCAGAGATGGTTACTTCAAAAGGCCATGACCGAATTGCTTCCCACTACTTGCCCCCAGCCCGCCTCTATTGAAGTCGAAGAGGCGTAAATCCAGAACCAACACAACGCTAATCGAATGAAAACATACTGTCAAAGCTAGAAGTGTAATTACTTGCACCGTTAGTACATGGCGTTGGTAAAACAGAAGATATCTAGAAGGTAAGCCAATTAACTTCAGTTGCGTCCTATTATGTACTCAGATGTCGATTGCACAACTTTGGAAATGTATTTTTTAAACTAATCGAAACTCAAAACGTTCATGGGGAACAGTTGATGAGCCCAAAATGACACCTGTTACTTTATGATCATTGACATTTCGCTAACACAGACTTATCATCTCTCATGTAAACTTCATACGTTTGTGAATATTTTAAAGAAAATCTTACACAGAGACGCCACAAGACATTAATATGGAGCTACAAGAATAAATCTTCAGATGCGTTGTAAAGAATGTTGTTGAATAATGTGCAAATCGTATGTACTGGCTAGTTAGAATATAGTAGGGTGTGTTCGTACAAATACTTGGGTAGTAAGCCAAGATAATGGTCATATAAAACCTACGAAACCTTGTGATATATGTGCATGACGCAGTGTTTTTTTAGAAACAGCAATCTGATACAAAGAAAGCGCATCGAAGTAAACAGAAATCTCGTGTTCAATCCTACAGCAATCTGACATTAATAGTGCATACGAAATCTGTGACAGCTGCTTTAATTTCTTGGTAAACGTGTTAACTAACAATCTGTGAACAACGACGAAAGCTTAGTTTGAGATAATATTTACTGATTTATACAGATTTAATGAACGCTGTGGTAATTTCGAAAGTCCGCTAAATTTCCGTTCACAACTTGTTACTTTCAGCGTCCATCAAGTGAAAGCGATAATTACGCGCCAACAACGGCAGTTGCCCCTGAGATTATCGCTGAGACTTCCAGCGCAACACCTGACAGCACGGAGGTGTTGGTGGTGTCGGGGGAAGCGAGTCCTTTGTACGAGGTTTGGTGGACTGGAACCTAATGCGAGCGCTAATTGGCGGGACCGCCGCAAGGCAGCGCTCGCGTCGTGCCACTACACGACGCCCTCTGACGTCACCGCCACACCCTCGGACAAGTCGTCGCGGCCGCAGTAGGGGGAGGGGGGAGGGTAAGGGGAAGAGGATGGAGCAGAGTCTCAAAGAGGGCACAGGTGTACCTCTCAACAGGCTGGCAAAATAGCATAAATGTCCTTTGTCCCGGTACAGAATTTGGAAACACCAAAGCGGATTAGACAGTTGTGTTCACGGTTTAAATAATAAGCAATTAAAAAGTTAATTAAGTGTTTTTTGAACAGCTACACGTAAAATTTGAACACATACACCTACATTCATTTGATATTTAAGCCTGTTTCCCTTTTCCATTTCCTGCTTGGAAGTGATAAATTTTTTTTTTTCTAAATCTGTGTCAGTTTTTAAACGAACATCAACAAAGTCGAATAACTTTGTTTCCCCAGGAGACTACAGTATTCTCCACTGCTAATAGATTAGAAGACATGATATTGAATTCCAACACATATTGAAAGGCAACCGTCAGAAAATCTCTGTTGTCCTTACATTCGAATCTCCAACGTTATCACAGGGAAAAAATATTTTGAAATTTCAAAAATTTAATTTTTGTAAGTATTGTAAATACGAAATTACGTTACTGGAATTAATGTTTCAAATAAACTAAGATAAGAAGAAAAAAGCTTCTGAATTTTTATTTTTCACTTTCTTTAAAATTGGTTCTAATTAGATAGGATTCTGGAACTTGAAGCTATTAGTGCAATCAAAAAGACATTATTTCTCAGAGTAGTTGGCATGGCAAATTTAGAAGAGGATTACACTTTTAAGAAAATCCAAAACATTAATTGTACACAGATAATCATAGAATTAGCGGACACTATGAAATTTTAACTGAAATAACAGGCATTCAACCGGTCACCAAAATTTATATTTTTAGCTATACAAGCTTCGCACTTCATTCTCAAACAAATAAAACAGATTTTTGATACTCATTTTGAGATTTTCGGAAATAAATGGTTGAATGACTCATTGGATCTTCTGTTATATACGAATATAAAATATAATTCAACCACGTTAACGTATTCACATCAGTCATCAAATTATTGGATACCTAACTTTACATAAAACAAACGTGGGGTGTGTTGGATCTTTCATTTAGGTAGAATGAATAAAGTTTTATGAGCAAAAATATCTATTACTTCTTCTTTACTAGTTCATACTAGTATTCTCTCCAATGAATTATTAATTTGTAATGTAGCATCCACATCTAATTTTATCGAATATTTTATTATTTTACTAAAAGGAGTCAAATAATCGTGGCTTTCTTATTTGCAATCATCATCAATTATTATAATGAAATCTGGTTTCGATGAATATGTCACAGAATTTTGAATCATATTATTCATCTGATAGACAGGTATTTCATTCAGATGATAGATTTCACAAACTATTGATTTTTAGCAATATATTTGGATTACAGCGTTTTTAGTTTCATATATCGTCTGTCCTACTGATTTTTAAAAGAACCATGAAATTAAACTATTTCTGTAGTTTTTAGTTTTAGATCATACAGGAAATAAATAGTTTTTCATTATTTTAACGTTTCACGAGTTTCTATTATGTTCACCACATTTGTATCACCAAATCCGAAAGTTAACAATACTAACGATGGTTGATAATAGCTATTACTTCTAAAATTGTGAATCAGTGTAGTTTAGGTGCGAAAATGTATAAGTAGATCTTTAATTTCTAAAATTCTGTTGTATTTTGTTTAGATTGCTAATATAGTCACGTTCCAATATCTCCTAACCTCTCACTACGGTCATAAACCATTGTTTTGAGCTCGGTCGTTTAAATGAAGGTCATATATACACAAGACTCAATAAAGTATAGTTATTCTAATTTGCGGTAAGACCTTTACTCTAGGTAAAAGTTCTTTTCAGAGAGATTAATCTTTTTTTTAACTGAATTACATTTATTTGTTATTGAGAGGCAAATTTCTTATTTTTCAACGAGTCTAAGATATGTTATCTTGGTTGTCTGGGTGAAACGGCGTTAATTTATCGGAAACTAACGTTTCGGCCGTAATGAATCCTCTGAAGAAACACACAAAATGATGGATGAAACTGACGCGGTTCCACGCGAACAACCGAGATAACATCGTCAACGACCGTGGAAGTCTGCGCACCCATTTGAGTCTAAGATATGCCTACATCTATAAATATATATATATCACTTATAAAATGGAATTCAATATTGTTTCAATGCTATTTTAGGCTTTTTGCGTTCATTTATTCTCAGCATTGAGAAAATATACCACTTAGAACCATGTGAGTCTATCTTCCATTTTATACAATGATACCTGGTAACGGACGCAATAAACCGTCCATTTTGCATTCCGCTGCAGCGGAAACCCGTGGACAATGAACCTTTTGGAGATACGACGCGCTACGTGTACCTGTCGTGAACATTCATCTCTGTGTCGTCTACGCGCCAGAGACAGGAGCAGCGCTGGTGTGATTTAATATTAATGGAAATATATTAAAGTTAGATAGACAGTTTCATCTTCTCCCGAGCACTTTGCCCCACAAATCGAATTTCCTTTGTATCTATATCAGGTTATAGGGGCTAGCAGAGAGACAAACTTTCCGAAACGACCGTTAGATACTTTTGCAAAAGTAAAATATTTTGTTGTTCCTCTCTCGAGAGCACAGTAGTTTTGAACAACTCAATCATGAGAATTTCATTAACTTCAGATGCGTTTCAACTGATAGTAAAATATGAATTTTCACCTACGTTCTAATGTTGTCAACAATAAATTATTATAATATTTTTCAGTACGCATACAGTTCATTCAACTCCAGCAAATATGTCATTTTTAACATCGATTCGTATCGACAGAGCACAGATCTTAGTGATTTTAGTTATTAGGTTGTTACAACTGCTCGTTTTAGTCCCACATTACAAAAAAAAATAAAAAAATACAAATCTCATATTTACTACGAATTTAATAGCTCAGCACGGTATGTAAGCAGGTAAAATGACTTTCTTTACTAATAACAACAATATTTCGGGCTAAATATTTCTCATATTGCAGAATTAATTATGCGCCACATTTCAAGAAGATAATTTTTCCCTCGTTTTAAATATTACAAAATAGTTGTATGTAACATATATGGACGTGGTTGGTTCAACTAAAACCATAGTGCATAAACATGAAAGGGTGTTTGAATTCATACTATCTGAACACTAATTACCTTAATTCCACATTATTTGTTGAATTATAACTACAGATAAATACGATTTCGTTATGGACGCTCAGTATAAAAAAGTACTCAATTTTTGGTCAAATATTTACTTTTTATTTCGAATCAATTTAATAATTTATATTTTCAGTATTGCATTGTTCCATTTTCATTGTGAGCTGAAAATTATTGAGGCAGCTAATGAATAAAAATAAAGCAACAGTTTGTTCCTGGCTTTACTTCTCCACATTGTATATGGAGTTAGAACATTGTACTCTGTTGGGAGTGATTAGTCCGTCGGAGAGTGATGCTGAAATCTACAGCTGTTGGTGTATCTCGGAAGTGAATGCCTTAATTAGCCGGTAGAGGGTTTCATTCCCTTTCTGCGTTAATTTTCATCTGTAGAACACAAAAAAAAGCACTTTACACTAAACAACGGTCACAATATTCTGTTACACTTACATAGTTGGGAGAAAAACACTGGTTATTCTACCTGTATAATCAGACCTAATGCACTTCCTAAAAGGATTTCATCCAGATTTCATGCTGTAGACCACACACTATTATTTGTTACATTAAAAAAATTGAAAGTGAATGAAAACTATATCAGTAAAAAATAATGAAAGTCTTGACATTAGTAATTATTTTGGACTTACAGATTCCTCTGAATAAAATACCGCCTACAAACAACTGTTGTGGTGAATGATTTTTACTCCACAGACTGTATTTACAATCATAACAACGCAGGTGAACATGCTGGTTTTGGCATACATGCGTAACAACTATTAAAGGCTTATAAAAATAAAAATTTGGCATGATATTCAAATGCAACATCAAAAACATGAGTCTGTAAGAGGGTTAGATAGTGCTGCATGTATAATCTGGCCAGTAAAAGTGCATAAAATACTGTTTCAGAACACTATGTAAAGATTATCACCAGACCTCCTCTGATGATCCACCACATCCTAAGGACGAAACAGGCCTGGGGGATACAAAATATACACTACAGTTGTTTGTAGACGGCATTTTATTTAAAACAATTCACACAATTTCAACTGCTGTTACCCATTGCATAATATATGCCAGGTGTTCCATTTTTAATTTTTAAGTCATTTCAGTGTTGACATATTTTACCCAATGCACTAATGTCAACTGCAGAATCTGAACAGTAATCGACTTTAGGTTCATATTGAAATGCAATACGAGTCAACGATTCTGAAGATAATGCACATCGATGTGTTTGTCGTACTCGTGTTTCCCTCATGTTTGTTCTGTGTGCTTCTTGATTTTACGAGGAGGTGCCCAAAAATAACCGGAGCTTGTGTAGTACGCGTTTATAGTGCAACTCATTGTCAGTTCAGTGCCGCCTGTGTTGTCGACCTGGCTCTTTCTGTTAATCTGCAGTGATTGTTTTTGCTAGCGCTGGTTTGTTATTGTTTCTTTTTTGATGATGACAACTTAATGTAATCGATCTGCAACTGTGAATTTTTGTTTTCTACTCGGTAAAAATGCTGCAGAAAAAATATTACATTTAATCTAAATTATTATTATTTTCTAAATGTAACGAATTTCTCCAAGTGTAAAATTTATTAATACCGACAACATGAGTTCTATATAAAACGACAAAATACTATTTTTAGGAATAGCATATTACAAGACACAACACTGTTTACTGAAATGTAATTAACGATTACCATAATCTTATTTTCTGACGTGAAATTAGAACCAAAGATAATTAACATCTTTGCTTCATAGTTACTAGCAACACAAAAATTGTCGTCTACTCGAACACATGAGAACCACTGTCATGTATAGGTAAATTAAATATTACTTACAGTTATTATGTTTAATTACCATAACGTATTCAGTTTTATTTTAGTGCACCTACTAGATTTAACAAAACTTAAGGAATAAATACCCGAACTAAAATAGTACACATAATCAAAAGACTAGTAGTGTAAACATCTGTGAGTAATTCTTCTCAATTACGGAGTCATTTGTGCAATTTTGATCAACATAACCTAATTGTAATATGTAAGTTATACTTCAGCGCCATAAATCGGAATAAAGTGTTTAAAAAACCTTTCGCGCCACCTTCATATTATTTCATTTGAATATATCATGAAATGGTCCAGTGGTTTAGGCACGGTTACGATTTTATGTATAAAAAAGATTAAAAAAAAACCTTATATCTAGGTAGCCAAGACTGTTATTTTTAGCAAGCAATTTAGATTCTTTAGACATCTTCCAATTTTCGTTCATAATTACACAGTCCAAAGACGTTTTTGATTATACAGTACAGTAAATATGAGGTCGAGATAGTTCTGTAATCCAAGAGCATATTGGTGGGGAATTTAAAAAAAACCTATATATACAATAGTGATCTGCAGGTAAAAGAAACAAGAAATTACGCAAAATGAAATATCAAAATTTTCTACTTCTGTACATTACTGTTCATCTTCACATGTCACATAAAACGGTTATTTAAAAGAATAAGTTTATCTCAGTATTAAATTAAATTTTGTTCTTTATTTTTAATGGTTAATAAAGTTTGTCAAAAGGTTTACAACGAAATGAAAGTGGAACCAGGTTTCTGTCTGTTTTTTCCAAGGAAATTTTGTATACTGGCACTGTATTTTGTAGAAAACGACCCTAATAAGAAAATGCGGCAAGCTGTGAAAGACTGTTTCGCTTAACGGTACTCCATGGTAAGTGGTAAAGAACTAGATAGAATTTACGTGCTTACTGTCAGCAGTCTGTTTTATGAATGTCTAAGGCAACTACTTCGACGTGAACACGATATCTGGTAGCTGGAAGAGGGCGCCTGACAGAATAATGGCCTTTGAAAGGAAGTGTACAAGACAAGCGCGAACACGTGGTCGACCACGAGGTCGATACGTAACTCGATATGTTGATAACGGGGCGGAGTGTGTCAAGTAGCCTGGGGCCTACGCAGTCCCTGTCAAAGACGATCACAAAGGAAACTACCCACATCTTACGTACGATATTGAGCTCAGTTTTAAACAAACCGCTCCACAATAATACTGCATACACATTTGTTGCTATCTTACTGAATATACCATCACAAAAACATGTGAAACCTATAAATAAATCGTATTCGTATGGAGATTTAGAACTATGTAGATAATTTCTAGAAACTATTTTATTGACATAGAATATACTTTATGGAAAAATATGGTTATTTAATTCATATTTCAGTGCGAATAACCTTAAATGTAGATGTAGCACTTAATTTTTAGTTTAGGTCCAAATAATACTGAAACTTCTGCGCTCCTTAAATTATCTCTATAAGAACGCTACGTTTAGGGAGTGTTAGTACATTTATAATGTTGTTACTTTTGGCAGCGTATTGCAACGTTTTACTTGTTCATATCAACCAACATGTAGTCATCAGAAATTTTCGTTAATAAGGGACACACTTTCGAATTACTCGCTGTGTAACAATAATACCACAATTTTATTGTAATTATTCTCTTTTGATTGGGACAGTGTTAAGCTCGCTCAATCCTGGTTCTTCATGGTACATATGTAAGATTTCCTCACACAGTGAGCATATATTATTCAATATAATTAGTTTATCCCCTTCCAATAACAACTCCATTACTTAATTTAGATGATTTTCTGCGCTATTCAACTATAAATCGTTAGCTCTCACCTTGGTGAAAATAATATAAAAAATTAAACTTTCATGGAGCTTCTATTATATCATAACGGTTAATGGACGTAGGGATCTTAAGAGTCAAGAGTGGAATGAGGGCAAGGAATGGTAAAAAATTTGGCCATGGTCCTTTGAGACAGACCATGCAAAACCGAAATCTTAGTGGTCGGACTTGGTTACGAACCCTGGCCTCTCGAATGCTGTGCCCAAACATTAACGCTCACCTAACAAAGGTAAAATTTTGCGTGTGTGGGTGTATAGATCAACAAGCCAAGTGAGGTGTTGAATGCGTATTTTTTTTATTATAATTCATTGCAGTACGTGCTTACAAATTATCAAGTCCATCATTTTTTACGCAAAATTTCCCCGTCCTCGAGGAAAAGAAGTATTAGCGATCAACAACAGCAGTTAATAGAGAGCTTTTGTTTCGAGATGAAATTTGTGAAATAAAAGTTGAAAATGGATAAAAATTTGGATGCCTAATGAAAATATATCTCATTATTTCAATAAAAAGTCACAAAAATTCTATATACAAAATGTGCCTTTGTGCCTTAGTGACAGATAATAAAATGTTTGCTTGATGCTTGCATCACTATGTCGCCACATGATCACATACTACTTCCATTGATAGGACTGAAAAATAGCCGAAAAATCCATTTTATTTTCTTTCAATAGTACCGTAATTATTGTCGCCTTATATGATCATCAGCATTTAAATATGAAGTAATTTATTGTTCTCAATTACGGATAATAATTAATCAACAATGATAGATTTAGTTTAGTAAAAAATATGATTGTGTCAGTTTCTTATGGATCATAGTTTAGAGGTTAAGGATACACCATGATTTAAAACCAACAGAAGATCTGGTACAACATTGGACTAAGTCCAAAACGATTTTTACCGTCATGCTAATATCTGGAAACATGATTGAGTGAAATTCACGGTAGTTGGTATGAAAATCCAAAATTATTGAATTAATTGAAAATAAGACACAGTATATAAACAACAGAATACTGGTCAAAATTAGAATTAATAAAGAAATGTAATTCATTCCAAAAATCCGTACAGTTGTAACAGTATCAGACGTTGTCGATACGATTAGTGCCAAGACGTAAACATATCCCTAGTGCCTCTCATTTATTGAGCTTTGATCTACTAACATACGATATAGTTTCACCACACTACATATTACAATTATCATAATTTACCACAGTTATATAAGTAAGATATTAAATAAAGAGCTTTAGTCTGTTATTCTGAACTACTCCATAACCTGTAAGAATAAATATAATGAAATTGATTTACAGCTGCCGAAGTAATACGATGAAAGTAATATAAAATAATTTCTATGACGTTAAATATTTATTTAAGAATAATACTCCTACATAATAGTAATTGTAAATTCTGAAAAGCAGTCACCTTACAGTATGTTAAAAAGTGGCGTTGGTATCTTTTTTGCAATTCAAAAAGACCTACAAGTCATACACCTGATCCACTCAAATATTGGTTCCTTACCAAACTAACATGACACAACAAATAATGTTTGTTTCATATTAGACCCAAGTAATTAAATATAGCCAAAGAATGTTCTCATACGTTATTGTAAAATTAACCTTTAATTATGCCAATCTGTACAGAAATTCGAAAAGTATAATACTTTACGAAAATCTGTGATCGGTGTGAATATAATTTAATCTCCTGTTAAAAGGAAACTAAGCAGGAAGGATTGCGGTATCGAATCACTGTTTTAAGTTGGTAATAATATTTATAAGATCTGCTTTACGGGTAAATATAGTTGCTAAATGCAAAAATAAATAAAATTGTGATTTACTTCAGTTAGAAATTTTAATGAAAATTTCATATAAATGGCAACGTTATTTTGACAACGTAGACTTATTCCACAGGTCTTACATTTAAATATTTTAAGACAAAGAGTTTCAATTAAAATTTGTTATAGATTTTTCAAATTAAGCAGTAGATTAACAGGTAAGGATATTCAATAAAATTATACCCTTTCAAATAAATCAATTTTCTTGCAAAATTAACGAAAATCAGTAAGTAAAATATCTTACTCACCAATGAACATCATTTTAAATAAACCTAACATGAAAATTATTCTTCTATGCAGACTTTTATCAATTTAGTCTTGTTAGTACCGTCAAATGTGTTAGATCTTACACCTACGCTGCACGTGTGTAAAAACATCAGCGTAATTTAATTCGCTGAAATGCTGTTAACGTAATTAGATTCAGTTATTACCACTTCTCCTCGCAGACCATGGGCCACACTGTAAAGCGAATTAATACCGAATGGATCACCGGGATCAAAATCCGATTAAATGGCGCAGCTTTGATCGAATCTAAGCGCCGAAAAGGCCCCTCGCATCCAATCATCCGGCCGCGCCGTCAAACGAGGGAGGTAACGTGGCTGGAGGGATTTCGTGGTCACACCACCCCTGTACTAGTATCAAGGCCATGAGCGTAATACAATTCCTTTTCATCTGAAAGACCTCTCGTTTTGTAATATAGTGTTGATTCACAACGTTTTCTAAAGAACGTTACTTATTGGCTCAATGATCCTCAACAAAATGAGTTTTTCGGCACCTTTGAAGCGGCATTACTTCTATATTTCCCGTGATATTTATAACGTCATCAAAAAAACTATTGAGTAAATTGTAACAGCCCTCAAACCTAAACTTTAGCTAGAATTGTATTTTATGAAGCATTTGTAGCAAGCTAGAATGTGTTTTAAAATGGTCTTGTATATTTGTGTTGTTTTTTTATTGTAAATCAGTGTAAATGATTGTGAAAAGAAATTATGTAAATACCATTTAATATGTTAAAGAACAGAACTACGCCAGAGAATTACTTAGATGTTTGTTATTGTTAGTATTAAGATGAGCTACGATGTTTAAAGGATTATTTACTACAGTTTAAAGTGATTTATGTGTATAATTTTGTTTTTAAATATCTTTCATTTTCATTTCTAAGCATTTTGTAATGATTGCAAATGATTATTTATTAATTCTCATCGTTTTAAAGATGTTTTCAATTGTTTAAGTATTGTTAATGTTCGATAAATATCTGTCGGAAGCCTTTATAGTGTTCTAGAACTTTCAATAGAACTTATATAATGCGATCAGCAGAGACTAAGAGACAGTTATTCGGCAGAGTTTAACAGACTCAGTTTACGTCGGCCAAGGACAGTTTTGAACGAACAGTTTTGGTAGTATTGTCTTTGGTAGAAGTGTCGACTGTAATAGCTGGAGTGTTTTGTTTCTATGTGAACTGTATTTTGAATTCCGATGGTTTACTAGCAATAAAACAAGTTGAAATTTGAAACTGGATCGTGGACTACTTATTTAATATGTAATTAAAAACCACGAGGAATCTAATAAAGTGTAAAATTCTGTCTAGGATCAGAAAAAAGGGGAGAGGAGGAACTGTTGTCTGTATCAGTGTGTACACGTGCAAGAAGTGAACCTTTCTTTTCTCTCTGTAACAGCGATCAGATAATATAATGAAACCATCTACATCGAACGAATATATATAAACAAAAAGCAAATAAAAATTCTGGTATGTGAATCAGCGTGTAATAACGGCGACACATCCGGATGTAAACATGTCATCTGACGCCGTCAAATGAATTTCACAGAGTATTAAAGTAATTGAAGCTTCAACATTTATGACACAGTTTAGGTGTACTCATACGAGAAAATATTCCCACTCATATATACAGGGTGTTACAAAAAGGTACGGCCCAACTTTCAGGAAACATTCCTCACACACAAACAAAGAAACTATGTTATGTGGACATGTGTCCGGAAACGCTTATTTCCCATGTTAGAGCTCATTTTATTACTTCTCTTCAAATCACATTAAACATGGAATGGAAACACACAGCAACAGAACATACCAGCGTGACTTCAAACACTCTGTTACAGGAAATGTTCAAAATGTACTCCGTTAGCGAGGATACATGCATCCACCCTCCGTCGCATGGAATCCCTGATGCGCTGATGCAGCCCTGGAGAATGGCGTATTGTATCACAGCCGTCCACAATACGAGCACGAAGAGTCTCTACATTTGGTACCGGGCTTGCGTAGACAAGGGCTTTCAAATGCCCCCATAAATGGAAGTACATACAGTATATACTAACGAAACTAAAATAAGCTCTAACGTGGAAAGTAAGCGTTTCCGGACACATGTCCACATAACATATTTTCTTTGTTTGTGTGTGAGGAATGTTTCTTGAAAGTTGTCCGTACCTTTTTGTAACACCCTGTATATAGATACACATTTAAAACTTAACGCATAAGAAGAACTAACTTAAAACGATATATTGAATAATTAGTGTTTAACATGAGCTTAATTGCCAGCAGTCATTATCATCAAATATCGCTCCCATCAAATACCGCTCAGCGCGCATGCGCAGAACGTAGCAGCCCTTACGCACTTAACGCGAAGCGCTAACAAATTTTTCCTTACCGTGATCAAACAAGATTCGCTAACACCGAGCGTGGTGGGTGAGCGGTAACGCTTTGGCCTCGCATTCCGGAGGGTTTGGGTTCGAATCCCAGTCTGCGCATCCAGGTTTTCCCATATCACTCGAAACTAATATAAAATAAATAAAATTTCGCAGACGTAGATTAACTAAGGTACTGTACATGTATTGATTTGCTATTATTAGTATACATTTTCTATGTATGTTGCCATCGGTGTCTCGACTGCTTTGATGCAATCCTCCATCCTTCTTGTCTTACGCTTAATCTCAACATACCGCTTGCAATCTACATTATCAAATATTTGCTTCATATATTCTGATCTCTGTCTTACTCTACAGTTTTTCCCTTCGACTGTTTCTCCCACTAACACGGTAGCCAATCCCGTATGTTTTAAAATGTAACCTGCCTTTCTGTCTCTTCTTTCTATAAGACTCTGCCACAAGCTGCATTCCTCACCCATCATTTCCAAAACAAGTTTATTTCGAATTTTATTTGACCACTTCATTTTCAGGATCCTTCTATAGAATCACATTTCAAATGACTCAATTTTCCTTCTTTCTAGTAATTCCAAAGTCCATGCCTTGCTACCATAATGTCCAGCGTTTCACACATAGAGTTTTAAAAAGTTCTTTCTGTGTTCTAGATCAATATTTGAAAATAAAAGATTTCTCATTTTCAAGAACGGTCTTTACTTTTGTGCTGTTTTGCTTTTAACGTCATTCCTGCTTCAGACATCGGAAGTAATTTTACTTCCTACGAAGCAATATTTACTTACATGTACTTTCGCATGCGATCCTATTTTTATATTTAATCGATTATTACTGCTAAATTTAATCACTTTTGGCTTGATTTGGTTTACATTTAGTCCGAAATTTCCATCATTATTTTTTCAGGCCACTCAATAACTTCTCAATATCCTCAGTATGATCTCCTAACAGAACAACAGTAAATCGTAACATACTGATTACTCAATAAGTTAAAGAGACAAAAGTATATGTCACTCAAATTAACTCTCAAGCTAAAAATCTGAAATTGGTGGGATAGTTATATTGGATTTTTTGAGCAGACTCTCATAGGTGACATGGCCCAGAAAATCATAGCATTGGCCATTAATAGATTGGGAAACCTAGGGAAGAATGTAGAGGATTAGAAAGAAATCGGTGGAAGGATAGATGTGACGTTGAGATGTGATACATGGCAGTATGAGTTGTAAAATGGGTTACCTCATTTAATTTTTAAGAAACGCACTTCTCGGTCGAACACGGGACTTGTAGAACGCTTTTGCTTCTTACCCTGCAGATTGAATTCAGGGTCTCCAGCGGCGGTTGTCGCCGTGTTTCCCATCAGCCGCACGGCTGCTTCTCGACACGTCATTCCTCGACGCCTCGGCCTTGCCGTGTTCCCGACGCCGACCGTGTTCTCTGCGAGCTGCCTCTTTTTATCCCTGGCCGTCATCATTCTCGGGCTATCGTAAAAGAGAAGCGAAGTCAAGCCGGGCGGTAGTGTGGGGAGCGGTACCGTTTTTATTGCCCTCTCTCGGCGTCCCAACCGATAGCGTTCCAACACGAGGTGGGAGCGCCTGCACTGTAGGCAAGCCTGCACAAAGTCAGCAGACAGTGCCACACCCACACGAATAACGTGACTTAATTCAGGCGAAAGAAGCACATTTAGCCGCTTCTACTTAGTGATACTACGAAACTCGATTGATTGATAAACATGGCGGTGAGATTTCCAGGTAATTCGTCAGATCGCAAAATGATTTCATACTTTCACCTACGTACGTAACTTAATTCCTCAGGTTTTTCTAAGACAATGTCTTGAATTACACCGACGATAAACTTTTTACTGTAGTTTTCTATTCCTTCAAAACGCTCAGAAAAACGTACTTTAACAAAGAATCAGACTTCTTCCAAAGACTTAAAGCACATTACTAATAAAAATTACAGAGTGTTGTTAGCAGCGTTGCGAATAATCTCGGCAACCTAAATAGTCGTCGCAGAATATTCTCGACCGTAGTAAAGAGGCCGATAGTACTTTCTTGAACACTATTTATTGTTATTATTATCGTACAAAATCTACTAGAAAATGAACGAAATAACTTATAATCATGAAGAAACATTCTTAAACCATACCAGAAAATATTTAAAAAACTTTACAGCAATTCTAATCACATTCAAAAACATCATGTTTTATACAACTTTCTTAATCACAGTCTTTTAATGAACATTTCAGATATTTTTTTGCTTTTCAATGCAATTACCAGTCATTTAAACAGTTTCAATCGATCAAAACATTTTAATTATAGGTTTGTATATTTTTTCCGTGAATGAAATTTTTATCTCCCTTCGACTCCAAGATAATCAATTTAAAAGATTGAAATCAATAGAAACTGGATCTTCATAATATACTCTCTGAACAAGAGGAAAACACTTTAGAACAATCTCTCTAGATAAAATTGGATGAGATATGGTTCGCCTTCATCCCACCTTCGAACAGTTTCGAAGACGTGAAATGCTACCTGTCATTACAGACAAACCAACTATTGATTAACAGTTAATTATTTATAAATGAATGAAGATTTTCTCGGCGTTATATAGTTATGAATGTTTCTCCGAAATGCAGCCGAGTGATAATATTATTTGCACACAGTATTTCCTGGAAATATTGTGTGTGAACAATAGTATTAATCGGTTGGTTTGCCAAGAAACATACATAAAAAGTTAATTACTTCATTTGTCATTAGCATTGTCAGTTTCTAGAGTTAACTGTAAATAATTAATATTCCTTTTCTCAACGATCGTTGAAAATTCCGATAAAAGTGATATTGGCCTATAGTTCTCAGTCTTTGAGATATCTTTCTCTTATAAAGTGGTTTGTTTATTGACTTTTGGAGTGAGACAGGAAACATAAATTCTTGAGAGATGTTAAAACAGATATTATCAATGTCCCTGCTTACACTGGTGCTACATTGTTTCAATATATGGTAGTTAAATGAAAATCGACAACCGGCCCTCTATGAAAATGTTTGAATTCTTAATTTTTTTCCTGATTAGTACTAGTTTTATGGGGAAAAAAACAGTAAAAACAAAATATTTCATTACTTCAATTTCGAAAATTGTCTTATAGTTTTATAGTGATATGTAGCGTCCTAAATATTACTGGATACCTGTATAGCTATCTTTCTGGAATTTATTTTTTCAAAATAAGTAAATGAGGAAATTTAAGAAAATTGATTCTTCAGTATTTAATTTTCTGACAAAATATCCACAGAGAATATCATAATGAGGGTAGTAAATACATATGGAATTTTTTTTAACAATCTAATTAAATTTTGTTTGTCTCGTACTCTGATACTTGAAAGATGATTTCAAAAAATCAATATAAACCTCGATTTATAAGCCACTTTTTATAGATTTTTAAAGAGGTTTTAACAAAATAATTTTGTACTGAATTGAAGTTACTTCACGGTATGTAAATTGAATCTTAAGTGTATGAGTGTATCTTGAACATTATGTTCTTTATTTGTTTTTACAGTTTTTCTATTCAGATCTCCTGTTACCCGAGGCATTGCTGTTCATTTGATACAAACAAATGTACGGCACTTATTTCGACTAGCTTCAATCATAGTTTTATTCTCTTTGAAAACTAGTCAGTTATATTCTCTCATTTGTTGCCTTCACGAAATACTGTTGAGCTTTCTTAGATATTATGTATGATACATTGCGTGTAACAATCTGCGGTCACCTATCGTTTTTTCCAGAAAATCTTTCAAGCAACATGCACTTTTTTCCAATCTATACGGATTATAATCCAATATAAAATATCATTCTACCATCGCTATCAATAATCAGAAGCAATAAGATGGGTTAAAAAAAAGAGTGTTAAGTAAAGTAACACTTCATTTGTGCAGCTAGGAAATGAAACGTGTATCAGTAATGGAGAGCAATAAATGTAAGGCACTGTTTCAAAAACATATGTTGAAGCATTGGATTTTAATCTGCTGTTGTTAAAAATACGGTATTGCGTATATCATGCAGGATGTGATTCTCTGAGTTTCGATAGTTGTATTCTGCTTTCTACTCGAAAGTCGATTTTCGATTCTAGAATAGTACGAAATCGAGTGAGAAAGTATGAAAAATGCTGTTTGACAGTATTGTTAGTTGGTTAGGATATTACAACAGTGTTATTTTAAAAAAAAATTACCCACAATAACGGATTACAAATGTGTATCGAAAAAACAAGCATTCGTGTACACAATTAAGAACAAGTTTCACTGCGCAATAATGTAGTTCCAAATAATCGTAACGAATTGACAACTGATTTAATTCCTTTTTTTCTTTTCGTACACCAGTAAGATATTGCTTCTTCTGTTCTTCTGCTCTTCTGAGTGGACATATTTAAGGCAAGGACAAATTTAAGCAAAAAAAGAAAGTTGAACTGGTTAACTCTTTAATAAGGTTTTTAAACCAATTAACTTACACCTTGAAGTTTGCTTTGTAGGAATTTTTATATCGAAATTAAAGTAATCTCTTCCCACAGACACAGAAGTGAGGTACACAAGGAAGGCTATAGGTGTTGTTTTATGTTTTAAAACATCGCAAAACTAAGCCGTATTTGGAGTTTGATGCAGTCGGATTCAAAAGGACATAACGTTGAAGGTAAAGTATTTAACGAGCCAACACTTACGTTGTATGAGCAGTAGAGGAGCATCATAACCTGGGAAATTTTGTGACGTTTCAAGCACGTGGAACGAACGAAAGTGGGGAGATCCATATGAATTGCAGAGCGCTGAGGTTTATGCTCGGGAATGCGAGCGGCACTCCGCGCTACGGCACGCAATGAAGGCATAAATCATACCGAGTGGGCAGCTCTCACGAATCATTCAATGACGTTAATTTATGACGTTTCGCATGGCGACTCGTATCGGCAAGGCACTTATTCACTTCGGTGCATAAATCGCTGTTGGACACTGAGCAATGGTATCATGGAGCATCCAGTGTGAACAGGCGTTCGTTGACAGGCACAATTAACATATATGGGTTGTAGATATTTTTCAATAGAACTTGCCACGTGGTTTATCAATGCACAGTATTAGCCTCCAGACTGATTATTTTTGGTATAAGTTACCACAGCTATTGTGGAAAAATATGTGTAAATTTGCAGTATAATGTCTATTAAAACCACAAGTTAATATGGAGGATTTAATTGTGTACTAATGTTGTAAAAACATGCGTTAATTCATGCGTTCCATCTTTGTAATCGCTAATTGAAACGAAATTGAATTTCGCTAATGGCTAGTTGTAAGCTTTATGATTTTTAATACAGGAAATTGTTTCTGAGATAATTTGTGAAATAATTTTTAATTTGTCGGATTTTCAATTCTGCAGCTGAAAAGTTTATTGCATTCATCTGTTTTGCGTTTGATTTTTAGGATCATAAAAATTAATGAAATAAATTATTCGGCTTTGCAGATGAGGTACTGATCCACCCAAGTAGCGGTTCTAGAAAATATTTTATTCTCTAAATACTGATTTGTCTTTTATCTACCAATATGACTTCGAAAATCCTCGGGTAAAGCTTCATTCGCCTTCATTTGTTGTCTAAAGTAATGTGGGTTGTAATTGGTAAATAAGCGAACTATAGTACCTAACATTGATCAGCCCTCACTTGAGTATGGTGAGACAGTGTGGTACACACACCATTGGATATGGATCGGAGGATGCGAAAAGGAGTGCATCCAGATATTGCTGTGGACGTTACTGCAGAACACCACTGTGAATATACATTTATTAGCCGAAACGGTATGACCACATAGCTAAAAGCAGGTATGCCCGCCTTTGGGACGGATAACAGCGGTGACGTGTCTTGGCTTGACATGGAAGCAATGAGGCCTTAGTAGGTCGCTGGAGGGAGTTGGCACCACATCTACACACACAAGGCACATAATTCCCGTAAATTCCGATGAGGGGAGCGATGAACTCTGACACCACGTTCAATCAAATTCAAAATGTGTTCTTTCGGGTTCAGATCTCGCGAGTTGGGGGGGGGGTGGGGGGAGCACATCAATTGCAACTCGTAACTGTGTTCCTCGAACCACTCCATCACACTCCTCTTTTTGTAACATAGCGCATTATCTTCCTGAATGTTCCCCAGATCATAATTGAGCCGCCGTCAGCTTGTCTCCTTCCCGCAGTACAGGTGCCAAGAAGCTGTTCCCCTGGAAAACGACGGATTCGCAACCTCAAATCGGCATAACCAGGAGGGTATAGGCATTCATCAGACCATGCAACGATTTGTCACTGCGCCACGTCCAATGACGATGGTCACTTGCCAATTTCGGTCATACTTGCCGATGTCGTGGTGTTAACATTGGCACATGCATGGGTCGTCGGCTGCGGAGGCTCATCGTTAAGAGTTCGTGTATCTGACTAGCAGTCATTCCCCGTCAGATGACGCTGCTATCACCTGAAGGGATATATATCGATAGTAGGTAGGTGGGCATAATGTTCTGGCTGATCAGTGTACGATGTGATAAAGAAGTTAGGTTTGATGTCATGTGGAGATGGAAAACGAATGAAGTTAGTGTTATCTACCTACGTTGGCGATAAGGCCTGCGTGGATATTAAAAAAGAAATCCAGTTTTATTTATTAGAAATAGAAAGAAAGTCTGAAGTATCTAAGAAAAAAGGGTTAAGGGCAGAGAAAATGTGTCAAAGATTTGGCCCCTTATGAACAAAGACAAATTCGAAAAAAAAATGGAAAAGCAATTATCTGTTTATAGAAATAATCGAACAGCTAAAAAAGTCTGCAATAATTAAATTGTGCAAAATACACTGCCATCTTCATCTGACAAAGAACTTCCTGGGAAAATAGAGGTCCAAAACTGCTGAATAATGATGCAAACAACCAAAATGTGAATTTAAAGTAACACCCATGAGAAGAAAATATAATAGACCAAAACTGAGGCAAAGAAAAGACTCACCCCTAATTGGCTTACTTCAGACAACACTGACCATAAATGACTTCTTTTACTAAGAAAGCAGTCATATTACACAATATTTTCCTCGATAAATGTGCTTGTTTAAAAAAGTGCTACAAATAAAATTGAAACGACATGTATCTAGCTTATTTTGTTACAATGCCAATATTTTTCATCAGTCCCTAACCACAACCGTCAGCCCCTAGATGTCTAAATTCACTAAATCCTAATTTCTTCATAAAATACTATATAAACTGACTAAACCCTTTTATTATGACATATTAGATTAATTACCTATTATATAAACTAATTGGGTTTCCAAATTCTTCTAAAACATAGCTTACTCAAATTATTTCCTAAAGTTATCCTAATTTTACGGAACGTCATATTTATTAATGAACCTCGTTTCTCGTTTAGCACTGCAAATGAAAAATCAATTTAAGTCGAATATCTCTTCTTGAAAAGGGAATAATTTTTTGACGAGCATTTAGAGAGGGATGTTAACGTGAAATCAGAGCCAGAATGCCAATTATCCGTTGTTTTTTGCTCCTCTCATGTTATTAGTATGTAGTGCAAGTGACATGAGATCGTTAACACATATGTGCGTGTGGTGCTGTGGAACATGATAAACGCTTCTGAAAGAGAAAAAAAGAATTATATTTTATTTTACAGAATTTTGCAAAATATGGATTCCTTGCATCAACTTAATATTTCTTCCCTACTAACGCTAGTTTTTAGATTATTTCTCTTGCGTTAGCAGAAACCAATTGTCAAATCATTGTGGTAGATAAAAGAAAGATTCAAGAAATTTGTTATGATGTTTGCTCTACACAGCTCAGCGATAACGAAAGGCAATCTCTAATCTTAGAGTAGCCCCGGCAGCATCCATTTAGCCTCGTTCCATATTCTCCATTAACTTTCCTGAATGTCTACGCTATAACTTGTAGAATAATCCTATCAATTCTGGTATATCTGCTTATTTCTAACCATAAACTTTTGAGAGTCTCATCTAATGAGACAGAACAATGTTTGAATAATTTTTAGTAGAGCATAAAAATGCAAGGCTTCTCGGTAAAAAGTCTATTGTTTTACATGGATACAGAGGGAATTCAATTCTAAGACCACATGGACCACATCTTGCTTAACAGCGAAGGAACTATCCGGAAATTACTTACTTTTTCGTGATAATACGTAGTTACATAGCTATTTACCGCCATGCAAGTAATGGGGATCTTTATCTGTCATTAAAGTAGATTATAATAAGTATCATTTAATATCTGTCTTACACACTGCAGATACCATATCTTACCCTTGTCTTTTCTTCTTAGAGGCTAAAATAAATCACTGATTTTCGTGGGAAGAAATTTTGGGTTTACTTTGAGATAATTAATGGCAATATTGTTCGCTATAATATAGGATGCTTATTTTATGTATCTGAAATTAGGGCCATTCCGGAACTACAGTAAACAAAAACGTGAATTCTGCTTTTCCAAATTACAGTAATCTCCCAGACTGTATACATTTGCTTCTTAAAGAAAATTTTGGGTTAGTAATTTAAATTACAAACGTGTGTAAATATTTATTTACTCTTAGATTTTACATTGAAATTTTAGATTTGACTACAGTTAATTAGAAGACAAGTTCTACTACACCAAACCTGCATTATTTATTCAATAGTCTTTAATTTCAGAAATTGAAGAAAGTAATTATTTAATTGAGAGGAAACAAATAACGATAAAACCCCTTTCTGTTTTGGTCTTAAGATGCTAAAAGGTTTCTTCTTTGACCATAGTAGTTGTAATCATGGTGGACATAATGATATTGTTAGTGTTGATGTTGGCTTTGACGTCAAGGCCAAACATTGTCTGATATCGTGTTTGAAATATAAAAACTGCTGCAGTCCTGTAACAGAAAATGTCCCTGAATGGTATTTCTTTAGAGTTGTGTGAGTCAAGCCTAAGATAATATCTACGGTTTACATAAATTTTTCTAGGCGAATGTCGGGATGGTTCCTCCAAGTGGCCATGAATGAATTCCTTCCAGATCCTTGGATCTTTTCCCGCTTCTAATGACTTCGATGTAGGAGATGCGTAAAGCAAGAAACCCAGTCCCAATTTTCCAATAAATACAAACTTAAAAAGTAAATTACGTCGGTTTCTAAGAGACATTTTCTTAACCTTTACAAATTATGGAAAATGAGCGTTACAAACGAACAGCATTTCACAATTATTCAATGACAAAATTTAGTCATAATCCTTACATTGGCCCTTAAAGATTACGTAAGTAATGTTATGTTAGAGGTAAATTCTAAATTTTTTTGCTAGATAAATAGCAAACTTTTAAATGGTGTTCACAATAAAATTACAGTGTTTTTAATTCAAGAATAATAAAAGTATTAATTATTTTAACCTTAATAGAACAAAATAAAATAAAAAAATTGAACCGAAAATTTTTGAGCTTTTGCTTAAAATAGATACGGAATTTCTACATTAAAATAAGGACTGTGTTGTTGAACATCATATCCCGCAATTACAACAAATATGTTACGTCTTCGGTACAGTCATTAGGTCTAGCGTCAGTAACTTATCATTCCTATTGGTTTGGAGCGAGAAGCTGTCATTGACAAGTTTCTAGTTATTCATCCGCATAATGAAGTGGTTTTCATTCTGCTGTAATATTTTCTCCCAGTGAAGGGAATTACGAATAAATCTCTGAATTCTTAATATCTATTCTGTAGTTATTTACTTCATTTTCGGATCAATCCGCGTGCCTCCATTTATTGCTGGCGGAAGCTAATAGTTAAGATTATTGGAACATACATTCGGAAGGAATTCTTTTCATAGATTTTGCGAGGCATTTTAAGGCATTTTTGGAATAAATTTTAGCTAAATGAATTTTCCAAGGATAAAATTTAAAAATATAAGAAACACTCTTGTGTTTAAAACTGTACACTTGTAACTACAGATTCATAACGTCCAAAGGATTTATTAATTTAGTTACATGAATTTAGTAAATAATGACAGAAATATTTTTGAAAATAAGATGTACCGCTAGGATATTAACAAACAATAATTTGTGACAGTAAATCTTAAAAAGACAAATTCCAAATTCAATCATTCCACCCCTTCTTCTTCTTCTTCTTCTTTTTTTTTTTTTTTTTTTTTTTTACTTTATTAAAACATACACACAAAAACCAGCATAATAGAGTTACAATTTACATAATAACACTCAATCGATAAAATTAACAAGAACAGTTCATTCATCCTTCCGTTACAAACACACACCACCATCACCCTCAACCAATGTCCACCATTCCCAAACAGGCGTCTTGAACTAACGGGAACCCAGAACCTTCATCCGCTGGTCATCTCTTTTTTTTTTTTCTCCCTTTTCCGATGTCATGGCAAATTCACAAACTGTAGCCCTTTCCTTGTCATTCATTGGGCTAGAACATAAAAATATATTAGTGTCATTTATTATGAGGAATAGTTTTTTATTATTATTATTTAATTATTTAACTAGGTGTATCTTTTTTATTGTCTTGTTACTTTAGCTGGTGTTCTTTTTGTCTTTGAGTATCTCATCCTGATAGCCTCTGAATTTTATTCTATACTTCGCAGGTTTCTTTAGGCTCCATTGTTTTATTTTGAGCGTTTAAATGGGAAAGAAAATTTGACTATAACCTCAAAGACAGTTACCAAATTAATGTTGTACAAATGTGATGTTAAAGAAGGATTTCATATCTTGAAAATTCAACAAATATTTTCGTGGTCCAAAAGATTAGGTAAAAAAACGGTATTTTGATGTGTGTCTGATAAAAAAAGAATTTTGTGGTGACTTTATAAATAGAAATGATATCATGCTGGATAAGTTGTTATCAGTGAGATCAGATTATTGGCTTGGTTAGATTATCACGAAGATAGCGGCATTTCACCAGGCGTCTTACGTTATTCTAAGACCATACGTATATATGTTGTAAATAGTTGAATAGTTGTACATCACTTTGCCCACGCTGAAAGGTTTAAATAAGCATGTAAATAAGTGCTAACTAAGAGCCTAATGTAACTAGTAAATGTTCCTATGACCACTACTCCAGTCCCAACATCGGCTTAAAAGGGCATACCACGTCCCCTCTTATCGCTCTGTGCTAGACTAGGTGTCGGAGAATGAGAAAAGCTGTGTTAAGTAAATAAGATTCTAAATTCCTCTTTCACCGAATATATTAATCAGCAAGGGATTTTTTTTAATATTTATTACAAGAACCTTACATATTAATGGAAAAAGAAGAATTCAGTATTGAACTTCTACTCGTTTTTGGGTGAAAAGGGTGGTACATTGTCATGTTTGTTTAATTATTACGAAGAATATATTTTTCAACCTAGCAATGGTTTTGTGAAGTATTGTGTAAATACTGTTACGCTTAACATAAATACGGAATATCTCACTACATAAATGTTTGTCTTAGATGCTGAATATTGATAACTTCATCGTGTTTAGGGAGATAAAAGCTTTTGATTCAATCGTTATGGTCTTATGCTAGAATATAGAACATAATAATATTAATAAAACCTTATGTTCACAGTACTAAAATGGTTCAAACAAGTAGTTTTTTTTACAACATTAAAAATTTTACCTTTATCCCCAAAATTAAATTCATAATTTTCAGATCTCATATTTGCATATAAAGATCAAAGAAATGAGGTATATTGGTGGAATATGTGCGGCGATACTGTATCGGCAAGTATTTCACTAGAGCACCGTGGCCATGTTGTATTGATAAAATGTAAATTACTCCTCCACTGCTGTGACGCCCAGGTGTCATAATATGGCCTTGTTATTACGGGATAACTAGATTATCGGTAAACCTGCACGTCGCCTCTGAGCAAATATAGGCACAGGTAGCAGGGTGATCGCGACGCGGGTAGCGTGCCTCTGTAGACACAGGGGCAACAGCGGTGTGCGTCGACTGCCAAATGTCGATCGGTCGAGCCGATGCGGCGACCCGCCGCGCATTTTGACCCTCAGCCCTTTGACGGTGGACTTTGTTAAATCCAGGTCGAGCTTTGTAGCATCGGACACTGCGTTGCTGGAATGGGTGGCACGGCAGTCGGAGAATGGCATTTGCGCCAGGTTGCAGCATGTAAACGATAACTGTTAAGAATATGATCATTTACATCAAAAAGCCGATTGCAGTAACGAACTGTAACTTTAAATCATTCTAAGTATTATCGTATTGATAAGAATAACAACTGTGAAGAAGTTTCAATCAATGTTTTCGATATGGGAATTATTTTTATAAGTTAGACTCTCAAAAAGATTTATGACAGCATGGAGATTACAAAATTTGATGTTTATGTGAGAATAGCAACACTTACACCTAAAGCTATCGTCATATTTAAAGTATCTGTCTTAGGGAGCTCAATTCTTGTTCGTATCCAGTAAACTGTTTCATTTCATCTCTCTCATGATAACATTCTACTTGTTTGAAGCTATTGTTACAACATACAAGTCTGAAGCGAACCACTAGCAAGTCTCTTAAGGTAATAAAAAATTAGTGTAAGGAAGAAATGGTAACGATATTTACAAATCTTAGTTATTTTATATATGCAAACTTGCTGTTGAACACTGAACTTCTTTGCGTTGTAAATAGATTTTCACTGTTGCAATCGAGAAGTTTCGCTGCCAGAATCAATACTTTTTGTAATATCCATGTGGCAATAGGCCCTAGTATGAAAGAAAACGTTTCGACGAATATGGTTCGACCATCTTTTAATATATGATATGTAGGACATCGCCGCGAAACTCTGTCCTTTAAGAAGGATGATCTATGTCGGATAAATGTCAGGATTTCATAATGGAACGCGGTGTGATCCGGAAAGCACGTTAACCATTTTTACTGCCCTAAAGACGCCAGGTCCAATGCTGCATCTACAGAAAAATAAAAAAAATCGTCTCCAATTACTTTATTTTTGTTCTTTTTGACACAAATCAATGGAAAAATTGAAACATGTTTACTACGTTTTTTTTTTTCAACATCTTATTATTCGTTTTCTGACGTAACAGAGGTCAGAATAAGAAAAGTTTCTTACTCTACAGCTACCACTGCATACAGAATCCACGGAATAATTATAAAATCTAACAAAAACAGTTGATACGCATTGAATTTCAGTGCGTTTCATGAATGTGTTTGCTTCCTGGAATGCGATTTGTTAGTGAAAACAAGCAACTGATTGCCATGTAATGCAAACTCATAACGAACAATGCCTTAATCAAGCTTCGTGGTTATCTATGATGCAGTGTATTCATTAAATTACCCTTCATATTATTTTATCGTTACCCTATGGCATGTATGGCAAACATTATGTTTTGTAGTAAATTGTCGGAAAAATAGGAATTAATTTTTACATTTTGACTGAATTCTTGATTGAAAGTGCGCTTTGCATAATTTTATTCTACAGTAAAAAATAAACGTTAATGAAATTTTAAGAATACTCCATAAAAATTAGTAATTACGACGAATATTGCACGGCAGTGGTTCCCAATCAGTTGTGCACGTACCCCATGGCGAACGTGATTTTTGTTTCAAGGGGTACGCGAGGTAATCACTGTAATAACTGCAAAAAAACAATTATGCAATCATTACTATCGCCAAAATATATTTTAAGACGAACTGCGTTTTTCAGAAGTATATTACTGTAATGCTTTGGCTGGCGAAGCATTCGACTGGGATGAACGCATTTATTTATTTATCTTTTCGGCTATAACGGATACGCTCTTTCTTGAAGTGATACTCAGGGAAAACTAATTTGGATACACTGATGCATAGGTGTTTGAACAATATATACCGAATGATAGAAACACAGTTATGACTGGATGATATGGATAAGCAACGTTTTTAGAAATTGTATTAGAAAAATGGAAGAAACACAATTTTTAAAGAAATGTAGCCTCCACCAAAACACAAAGTGTGACGATATTTTATTCAGAATAGTATGAGAGATATCATAGCCTGGAAGTGATACTTCTTAAAACGGTATCAAGATTTTCCTTAGAGGAAAAAATTTGAGTTGGGGAATACGAGCAAAAATTCATACTTTCAGAAAGTATTAGCTCTCACAAACAAAGGAAATGTAATTCATTGTATGCGAAACACAATATTCGATGAATACAGCGTCGGCTATCGTTACGACGAAGTTTGTTCCACCTGCGGATGGAATCAGGCGAGGTGACAGCTAAATGCCAAAGGGTAATGTATTGGGGCTACTACTGTCCATTATTCAAATGAATTTTTATGTTCTTGGATTACTGTCAGAAATTATATTATTTGAAAATGAAATAATGTTCTATAATAGGATTAAAACGAGCGAATTGTAAAAATCTGCAGAGAGATTTGAAGAGAATATTTGTTTAGGAAGGTCATCATTGAATGAAGTTAAGTAGCAAAAAGAGTTAGCTTATTGCATTTACACATAAATTATTATACAGATCAGTATTTAGTCCCCACAATACGTAAATATATTTCCTGGGCAGGACTCACTGTGGAGGTTTTAGGTAAACTATTCAAAATATTGTGGAAGGGAATTAAGGAAACTGGCCTGTGAAAACTTAAATATGGATAACTTGCATGGCAACCACATTTTGTATATCAGAACCCAATGTTAAGGAGACTGATTTGTTTGCAGAAACTTACCATAGAACAAAATCAGCGACCGACACGATAAAAGATTTAGTCTGGAGGCCAGTTGACTGTAGGAGGCGTGTGAAGAATGTGGCGGAAATGTATAAGGAATCCATTTGTAATTAAAGTTTAATGGATCCTGGGTGAAAGATTGCGATTAGTGTCTGAAAGAAAAAAGAGGATCGTGACCATAAATTGGCACTTGTGGTGAGTGAGAAAAGATTTAATTTGTAGCTATACGAAACAATACTGTCTACAGAGATAAAACTCTTATAAACATTGATAGATACTCAGAATGAGATCCAATATGGAATAACGATATTAGAAGATAAATAGGAATTTATTTTGCTAGCGACGAGATTGCAGAATGGGGACGGAAGTGGTTTCGACATGTAGAACGAACGAATGAACAAAGGCTTTTTCATGGAACTGAAACGTTCTAAAATAACGAAATTAATGACAGGCTTAGAACCTAATCCGTACAACAAGGAGGAGTAGGAGTACTGAGCTGGACAGAGATGTTACTGCAAAATTGTGGTTAAGACGATTATTTACTAACAGTTCTATTTAGCTAAGCAGCAATAGAGAAATGAATTGCCAGAACATTTGAAATGTACATCTTACGTTTGATTTTTGTTTATTTATATTCAGTCCATGTTTTATAATACTCTCTGTTCAGAGATATGTCTAAGAAAAGTAATCTAAGAAATATGTACAATATTACATCATTTTCAAGATTTGTGCATTATTCAACATCAATTGTATTTAGTTAAGCATCTATGAGGAAATAAACTATCAGAACTCCGCATTCAGCACGCCATTTTTGACAGGATTGGAAGATAGAAATAATAATAATAATAATAATAAAACGGCTACCCTGATGAAGGGCATTAATCACACAAGTCTGCTCCAACTGTTTATAATCAAGTTGGTAATGAAAGTCTTTGAGACTGTGCGGACATCGTACGAAATAGCTACTTTTCGGATGGAAGGAGGAGCATTAATCGCTGTCAATGGCCCGAGGAAGGAAGGCTGACATGACATGAGGTGGGCGTGGTCGCGCCATCAGCATGACGTCAGCGCTACCGAGCAGGTCAGCTGCTGTGTCCACAGACGCAATTAGCGGCGTCTGCCTGCAGAATGACCGCAGCCTCGGGCATCGCAATTAATATTTGCATTGCCCTTTTCAAATAAAAAACTTTTCTGCAAGTAAATATGAAACAGTGGTTGTAATTGGTAATATTCGTTTCTGGTTCAAGAAATATTTCAAGTATATACTCTGTTAGTGTCTCCCACCTCTACGTTAAAACAAAAATAAAATTAAACATAAACCATTATTCATAAACAGCCTACATAATTAGATAATCCTCTTATTTATAAAACCAGGGTAAAGCCCTCTATACGGGCAGCAGAAGTGACATCTGGTAAATTATTAAAGTGAATACCAATAACCAGCATAAGTTAGAATTAAAAATACGTTTCTACATAGTAAAATACAGCTCCACCCTTCGGTTTTCTTAAGTGAAATCTTCTTTAGGTGCGTTGGGAGATTTTTGGATTGGTAAAATCTTATGAATCCGTGTCACCGACATGCTAACGTTAACGTATATCTTTAGCTATAAGTATGCAGTATTGCGCGTATGATGTTCATAAATTTAAGTTTTCATTTCTGTCGGCAGATCCCAATGACTGCCAAGTTTTTTTTCAGCGGAAGGTGATGAAAGGTAAACAGAATACACAATGATTAAAACAGATTATTAGTTGTAATTACTATCACAAAGTCCGTCAAAAAGACTCAACTTTTTACTTCTACGATAAGATTCTCAGGAAAGCATCATGTCAATAATGAATAATCATCATTTATTTACCTGATAAATTTCCTGATTTCATACTTTTGATGTGATCGTACAAGCGTCTTGTTGGTTAAGGAATCTGAATGGAGATCAAGAGGACCACCGTTCGAAAGCCCGTCTTGACGTGGATTTTCGTAGGCCCTTAACTCAACTTTCACCTCTGACTCAAGTTGCTGTCTTGTGTGACGTAAGCCATAATTCCGTGGTTCGGATTCCACGTTAAACTATTGGTTCCCTAAACCCGGTAGGATTAACGGGTTAGGCTAGGAGGCTACGATAACAGCGGATTGAGCAGCCGATAAGAAACCCTGTCATTAGGTGATTACGACCACGTGAATTTACTTTTACGATTCATGTAAGCTTTCTCTAAGTTCTTAGTAAAATTTTCTGTTTCTTCTGTCAAAAATTCCTTAGGTTATGTTGTGACCTGATTTTAATAACTGCCATGGACACAGATCGTAAACATCATTCTCCTTAGATGAATTTATACATTTCATCATAGTAAATAAATAAATAAATAACCACTTGTAAATTTAAACGAACGTTGCATCTGTGTCTGCCTCTTATTCTAAATTTATCTCTGCCCTTCGTGTTTGAGCACAGGTACTACCTCAACATACAATTGCTTTTTAGTTGGTATCCTAGTGATACGTCCTTTTAACAATATAAGAGCAAAAAAATAAAAACAAAATACAAAAAAATCAGTTATTTATTTGAAATATACTGGTAACAACCAATGTAACAGTTCCGACGTCATCACTTGCCGAAGGTTGTCGAGCCATTGGGTTCACGTCCAGTCTCCAGGCAGAACGCATTTTATTAAAAAGGATCATATTCTATTTTTGATTGTTTTCCCTATGCAGATTTTGAATTCACACAGACTTATTGAAAAATATGAGACCTGTTAATTTAATCTACAGACATAATCCTCCTTTCTTCCCCTACAAATAACAAAATCCCACCAATTTTCATCAAATACAGAACATTTAATCCTCTCAGACAGGTTTATTCCCTGACCATTTTCGCTGGATTCCATCTTTAAAGTGTAGTTTGCATATAATGGAATTAATATTCCACCCAAGTCAATGAAATACCGAACAGATTATTTTCTTAGTCGGGAGGGTAATACTGAATACCTGCAATCTTTATTCTCTATACCCCTCACCGGATTGCACTCCCTCCCCCCTGCATATATCAGTAGTGGCCATTGTCTCTTACGGAATAAATAAAGTTGTAGTGGGATTATCGGACAAGTCTCATACAAACTAATTTGAAATGAACACAGAATGGAGTGTATAAAAAGTTGTGGGTGCAATCCACTTGCGTTTTCCCATCTAACAAGATGAAAATTGTGCTAGAAGTCCGGATGCGATGCGTGCGAAAGCGCTAATATATCATATAGCGCAAAAACGCAAAGAAATACGCAACAAAATATAATCTACGAAGTGAATCGATGGGAGGAATACAAATAACGAAAAATAATTCATTTTCAGCAAAACAGTTACACCAGGCGGATAAGTTTCCATTACCGAAAAGCCCCAGTTACTACATTAGTCAAAATACCGTACCGGCAGTCTAGCAGAATTTAAAAATGGCTATAATTTATTGTATTTTACAATTGCAGAGCTTAAAGAAAATTAAAAGTTTCTAGAAAACCTCACGCGTGATCCATGCATGGAAAAAGGGGCCGTATTTATCATTTTCTTCAGCAGTGATATTTAATTTATTGACACATGTCGTGTTACACGACTTTCTGCCTGGAAACGCTAGATTTTCCAAGAAGAATCTGTTACCTAAAATAATTTACCAGTCGTGTTGTACAACAAGTAGCTTTTCTATGTAATATTATTATCTCTTTCTGTAAAAACTAAAAGTTATATCTAGTTTGTTAAGTAACTCATACTTCGAATTTTAAATGAACCAGTGTTTTATTTAAAATTATGTCCTGATTCATGTAAAACTGAATCCACTAACGCAAAAAGAAAAGCCAAACTGCAAACACCAGTAGAATCAAAGCTGGCAGCTCTTAAAGTAGATGTATATCCCTGATACTGAGAAATTCATTATACTCGTATGTTCATGATGTCCATTATTAATTCAAGAATAGAAAATCAGAAAAAAATTAAGGGACGAAGATCCATGTCAGTTAAAGCTTTAATGATGTTCGGATGGCAAAAAAAGTGTTGTTAAGTAAATAATAATGATAGAAATATAATCTGTCAAGATATATATCTTTCTACGGGTGAAATACATATCTTACTTACGTATTAACAATTTATCCGCCTGTAAATCATCGAACAGTCTCCATTAATTAGAGCGAGGAAGATGGAAGTCCCGGTATAACAAATGATTTACAATTATTTTGTTAAATTTTTGGGATTTTAAAACATCTTCGGTTGCAAGAAAGGTAAAGAATATTTACTGCCGAATTAAAATGCTAGTGAGTGTAATAGTATGGTGAATGCCTTCAGTTTACGATCTGTTTTCACCTGAATTATTTGAATTGTAGCAACAGCAGGGTTAATTGTTCTTATAGGATTTATGAATAAATATCGCTAACAGTACAGAATTTGGATTCCTCTTGTTTGTGTATTTTTGAATTTACGGTTTTCACTTTCTTGCGTCTTGCGTAGGCATTGTCTGTATGATGCTCCAGGCTTTGATGGCGAGCCACCAAGGCGATAAAGCACGACGTTTTGTCGATTGAGATATCTGTCGCCATCTTCAAAGCAAAGGGATGGAAGCTAACAAGAATGGTCCCGTTACGAAGAAAATCGAAAGGGCTTTTCATATCGCGGCAGGACGCATTGAGTCTTGAAATATTTTTCAGTGTATAATGCTTTAGATTAGGAATATAACTGATTTAAAGAAAGTTGTTTTATTCTACATTACAATCAGGAATGTCAGTATCGCCTAAGTCTTTTGAATTATATGTAATAAGAACTTTAATATTTTTCTACGCACCATAAAATGGGAGACCATAAAATTCGAAGTATGTCCTTTGTAATTTTAAGTGATAAATTGGTTTGACACTAGCTTAACACAATATGTTGTACTCTATTTATTTATTTCTCAGATAATGGAAAGTACAAAGTAATTTTTTTGTATCCAACTATTTTAACTAGTGTAAGCAGGATTGGAAACATACAGACGGCATATTTCATTAAATAAAGTAGAAACGGAAGTGCACTCGTCCACTGGTCCGGTCAAGTTTCTACTTCCATTACAACACAATGGAAGATCATGGACACCGAATTGAAGAAGCAACAGGATGTTAAGTTTTGGAGCTAATTTTTCTCATGATATTTCTATGTTTGTGTACTAAAATGTAGTATTTATTTTGACTATCCGATATTCGTCTGTTTAGATGCAAATTTCTAAGTTTCTATTTTAAAACGATATTTTTATTCGGTTTTCGACAGTAACCTTTCTTTCTTAATAACTTGGATGAAATGTAAAGGATAGAACTGGAACGTCGTACCATGTTTCCTTACAGATTTGATTACAGGGTATATTTTCTGATTTTGAGATTTTAAATTATTATTAATATTAATGATTTATTGTAGGTAAAGGCATCTTTTGCAAAGAGATTTTTACTGATAACATTTTATTGATGAATAATGTCACGGTGAAATTACGTTTACTTTCCATTTTACTTGTTGTTAAGTAATGGAATATCATACATCAGATTCATTTTTTAACTTGTTAAGTAAATTATGAATAATGCAGGAAGTATGTTTCATTTAATTTCATACCATTCTGAGTGGACTAACAAATTCCATTTCGTTTCAGGTATGTATAAACGCTGAAGTATTCGTTGCTGCCTTCGTTTCTTCTCTGTGATGATCCTACAGTTGTGAGTAAATCACATCATAACCTACTTACTCTCTGAGGTATTGCCTCTTTATTACTATTTCATTTTCAATAAGTACAGCAGCATTAAATGTGATTTAATTTATTTCTGTCAGTAGAAAAAATATACAAATCGTTTTCAATGATATTACTAGCCTATGTTTGAACAAAATAAAAATGAAGGAGGCTTTCAAAGTCCGTATTTTCAGGCCTTCTTATATAATAGTTGTTTTCACCACAATGTATTAGAATGAATATATTGTCTTCTTTGCGTTTACAGACCTTCTCCACCCGTTAGTCACACGTGAATTTACAGTCCAAACAGAACAATTAACGTATGAAAGAACGTGAACAATAAATTACACACATCAGATTGTTAGACGATGGTAAACACTGATTTCAAGATACTGTGTTGTGCAAGCTGGACCCTGACATAACAAGCTTCAGTTCGTCTATGAATAACTTAAGAATACTTAAAACAAATCTTAACATCGCATTTAAAACTTAATTTTTGGCCGTGAACCACGTCCTTTACAACCATATACCTTACAGTTATTCATCACAATGACAAGAGTGTTTTTAAAGTAATGTAATACAACGATTGTGTCTATTTTCATTTTGTAGACACAAAGAAACAGGTGGTATCTACACAGTTACTGACTTCTTTGTTAATTTGTTGTTTATTTATTATCTTATTTCTTTAAACGAGCAATTCTTTTATATACATATTTGTTTTCAGGGAAATGGCTCTAACAATTTGGATGAAATTTTAGATGTAGACAACGTTTCGTATTTCACGTTTATCCAAATAGGTGTCTTCCTCGGAAAAATGTGATTTTACAACAACGACAAAAAATTCATCGCGTAGAAGTTTCAGGTACCAGGAAATCTACTGATTTCAATTTCTCTTTGGTTACAGCAAGTAACTGTGCACTTCAAATTGCCTAGGAAGCCTTCAAGAAAAAAGTTTAACTTTAATCAAACTTCACTCAGCCAATAGTGACCTAAAAGAATTAAAAACATAAGTAAACTTCTCGAAAAAATAAAATTTAGATATACATTACCTGGTATATAGGTGATTATTTAAAATAAAGTGTCTAACTATGTGCATTCATGAATTTTATATTTTACCGAATGCAGTTCTTATGGAGGCAGTTTTTAAATATAGTGAATACATGAATCTCAGTTTGTAGGGTATATGCAAGATATTTCTGATGAAATCGACAGGAAAGGCGAAGTTGATAGTGTGGCACTAGAGCTTTCAAAGGCCTTTGACAGAGTAAGCCATAAAATGATCCTAAATAAGGTAAAAACTATTAGAGTGGTAAAAAGGTGATTTGCTGGGTGGAAGAATTCGTAAAAGGTAGAAAGCAAAAAGTTAGGGTAGAAAATGCAATATCAAAACAAGTAAAAGTGAACATGGGAGTCCCACATCGTAGTGTATTGCGACCATTGTTATTCTAATGAATGATTGTGTTAATGCTTTACTGTCAGAAGTTAGATTGATTGCAGATGACATAATGTCATATAAAAGGATCAAAACAATAGAAGACTGTAAACAGCTGCAGCGTGATCTAGATAGGACAACTAGCTGGGCGAGTCAACATGGGATGAAGATAAATGCAAAGAAGAATCAGCTTATTAGGTACACAGATCAATAGATAAAGGTTGATTACGATTATAAAGTTGGGAAGGAACTACTTATTGAAATCTAGAAATGTAAATACCTTGGCATTACATTTGAGAGAAAACTTAAATGGGCAGGACACTTTGGACAGGTGGTAGGGAAAGGGTTTAAAACCCTTCACCTTTTGGAAAGAGTGATGAGGGGATGTACTAGAGAAGTAAGGGAATTGGGGTACAAAAGTTTGGTCAGACCACTGCTGGATTATGGTGGTGTAGTTTGGGATCAACATTTTGTATATCAAATGCAGGAGTTGTAGGGGGTGCATAGGAGGGCTTCCAGGTTTGTCTTTGGAAATTACCATAGAACACAGTCGGTAACTAATATCATAAAGGAGATGGAGTGGGATTCATTGGAAGATAGAAGGAGGGTGAAGAGAGTACAAAGCCTATATTGGTGATGAAGCATGGAAAGATATAGGTGGGAAAATTAAGAGAGGTGCTTGGAATGATAATGCTGACAATGACCACAAGCTGGCACTTGATTTCAGGCATAAGGGTGTGGGAAAATTTTATTTCGTAGGAAAGGGAGTGAGGGACTGGAATAAATTGCCAATAAAAGCAACCTACCGGAAAGACTGAAAGAATTTAAAGTAAAAATTAGTAGAAGGCAAAATTAAGTTGGAAGGGGAATGGGAGGGTATGGGGGGAGATTGCCACCGGAGCGGGCGCTCCATCGCAATTTTATCAATTATAATTATAACATATATTGTGTATACAGGGCGTTCGCCGGAAAACGCTACCCTCCCAGTCTGTTGCCGTCGGCAACTTGCTCGGTCAGTGGAGCCAGCAACTCCCGCCACACGGCACCGTGAATCACCGCACTGTTTAACACCTCCGCTGCCCCAACAGTGCAGTGCAGTGACCCTTACATTGTTAAGAACGGTTTCTTTGCATTGTAGATAGTTTGTGACTTCAGTCTCTTATTAATCAGTGTTGTGAATAAACGTTTCTTTGCGGTTTGGCTGGTTTGGGGCTTCATACTCTTATTAATCTGTACCGTGTTTGAGTGTGAGTAAAATTATGGTACGTTACAGTTTGCAACAAAGAATATTTCTCTAAGATACATATGTGAAGAAGAAGTCGTTTAAAAAGTGTCGCAGTAAATTTCGTCGCGAATTTCCTGGCGCTTTACTGCCAGCTAAATCAACAATTCTGCGTCTGGTTAAAAAAGTAAGAGAAACGGGTTCATTTTTTAACAAAAAAAGACTGTCGATCAACCGTATTCTCACAGAGGAGAAAATTGACGATATCGCTTTTCGACTAGAAAAGTCACCCAAAAAATCATTAAGTCAGTTAGGGCAGCGTGTGTCTCGAAATATGTTCAGAAGATGTGAAATGTGCATTACACAAGAGGGTCAACACTTCCAGCATCTTTTATAAGGTAAGCTAATGAATTACGTCACATTTAAATGCTTAGCACACAAGTTTATGAAGTTTATGAAGCGTAATTATTATGAAATAGTCCGCGGCCGACGGTCGAACAATGCAGGAAACTGACCGCTCGCTCGCCGGGAGCAGTTTCTTCCTTGTAGCGCTAACAGTGGGTTGCGTTTCCCGGCGAACGCCCTGTATAAGTAATTTATCTAATACTATTATAGAGTAACTCTTGCATATAGGTGAAATTAATTTCTATTTAATGTCTCTAACGGTTTTGATGAAATCTTGCATATTGATCAGAATAAATCTCTCTGCCTAGGATTATCACGATTCTGAGTTATCAGATCTACTTAATTATATTTTCATTTCTTTGTGGTAATCATATATAAATTATCTTTCGCAGGAAACGTTTGGGGCATCAAATCATATATATTGTTTCTACAAGGTTTTTTTTGTCACAAGCCTGAGTCTTCCTTCATACTCAACCGAAATCAATGAATGGGGTTTCATTATAAAGCTTATGGTCTCCACTTTGGTCACATCTTATTTTAAGAAAGAAAGTTTTCGAAATTCGGCCCATAAAGGGAAAAATGTCAATATGCCTAAAATGCTGTTTTCTGTGTTACGAGTCATTTATCTCCCTGGATACCTATCAGAAATCATTTAATGCAGTATGTTTTTAAAGATTAAGATCTCCGCTTTAGTGACGTCATATACTAAGACAAAAAAATTCGGAATTAGACCCTTAAAGGGCAAGAGTATCAATATTTTTGCAATGCGTTTTTGAGTCACGAGCCATTTATCTCACTTCATATCTAACCGATACAGATAAATGAGATATCATAATTATGATAGACTAAGGTCTCCACCGTGGTAACATTATATTTTAAGAAAGGAACATTTCGTAATTCGACCCTTAAAGGGCAAAAATGTCAATGTTTCTAAAATGCGTTTTTTGTGTCTCGAGCCATTTATCTCCCTAGATGTCTAACCAAAATTTATGAATCAAGTAAGATTGTGAGGAGAAATATCTCAGCGTTGGTGATATCATATTTTAAGAAATCAGTTTTTTTTTAATTCAACCCTTAAAAGGAAAAAGAATAAATGGTTCTACAACGCATTTTTGCGTCACGAGTTATTTATCTCCCTTGACATCTAACCGATATAGATAAATGAGGTATCATATTAAAGACTAAGGTCTCCACCGTGGTAACATTGTATTTTAAGAAAGGAACTTTTCGTAATTCGACCCTTAAAGGGCAAAAATGTCAATATTTCTAAAATGCGTTTTTTGTGTTTCGAGCCATTTATCTCCCTGGATATCTAACCAAATTTTATAAGTGAAGTAAGAATATGAAGAGTAAATACTCAGCTTTGGTGACATCATGCATTAAGAAATATTTTTTTGGAGTTTAACCCTTAATGGGAAAAAGTATAAATGGTTCTACAACTCATTTTTGTGTCACGAGCCATTTATCTCCATTAATATCTAAGCGAAATAGAGAAATGTGGTATCATTCTAAAAATTAAGGTTTCCGCTGTGGTAACATCACATTTTACGAAATGATTTTTTCTGAATTGAACTCATAAAGGGCATAAATATCAGTATTTCTAAAACACGTTTTTTGTGTCTCCCTTGATAATTAAACAAAATTGATATACGAGGTATCATTTCAAAGATTGTGGTCTTCGTAAGGTCTTAGGATCTATTACACCACATTTTAAGACAGAAATTTTTCAAAATTCTAACTTTAGAGGGCAAAAGTATTAATATTTCTACAACACATTTTTCTGTCACGAGCTATTTATTTCCCTTGATACCTAACCGAAATTAATATATGCGGTTTCGTTTTAAATAACAAATTATCCGATTTGGTCACATCATATTTTAAGAAAAAACGTTTTCCAAATTCAACACAAAAATATCATCATTTCTGGAACTTTTTTTTTTTTTTTTTACTTTGCTTGATAGCTAACCGAAATCGATAAATGAGGTATCATTTAAAGACCAAGGTGGCTGCTTTGGTCACACCATGTTTTATAAAAGATTTTTTTTGGAATTCGACACCTAAATGGCAAAAGTATCAATATTATTTCTACAGCGTGGTTTTCTTAATTACAAGCCATTTATCTTCTTCGATACCTACCCTAAATCGATAAATATCATTTCGTTTTAAAGATTAAGGTCTCCAGTTAGGTTAAATCATAAATTAAGAATGAATTTTTCTGAATTTGGTGCTTAAAGTGGTAGCGCGTATGAGAAAGTTCAGAGCCAAGTTCCTAGATTGCAGCAGCAGATATCGCAGATATGTCAATAAACTTTTTTTTTTATTCAATAAGTAGCTTCTCGGATATTTTTTTCTGTTATGGAATCACTTTCGTTTTGCTATACAGTTCCAATGTAAATATTTTATTTGCACAGCAACAAATATCACAGAGATGTTGATATGTTGTGTGCATTTTGTTCAGGTTGGTTGTATTCTGTTAAGGTAAGTGACAGTTTGTCGTAAATACAGAGTGTTTTAAATTTTCCTAACTGTTTCGTAATATGTTGTAAGTATTTTTTTATGCGTACCTATTACACTACAAAAATAAATATTTTAAGAGAAGTTTGGGTGGGGGACTTATAGCTTTATAGTTCTTTTATGTCGAGGTGTTTATAGGATGGAAGCGATGGAACGGAAAGGAATTTGTCCATTGTGTTTTGAAGGAACCCTCCCGTGGTTCGTTTGGAGTGTCTCTATGAATTATCTGCATCATATCGAAGTAATCCCACGGCCAGTAAGATCCCCATTTCAGACCCCGATAGAACATGTATGGGACCAGCTCAGACGTCAGATAATTCTCAGTGTCTTTATCCAGTATATCAAGGACCAATTACTACATTTGTAGGCCAGCTTACCTCAGGAGTGGATACAACGTCTTTATTGCATCCTTCCAACCGAATACGTGTATGGATCCAGGACGGAGTTGGTATAATAGCATCATATACTCTCTCAACCCGTGAAGTTTCATTTCGTTTCGTTCTCCCCTTTAAGAGCTACAACTATTTTGCTAGGCAGTGTATATATCCCTCTTCTTTTTATTCTTAACCGTTAGGGTGGTGAGTAGTTTTCTTGTGAAATTCAAACTGGCGTTTACTTCCCATTGCCTTTCCCTATGATAGAAATATATTTACGTGTTAATTTTCCTCGTGGTTGAGTAATTGCGATGTTGTAATGTTCAGTGCAGTGTGTTGTAAATGAATGAAAGATGAAGGAAAAGAGCAAACAAAAACAGTGGTCAGCCCATTCAGGGCTACATTTCCTTCGGTTCCAAACCGTTCTACAAATCACCGTCAACAATGTTGCCTGCCCCCACCACCTGTTCACTACGGAGAGGTTTGGGATTTATCCCAGGGCTTTGACGCACAATCAGGAAATTATAATTGTGCATCACTCCTTCTCTTACCGTACCAGCCAAATCCCGGTGATGAAAATTTCCCCCAACAGCAGGACTCCGCGTCGGGTACCAGCCACCATTATGGAGCCACAACCAACTGAGTCAAACTTTATCCTAATGTATTACGAAATAAGTTCGTCTAAGTGTCAACCAACGATGTGATCACACATATCCACCTCCGACATTGACTTCTCAATCCTTTCAAATCTGCTGGATATAAAAACTGCGAAGTTTGTGAAGAACCTTTTGGACATGAATTTACCTACGGAAGATGTGGATATACGTTTTTTATTACGAAGGGTTCTCCAGTATGTAATCTCTTGTACGTAAATATCAGACTGCAACCTTTGGTTAAAAGATTATTTCTAAAAACTACTGCATGTTACCGACAGCAGTGGATAGAACTGACCGCTTGTTGCACGCATGGCCGAGAGTAATCCCCTTTGACAGTTACCCGATTATCCGCTGTGAACGATCGCGTCCCGTGTGTTAATTAATATCTGGCAGCGTTTTGTGTGCAGCTGTGCGCTGCGGCTTTTCGACGTAGCAGCGTCGAAGTGGTCCGTCCGCTGGATGATCAATCAAATATTTGCGGTCGCTGAAATAACAGCGGTGCGCCCGTTTAGTTGCTAGATAGACCGCACCAGCAAGCGCTATGGACACATTTTGTTACCGGCCTCCCGATTGGCATGTTCGGGGACACAGAACATTGAACCGTTTTCATCATCTACTAGTCGCGAAAGGTTTATTACTATTATCAACTTGTTAGCTTATATTCACTTGTAGTTTGGAGCTACTTCAACTAGATTAACTTTTATTTGAAAATCATTTAGACGGCACCACGACAACGTGTTTGGTACTTCGATTTCGGAACGGAAATTAATGTGTGATTGTGCCATAGACTCTTCCAAAGCAAAGAGAAATGAAGTTCAGTAAAGTGATTTTGGAATGTATGCATTCTCTTCGTTTACATTCACAATGAAATAGTTGTTCATTACTTCGATTGAGCTTATACTGTCGTGGTAGCCATTTGTAAGCTATCCTGCCATTTGATGACGGCGTATTATTTAGAGCAGATAGCCCTTAATTCCACTCTATCAATACATGCAAGCCGTTAGAAAGCAAAAACAAATTTAGAGATGTTATCTTGGTTGTCCTGGTTGAAACGCGTCAATTTATGAAAACCTAACGTTTCGGCCATCATTTTGCGGCCTTCTTCAGATGACTCCTCTGCAACCCGGACAACCAAGATAACATCGACAAAGACCGCGGAAGTCTGCGCACCCACTTAAATTTAGAGGTCTTTTGACATAGTCTGGAAATGAAAAACTCACTGTTGTTGTAGAAATATTATTAAATTTAATTAATAACGTTCAATGATACAACTTCTAAGGCACTTATATTATATTGACAAAAGCTATTTCAGCTTGTCTACGAACAGGCTGTATTCGCGGTATACAACCTCTTCCAAGCTCCCAGCCATCCTACAACACCGGTGCCTTAAACAACAATCACTACCACACAGCTGTGCTGCCCAGCGTCAAAGAATGTTACACAACTTAGATAACGACACTATGATTCGTCGGTTACTAAACAACAGGCTGTGGAAACCCAACATATTACAAATTAAGTTACAGACATTAATACAATTATTGAGTATACTTATAATTAATAAATGCTACATAATTCAATAATAATAATATTAAATTAATAAAAATGATTTGGGAGAGGGTAGTGATAATGTCTCAACATCTAAATTTTGTACAATGACAATATTTCTCCATTTTGTGATTTATGTGGCATTACGTTATATATTGTTTCTGTTTTCTTCTTTCACTATTATCATTTTTTACATTGCGTTTCATTTCCGTCATGACTTCATGTTCAACAGTTTTCTATGTAACCTGCTGCTCGGTGTACTCGCATTATAATCGGTGGTAGCACGTGAGGAAGTCCTGTAAGTGAACTTATAACGACTTCTGAAGTTGACGGGAACTAACTGCTACTGCCACTTCTGCCGTGAACTATCTGTGTAGTTTGATTACTACCCGTTCTAATCTGTCATGAAAAATGAAGCCAGCCGATCCCGGTAGATCAATACCGGCGTTCTGTGTTTCTCTATCATAGTGGAAGATCTCAATGTCTGAATTTTGCCAGTTCTTAAACTGGTCAACAGAAGCGTATATTGAATTTTCTTGCTTTTATATTCCGTTGTGTGAAAATGTTTTGGATATGTAATACCACCAAATATTTCCCTCGTGATGGTGTTACACCTTATATAATTTTCGAAGACATCAATCACATTGTGGACCTGGAATTGGAAAACGTCAATGACGGATATGTAAGTCGCAAAACTTCTTTAGAGTTATTATTATGATAGTTTGCATCTTTTTCCGTTTTGTTCACTCCATTAAAAATAATTGTACAGTGAACTGAAGTTACCCGATAATTATCAGGTCATAGCACCAACCAATATATGCTGAGTTGCAGACACTGAAACATGATGCAGGCTTCGTTCCTTCAAAAACTCTCCCTATTTCTTATATTGTTTTATTTGTTTCTTGACAAAATATGTCTCTGAAAATAACATCTATTATTCTGTCTGACTTCTACTGTGATCAGAGTCGAGTGAAATATTATCTCATATTAATGGCAAAAAACAGAGGTGGTGGACTACCTTTCTAAAGTATTTTGGTTGTTCCACGGGAATTTTTATCCAGATTTCCGCTTTGCGGGGGTTCAAGTAACCACTCACAGTTGATTAAAGAATGTTTCCTTCTTGAAATGATCGGTAAATGTCTCCCGTATATGAACGATTAGTACCTTGCAAATAATGGCTTACCCTGTTCAAGATTCAATCATTATCACCATGTGAAATATTTTTCTGTTAATCTGAATAGCAACACAAATAATATATTTTTTTAAACTGCTGTAGTATTTTATCCAACCAAAATTTAGGTTTGGGAACATCGTTAAACAACAGCGCTTTAGGCATATCTGGAATGATGAATTATCGTGCAGGTAACTAACTTTCAGGAAGGTACTAAGTTGGTTACTAGTATGCGAGGTGTATGAAATTTCGGTAGTAGCGTTCCCATAATCAACCAATTTATTGTACGCTTCGTTGTTTTTCAATTATATGTAGAACGAATCTCAAAAACCTCGTCAGAAACCCTAAATATTCGAGCAAATTAGCAATAACATTTGCAGTGGTTAAATTAAAATTATAATCTTGACAAGAATAATCGTAGTATAAAAGGGAATACGCATACAGAGTAAAACTTCTACATGGGCAACAAAGGCAGTTGTTATTGGTTCAATCCGAGGAAGAGACTTCCATCACGGTACGAAATGATGTTCAGGAAAGAAGTAAATTTTTTTTTTGCAGCTACGGTAATTCGTTTTCAGCTGATCGATTGTTTTCAGTGCTATGGTGTGTAATCAATTATTTAAAATCTACCACGGCTCACAAATGAATCAGTCTGATAGTAAAGTTTTCCCATGAAGAAAATTTGTTGTCTGGCAATGTAATCTTGTAAGTGTAATATATAACTTGATAAATATATATGAAGTACCTAGCTATATCATTTATACGTCTGCTTGTGTATTTTAGAAGGTGCAAGTACATTAAAGAAGTGAAAAATAAAATAACAGTTTGCTTTCGAATAAGTTACGAAAGTGATAAACCGACCATATTCATGGATTAGGGACCATTGATTTCTATGTGGTGCACATCGTATAGCTATAGCACAATCTTTCTCCTTGTTATTTATTTCCATATAATATAATATATTTTAACGTAAAAAATACGGATGTCAGACATAACACAAATTACGGGTAATATGCATGATTCATTTTTTTAATTATAATATATAGTTTAAAATAGACTTTACATGATAATTAATTTTCATATAGCGCTACTAGTTGAATATTTAGTATGTCCATAGAGCATTTGTAGTGAATCGGGATAAAATGATTTCTTCCAAGGCTCCCCCATTGTGACTTCTAGGGGGGGGGGGGATATAATTCTATGTAGTTGTACGCAAAGTCAATTACTAAAATAATGTAATTTTGACATCAGATAAAAAAATTTAAAAAAAAACATCGAAAATGTTTGTTATGCAGATGATATGATCCTGTTTGCTGAAAGCAAACATGATCTTCAAAAGTAATTTTTTTTTTTTTTTTTTTTTTTTTTTTTTGAAGAAGAAAGGATGCATACAAGCAAGGCTGTTGTAGGAAAGATAAATCTAAAACATCAACATCCGTTCTGCGTTGCTTGAAAATACCATATAATTTAAAATCGATTGTTGAAATTTTAGCAGATATCTCGTAGAAAATATCTAATAACAAAATTTGCATATTAAAACATAAATTTCTGGGTATTACTATTCTCGAAGCACAATAAACAATTTATGTAAACTTTCTAGTAGTAAAATGAGCTTGTTTTTAAAGATTCTTTACACACAAACAGAGTGAATACAGGTATACAATGTATGCTAGAAAATGTTTGATATCTCAGAATATATATTTCCTTTATACTATAGAATATGGGAAGCCTATAATCTCAGGAACATCTGTTAAAGTATGATACCTATGCTAATCCTAGACGTAGGCCAAAATGTGAATCACTACAGTGCACTGACTGTCCATGTTCTGCAGTAAAAATTTTATCGACAAACAGGCCGAAAGGTTTGGTAATAGATCACGACGTTTCGGCAGTAAAGTTTACCACCATCTTTGTCATGTGACTGCTGACTAAAGGTGAGTGTCCTCCTCATACAACACTCGGTAGACACCCGCGATTCGATTATTCCGTTTGCAATTGAACTCTAATTATCTTAAAACTTTCCTGACTGTTTTGTTGGCGAACCCTATTATGACATGCGTAAACTCGGAACATTTTGTACCCACATATCGCTGATAAATTGCACCGCCGTCACTAGTATCCAAGTTACGAGCAGATTAAATACAGAATCTCTGTTCACTAATTCATCCGAGACAAGAATTTCATCGACCTCTGACTTAAACCGTCACAATGACCTCTTGTGCACGCAAGTAATTTCGTTATTTGGAAGACAAAACTAAACTCTTGTTTATAAGCTGTGCTCTCCAATTGTTGATGTTTCGAGCACTTATGACTTATAAATTATATAAGTTGTCTAATCTATGCTTTCTAACATAGACAAGGTATTACATTTATTTTAATCTCTTACCAGCAACTCAGTTGGGTAGTTTTTCAAGAACGTTTGAATCATATATAATATTTCTTGCATTAAAGTAAGTGATGTTTTTAATTTAGAGTGATTATGATGTTCAAACAGGATATGATCATCTCACGACAGTACTACTAGTGCAGTACGCTTAGTTATCCAAAGCATTTATTGTTTCATAACCGAATAATATTTTAATAATTGATGTAAATTTGAAGAATTACTTTTATCATGTTCTCATAACAGCATCGAATTACTGATGATTTCTGAATTGGTTCCCAATGTTCGCTTAGTATCCTCTTGATACTTCAATTTATTCATATTTACATATATTTCATTTTAATGTAAATATTAGTACTACTCTCAAAATCACCCACCGTCTTCACATTACACAGTTGTAGTATTCATCAGTATGCGTTCAGTAACGAAAGCAATATCGTCAGTGAACTCTCTCAGAATTCGGGAAAATACACATGTGCTTTTGATGATTTGTTTATGTTTCATGAAAAATGCAGTACGTAATTAAACCAATAAATAACGAGTGACGGGGGTAACATTTGATTAGGAAGGATCCATGTGACCCATTTTTAATACCATAAAATTGAATAATTTATTTATGATAAATACAGCTAAAATCTCATGTTAGTGAGGAAGGGAAGCTTCAATGAAATTGATTTCAACGAACAGTTTTGACACTCTTTTTGCAGGTATCACTTAAAAATGCCAGAAGAGCCTTTAGGCTGCCTTGTGCTGAGGTGATACTTAATGTGTTGTGTGTATTGTTCGAAAACAGAAAGCATTAGATTCCATCAGTACCACCGAGCGTGGTGGGTAACGCTCTGGCCTCGCATTCGGGAGGACGTGGGTTCGAATCCCCAAATCACTCCAGGCAAAGTCCAGGATAATTCCTATTTTAAAAAAAAAAAGAAGAAAAAAAGGCCATGGCCGAATTGCTTCCCGTTCCTTGTCCCCAGACCAATCCCTCCTCTAACGATCTCGACATTGACGAAGTTATAAGTAAAAAAAACCATCAATATCCATCCACTGAGATTTTAGAAGATTTAATTATTTTGTCTTTGGTACTATAAAAATATCAATTAAAGTTCATCTACTATACTGTACATTAAGTACGGCAACTGCGTGCAATACATAACAATTCTAAACCACTTTATTCCAATAAAACCGAATCAAACATTTTTCCAACGCTTGACTGGTATCAAATTTCACAAAACTTCTAGTTCCACCTGTGTTCTAGCACAGAAGTATTTTATATTACTATGATAAGCTAGTGAGCTCCAGTCCTTTAAAGTGCGACGGATTATATTGTTTTGGCTGCCATATTCACATAAGGAGAAACAGTATATATACTAGCTGCATGATAATATTCAGTTTTATCGTACATTTCGTGCTGACTGTCTTCTTCACACTTCATGGTAGTTCCATGTCAGCCGAAAACCTGAAAAATGTTACGAAAAGTAATTTATTTCTAACAATATTGTCATTCCACTAATTTGATAAATCATTTCTCCTGTCTAAAATAATTAGTTGGGCTGTTTTCGAGGCTAAGATGGGTATTCATGTGGATTCCAAGTAGTGATTCTCACCGTATGTATATCAAAATAAACAGAGGTCCTGAGGATTACGTTTTATCTATTACAACTTATTATCCTGACTTCAACGCAGAATACAACTCAGAAAAGTATTCCCGAAAGAAACGACTCGTTTAACTTTATTTTTATAGCGACCTATCGAGTGACTACTTTCGACTACCGTGTCTTAAGCTAATTATTATTTCGTTTACCTTAGGATGTTTTTGTGGTGGTTTCTTCATCTTTTAGTCTTATGTTGTTTGCTCTCGAGTTCCAAAAACTCCTCGTTTCTTCAGCTTATAATATCTCAAAGGAAATGTTTATAATATTTTTTGTTTTGTTTTCTACTGTTTTACTTCAAATATTCGTAGATTACGTTTTCATCAATAACTTTTCAGGTTAACACAAAACAACTTTCAGAACTTTGCATACTTAATCGAAAAGTAAGTATAACTTTCACTTCTGCGTTACTTATTCAACCGTCTCCTCTAATACAATTCAGTTGGTTTTTTCCATTCGCAGTACAAGTAACTGCTTTATAATTTCTGAAGCTTCATCCATACTGACGGCTTATTTTTACGCTTACTGGACTTTTTCTTACCTTCTCCATTTTTCATAATCATTTTTATCATCGACTACCAATTACTCCTTGCCTCATATTAGGATTAGTAGGCATATTGCACATTTATAATTCGTAATACCAATAAATAAAAAAATACATTATTTTAAATTTATAATTGTTAACATATGGACGTGACGTATAACCGCTGCAGGGTGCATTCCATCTACATAGATCTGTCTGTCAAGAGTGGTTTAGAGGTTTTAACCAATTAATGTCCCCAAATTTTCCTCATTGTAGTTCGACATCGCTCATTCGCAGTCTTGAACTTTGATGCTATTCGGTGATACGGTATCTGGCTACATAATTGACTTTCCCAGAATGATAGCATCATTGTATGCTGTAATTCTTCGTGTGGTTATACACAGCTTATGCCTCCTATTATTACATATCAGTTTAGTTGTCAATGTGTTTATGAGAAACATAGTTATGTCTATGTGCACAAATCGTTTTGCATAGCCAATTGCGTTGCTAAGAAGGGAACTAATAGCTACGGAATAAGATGTGTTTGATGTTAAACTCCATTTACTGATATATTAATTTACAATGCTTATATCAGCTTAGAGGTCATCTTTGTTAAATATTTCTCTTGGCAAAATAGACCGCGTTTATGATTTTTCTCTACTGTCTTATAGGCAGTTCATACTAATTCAAAATTACTAGAGTAGAAACGAAACACTGCTGGTTTCCTCCAACCACATATGCGGTTGTCGAGGATCACATGGAAATATATTTTAGTTAGCACATTATGGATAAGCTTTGCTAAATGTTGGCCTTATAAGATAGTCATAAGTTTGTATAATAGTCATACTGCATCATAAGCAACCATAGAGTCAACTTTAGCAATGAATTTTTAAGTAGCAGTTAGAGCTCGGTTTATATGTGTATCATAAGACGTAATACTGCACTTCGTAGTGCAATCTCTATTTGTATTAAAACATACTTTACAGTAAACATAAGATAAAATGTCTACTGCCAAAGTAATTGAATTTGTTTGGCTAGTTATTTGATTTTATGAAACACGTTTAACTTATTTCACAAAAGTATCGTCAGTGGTATTTTATATTATAACGTGTATACACGCCATCATATTACATTTTTTACATCGAAGTTGTGGTATAAATTAAGATCTGCTTACATTTTCAGTATTTGTTGGTAAATATCTACACATTACTTTCAGCGCCAGTGATTTCAGCTTGATTCTCGTTCAGATGGTTTTGTTCTGGTTGTTGTTTATTTATCAAACAACTTCCACCAAAATGCACTGCGCTGTATAGTTTATCAGTCGCTATACTTTTGTTTATCTTTAGACTGTATAACGCTGTGCGTTGTTTTACTGCCTCTCTTCTTTTTGTTTGCTGTGCAGCGAACGAAAAGCTTCTGTTGCAATGGCAGTAATCATTTATCTTATAACTGTAATTTATTATCTGCAATTGCGAAAATTGCTTTCAAAAGTTACGATTAATAAAAAAATACTTGTTTTTCTGGTGTCCCTTCACGACTCTTTGGTCTTTTGCTTAGGACGGGTATTTCCCGGGCAGTAGCAAAATCACAAGACGGCAATCCCAATATATGTATTTCCTGTATCTTTTTACTTATCAAGTTTTAATATGTAGAAATGTTCGTTACAAATGTCTACAACATCCTGTTCGTAACGCAAATTTTTGAACCCTCTTGCTTGTATGTGTGATATGTATGGTTGTCAAATCCACTTATTATCAAGAAACTCTCAGGATATGTAGTTATACGTGTATCGGTGAAACTTCAAAGATACTTAACATAATGTTCTCGGGTGACTAGCATAGTTTGCACACTATATTTCAGAGATCGAGATCTCTGTCACTGTGAAGATGGTGAAAGAGAAATATCGTGTGTAAACAGCTTGTTGTCTCAGCTAATTACCCAGCAACATTATATTAATTCTCACCGCTAATAAAAACTTAGTTCTCAAAAAATATTGACGTTAAACCTCAAATATCTTGTTTTGTGCTAATAGGACCATTTTGACACATATTCACATTTGTTTGTATTAAAAGATATGTAAAAGATAGGTCTGGCAGCTAATACTGTTACTCACTTAGCACCAAACATAGGTGACATTAGAAGAGCGACGTATTTCTAGCAGATATCACATTCTGCTAATAAATGTCATGTGTTGTATTCAACTCTCTTCTGACAGTGAGGTGGCCAGTAAATGTTTTGAGGTTTACTCTTTTCAAATAATTTATGAATGACTGATAAGTAAGTTGACAGCCAGAATTCCAGTACAGAGGAATTTTGTTATCAGTGATCCGAATGTGCTACGTAAAATTTGACGTCTTTCTGAGTTGTGGATGTTGAAATCTACAGCTGTGACATGATGAAATTTTTTCCGCAGAAATATTGGTCATATGAATCCTTTCGTCTTTTTTCAGAGCTATCTTAACATATATATTACAAAAACAATGATTACAACATTTTATCCCAGTAAGTGATTGGAAGTATGATCTCAAAAATTATTTCCTAAAAAATTTCGTCCCTGCTGCGTATTATTGCTTTCCATTTTATCCAATACCGAGAGATTGCATTGAATTGAAGGGAAGATCCCTTTAATCGTGTTTTATTTGATTTTCAGGTATTTGATTTTTATTTAGGTTTCTCAGTTAAAAGAATATACTATGGTATTTGAATGACTGTGTCTATTGCTAAACAGAAACCAACTGTCTGAAAGTAATTCATAAGACAAGTCATTAAAATATATCTTATCACATACTGTTATACGATTCATTAACAGCTCATGATGTAGATACATGTTACATCGAAATTTGGATCCAAAATATCCAATTGCTTAATGTAAAAGTAGGGACAAAGTTGTCTGTCATAATGACACTGCAGTTTATTTTTTTTCTGTAAAATGCTAGTGGTATTTGCAATCTGATAAGGCGAATGAAAATAATTGATAATAAAACCTTTTTAAGTCGTTATCGTCCTAACACAGCACTCGGTTTCGAAATTTCAATGTATTGCTAGTCGCCTGTCAAACAGGTGCGCTGCCGCGTACCGCCGCGCCGGTGTGGCTGGTTGCCTAGCAACGCGGCTGGCGCGTTCACGGCCGGCAGAGTCTGCTCTCGGCTGAGTTCACCAGACATCGATTGACACGCCGGCTGACGAACCCGACCCGCCTCTCCATTCACGGAACTGAGCCGGTCACGCAATCCAATACCACTAGTGAGGCCAAGCACTCTAATCACACGCCCAGTCGCCGATTCTAGAGCCTGTTCACCAAAAAGAAGTATACATCCTCAGTTGTGCCCGAACAAGCTGGTACACATCAACAAAGGTCTACATTTAAATAGTTTTCTTTCCGGCCTGGTTTAATGTCAATGAAGGTGTATATGTAAGAGTTTTCAAATAAAATGAATATTCACAGGTCACCATATTCATATCTCGGAATGACCGTGAAAATAAGATAAGTGAAATCAGGGCCAGAACCGATTCATTTCTGTACTCATTTTTTCCACGAGCGATTAGGGAATAGAATAGAAAGAATTTACCGGGTGAGTAAACTTAAATTCCGACAGGATTAGCTTTCGATAGAGCACTCCGGCCATCCTGATCTGGGTTTTCCATGGGTTTCCGGGATCACTCTAGGCGTATACTAGGATGGTTCCTCACAATAGCCCATGGACGCCTCCTGCCATATCCCGTTTATCCCTTCCAAACGATTACCCTTTCGTATAGGTGCAATGCACGCTCCGCCACTCACCTTTAGTGAATCGCGGAGTAATGATGATAATAATAATAGTAACTCAAGTTAACTGTCTGCCTTAGAAGAACGGAAATTTTATATGCTTTGAACTTGTTGAGGAACATTCGTTTTCTCTTTGTATATGTGTTCTTATGTCATGTTATGTACGAATCATATTGACTGATCCATAAAAATAATAAAGGATTTGTGGGTTACTGTGCAAAGTACGGCCAGTAGAAAAAACTGTTAATTTGGGTTGAAAATACAGCTAAGTGCTTCCTTGTCACTTACTCTTTTAGGAAAAGTGTACCCGAAAGCCTTAAAATATGTAACAAAGGTGTAATCCGCGCCGAAATATACGGTTACGCACATTACTGACTAAGCGTTAATAGACATCTTGAGCCGCCTGTGACATAATTATAGTCAGAATTTGGCGTGACAGCTGTTTTCTTTACTCAGAATCAACTAAACACCATGGAATATTAGTAGTGATTTTGGTCCAGGCTGCCATTCAACCTAAAAGGAATACCGTTATGCATATTATCGTATTAGCGGCAATAGACGTCTCGTTCCATCTGTGACGTTATTATTCGGCATGGCGGTCACCTTATTCGCTCAAACTCCACTATACACCATGGAATATTATTCGTAATTCTGGTCCAGGCTGCATTTCAACCTAACCACACCGTCCACTAACACAGCTCTTTGAAAATTAACATGTGTACAGCGTGAGGAAGAGCACATTCGCGACAAAGATGGCTGCTACACATCGGCTAATACCACACGCAACCCGACGATTTTCACTATATTACTTCTTTCCTACCTGTTTTATCGGCTCCGCGTACACTTTTTCTTGAATATAAATGCTTAAGGAATGCGTTAATCACAGTTTCACCAAGAAATAGCAGTTTTTTCTACTGGCCGTACTTTGCACAGCACCCGATTTGTGTATGAATTAATGTAGAAATTTCGGCTAGGTATAGTTGGAAGATCGAGGAGAACTGGGAATAGCAAGAACGTATAAATAATTAACAAGTGAAATCAAAGACCGTTTATGAAGTCAGGTTTAACATAACATTTAGCAGATATAAGGCATTTATTTTATTTCAAGAATTAACTCTCATTTTCAATCCTTTAAAGAATACTCTAAAATGGGACTGTATGTGACAACTTGTAATTTCACTGTAAGAATTTACTGATAATACAGTATTATAATTTTAATGTGGGAATATTAAATATTAAAGAGACGAGAGAGAGGATATGTGTAGGCAGACATCTTGTTTTTTTGGCAGGACAGGTGACTCAGAAATTTGGTTCCAAGGTGTCTGTGACGTCAGCCAACTGTAGAAAGTCAAAAAACAGGGCACGTAGCAGGTAAACTTAAAGTTCATAGCTGATGTGTCTACGGAAATTCCCATAAAACACAGACACTGTTGGTGAACTTCTCAGGTTAAAATGCTAGGGTTGGTACCTTTAGAGCCAACCGAAAGTAGGATCGCGTTAGTATTAAACTGATAATAAGGCTCTCCAGAACAAATGAGGCATCTTTCTGTTGGCAGTGGTTGAATTGATCGGATCTGTGCGTAAGTGCATCGACTACGGTACCGCGTGGTCGCCTGCAAGACGCTACATCATAATGTGACGAGTGAGTTTAACATTTTTGTGTCCATCTCTCTCCCATCTTCATACGTGGATAAACTGAATTTTCATCAACAATAATTATTTAAGAGAACCTTTTGCGAGTGTACAAGATTTTGTAAGTTGAGTTGTGTAGTATCTTGAGTGATGTTTAATTGTGCTATCGTGTTAAATGAATGTTATAATAAACGTAAATGATTTGTAATAGACCGCTCTATAGTGTAACGTTCTACTGATTTTATTGATAACGTTTTTTCCCCAATGGACGTGGGCAATGATTCGTAACGAACTCGATAAATTACTAACTAAGGAGAAGTTGCAAAATAGGTTAGGAGAATTAACAGTAAAGACAGGAGGGTAGAATATTACAAAACGACATTGTACAGAATGGCAAAGTTAGCTGATGTGTAACTAGAAGAAGATCTCTGAGCAAAACTCCATCGATATGTAACTGTGCCATTGGATCTGCCTCCCATGAGAGTATATCGTTGGTAGCAGAAGGTTTGCTTTTAATCAGTAATTTAAAATGTGTATTATATTTGAAAAGAAAAAGCATTTTCTTATTTTTTTTCAACCCATTCATATTTCCTTTTATTTTTTGAACATTTTTTTTTTCACTTTCGCAAGGTTCAAGGTCTTCATAAACAATTAGCAAATTACTGTGAATCTTCATATTTTTAAATGAGTTTTAAACTATCAAAGAAAAGCTAAACGGCAGATTTATTTCCTCATGTGAGTAATATAATGACATGAAAACCAGTTTCGGATCGTAGTATCGGACATATAAAAATTGGAAATTTATGAAATCTGTTGGCAGCACCAAACAATTTCGGGTAAGTTCAATTCGGAAAACTATAAGGAAATAAATTCGTTGAAAGCGAAAAAGAGAAAAAAATCGGATACCACGTGAATATATATCGATATTCGTTGAATAGAAATTCTGATATCTATTTCCCAGCACAAGCTTCAAGACTCAAAGACTCACTGATCTTTACTGTTTAGTGATTAGCTATCTAAACTGCACGTCAAGTTTGTCAATGTATTTAGACATGCCTTGATAGATTTATCGCTTGGCAATATATTGACAGGTTTGTTGACAAATAAAGCTACATTCAAGTTCGATTTGTGTCTTAACGGTATAGACATCCATTGAAGGAAAGGGTAAAGGCTCTTATTAGTTATCTGAAAAACCATTTGGTGAAGAAGAAAGTAAACTTAATGTAACAACGTCGTGACTGAGCAGAAATGCTCACATATGGAACAATACAAATGAGGCCAATTTGCCACTGTATTGCATTACAGACGGATTACAAGCACACCATGTCGTCCTGAGTGACTGCGAGAAAGGCATCAGTTCGGGTAGACTAATATTAAATAATAGCTCAGACAACTAAACAGAAATTCTCATTGAAAGAAGGGAACCACACATTTGTGTTTCTAAACACTTTGTGGCTGACCCTATATGTATTTATATAGGGTCGTGCTATGCCTATTGAAAGGGTGTGCCACGATGACTGACACGTGGGTTCTAAATGGTTAACCTACGATGCCCTATGACTTGCGCCGACTTTCTTCGTATCTTCTGCTCTTGACTTCTTCTCTCTTGAGCCCAGCTACGAGCTACTTGAATAAAACAATGTCTCTGGAAACCCCATTTAATTGCACTGGACCATAAATCAACTACAGTCGATGTTGTACAAATTAAGAGGTATCCCGTAACCCGCAATACTGACCCTAGGGATGAAACTTAGCCCTACAGTTCACAACTAACAGAGAATGGTGAGGTTGGTGCAGCGAATATCTATCTCCGAGGCCTAGGTGTTATCTCGTAGATCGTCAGTCAAGAAGTGAGAGTGATCAATGTATTCTAGCTTGCTGGAAAAGTATTGGCTTGCACGTGTAGCTTGTAATCCGAACTGTCGATCGGCAGAATTTAATTTAAAATAAAAATTTGAAGAAATGATCGCATATGGAAAATAATTAATAATTATATATGATTTATAGGACTAAAGGAATATCAAATGAAAGCTGAAGATGCGCTGACTCAAAAAATGTTTGGATTTTTCTATTTATTCCTCGTTTTTATCGAGCTTTTGACGAAAAACCATAAAAAAATCAATTACCTTTATAATTTATGAACCTAAATATCTGTATATTATTTTTGAATACACAGTTATGTATAATATCCGAAGGTACACAGGAAATCTAATAAATAAATATATAATACTCAAGAAAACATGTTTCGAAGATTTTTTAATTTTTTAAAAATCACTAATATTTTTCAACTGAAATTGTTTTGTTTTTGACATATGTACACTATTTAAAAACAATTCCGCAAAAAGCATAATGTTTAAAAAATTAGTCGTTTTCAAATAACTTCAAGCACTTTTTGATATGATAAAAATGATTTCGTGTGAAGTCCTAGTGACAGAGCTTTTTACCGGCTACGCAACGCGCATGCTTCGTACCCGCCTAATAAGGTAACTCTACCAACTAACTGGGACCTACTGTTCAAGACAGATGAAGAACCGCATTAACTCGTATACGTGGGTAAATTATAATTCTAGGAGACAATGTCAGTTATGTTACAAAGTGTGAGTATTGATTTGTGGAAAAAGATCTATTTCGTGTTGAATCACTGTGTTTGGTAATAGGTAACCTGAAATTATTTCTTCTACCTGAAGTCCGTACCGTCTCATCCAGGTTCTTTCTCTTTAAAACAATTTCTTATAGGAAAAAAGCGGCAAGAATAAACATTCTGTGATAATTTTAACACGCTAAGGCAATGATTAACAACCAGCCATAAGAAATTACTGTTACAGCTTATTCGCGCTTAAAAATTCCATTTTCAGAAACTTGAATTTCCTACTACTTTTCTTTCATCAGATATATCAACCCCATAAATCTGGCGTATGTTTTATTGATTCTACTTTTTTATGCTGTGAAATCTTAAGTGCTAATTTGTTAAATAATTTCTTTGAATTTCTGTTATTTTACTATGTTTTCTCGTTTGTCTTTTGTCTGCTCTAAATATTGTATAACAGCGGAACCCGAATCTCTGAACACTATCTGTTCATTCCTGCTTATCCTTCTAGCTAATGAGAACATTTCGCTCCTCCTTTCCCTTATCTCCTCTCAGCTGTATTATTTTCTCTGATGCTATTTGCGCCACAATATTTACACCTTGCATTTCGGCCAACCTACTTACTACAGCGGTGTTTCGTAGTGCAAATGGTATCTTATAATCTTGCAGCTCAGTTATGTTCAATATGCTTCGTTACGTTTTGTTAATTGTGTTTCTACTTTAAAACTATTTATTTTTCTTTGATTTTTTCATTCTTGTCTTTCGCTGTTCGGTTAATATGTCACATATAAATAATTTTAGTATGAAAAGACATGTGTGTAATAATTATAGCTATCAAAACAAATAGATACTTAATAGAGTAAATTTTCTCTAGTTTTATAGGATAAGTGAAGTTATTTATCTCTAATCAGATTCTAATATTTATCTTTCATTATTTTTGAAATTATACATTTATTAGTATTCAAATTTGTGCCGAAATTTGACGTAGTGAATACAAATGCCACTCAATACAATTTTAACCTTCATAAGGAAATGTTTCCCTGAATGAACATCAGTTTTAATGCTTATATATGTAACGCTTTTACTCCTCATCCCACTGCTGGCAATGTCGATTTCAAACAACATCATCTTTGTTACACAGTCAAATGTTTCTTTAGTTCCACCAACCCCCGGTAAATGGTTTTTATATACGGCGTTGCTTATGGTCAGTCCGTGAGATCACATTAACAAAGGGATAATTGCATTCCGGAATATTGTCATTACTCCGTTCCATGCTATCTGTATGTCATATCGTGCTGCTGTGGTTTCCTACTACATAATATTATAACTACATTCTCTCGTATTGGTCTCCATCAGTTATCAGCGCAAATCAAAAAATTGAATGCGACAAAATAAGATTGACTTTAAATGAAATTTTTTTTTTTTAATAGGAACAATTTTACATTTCACTGACACTATGTATTCTGATATTGCTGCTGGTAAATCTGTCACGGTATTCACTAAATAAGATATATAATTTCCTTTGCCATCAGTCTCTCAGCTGGTTTGATGCAATCCTTCATCTGTTCCTATTTGAGTTAATCTCTTCAATTCAATATACCCACATACCACCTACGATCTCAATTGCACGTGGAATTAAGTAATTATAATTATAACCAATGAATTACATTACGTACGCCGACTTTAAACTATTGGTCTTTATAGTGTACCGCTAATATCCTACACTGTAGGACAAACATAATTTATTCTTGTTATCCTTTGAACGTTACCAAAGTATGAATTCAATAAGGAATATTGATATATAGTCTTTAGTTTAACAGGAGATCGTTCAATGACAAAAATGTTATAGTAATTAGTAACCGGAGTGGTGATAATATGATTATCGCTTGGATTAACGTACCTTACAACTTTGTATCGTTAATGATGTCGTAGCCACTTATAAATTATGTGACTAGAGACCTAAGAAGGATTTACGCTGTCATGTTTTGTTTGCGCTTCATTATTCGCGTGTCAACCAGCTTGCGTCAACCTCAATTTGCATGCTAATTCAAGCACAGAGGCATATGTTGTTGTCACGCAGGTTGGTGCTCTCGAACGTTTTCGCACCAGCTGACAAGCATGCTAATTGTATTTGCGCGTGTCAGAATGCTTTGGAGAACAGTTGCTGTGGTGTGCTGGTGTAGTAGGGCGTTTTTGTTTGATTTTTGGTGTGTTGAAAGCTGTCCAGTGGTTACAGTGTTATTGCTATGTGTGCAGCCAATAAATGGTTCGAAATTTGAATTGCAGATTGATGGCGTTGATAATTCTTTTAAAAAAAGCTCTAGAATCGAAGACCACCCACGGGAACTTTATCAATGATTTCATTACTTTATTAATCTTTATGATTGCAGTTTCTTGCCTTTAGGTAGTTTTAATGTCCATCAAATTAAAAACTTCGTTACTTTAAACTAGCTGAACTACCTGAAGTTCTTTCATAATTGATTAATTTCAATTTGTATTTATTTTTAAAAAAAACCAAAAAAGAACAGAATTCAGAATTTCTCGCTGCTTCGGTCACGTTACAATGGTCTGCGTAGGATACATTTGCCTTTTGTTTTTCCTGAGCATTAACGTTTGTTATATAGTTTCTACTTTTACCGTAAATACTTTTTGATGTAGTGGTACTTTGATGTAGTGGTATTTCAGAAACCCGAAGAAATAAATAAACAACATTAAACTGAATCCAAATGGTTGTGTTTATCTGTGATGTAGTGTAATCTTTGGTATATATCTAGTAAAGAAGTGTTCATTTGAGATGCAGTGGAAACTGTGGTAAGTTTCTGTTCTCTCGATATGAATTAATTACTATTTTTTCTCCATATCTTGGTTACGTAGAGTACTAAGATATATCGCAGATTTTAAGCTAGATTGTAAGCTGTCTAAATATGAAATCGAATCCAAAGTGATTTTGCGATATTTAGGTGCTGTCTGAATAAAGCGACAAAAAGATGCAGCCCACTTAGAGCCTTCTATTAGTATAGACACGGACAAACGTATGCAGTGATACTTGCTTTTCGAAGTTTTCCAAAGCATAGACGGCCTAAAAGTTAATCTACAGTCACCGATAAAAGATGAGTGGTTCTTAAAATGTAAATATTCTTTGAATAAGAGTTACACTAGTTCCCTTATTCGAATGTGAAATCACGGCATTCTAATCTCATGGCAACAGATGAGCTACAGAAGGGATACGTGAGGTCTAGCTCTACATGAACCAGAGCTTCCTTTACTTCTATCCATCAACATGAAGTAATTAAGGAATATAAAATCCGTAGTATAGACCGACAATAGTTTGAGATGCTTAGATTTATTTGCGTCTAACTTTCCAGTCCATATTTTGTGAGCTTGCTCAGAGATTGAAGCAATAAAACTTCACTTTGCAATATCATAGCATGATATTGCGATAAATATTCACGGTGTTATCCGGAAATCCTTATTAACAATAACAGTAAATAATTTTGTTATTTACAGTTGTTTCCTAGTTCAAATCAGGCCAATATTTTATTTTCCTCCCATCAAGTTAGTGTCGGAATGGTTTCTTAATGTGAAATCATCAGAAACGCACTTCTCCGTCGTTTTAGAAATATCCCAAGTAACTAAGCTTTAGGTTTGCCAGGAAGCACTGCCTGACACAAAAGCTATGAATCTCACAATAGCAGCAAAAATAAATACAAAAGACGTGCTGAAAGTTCAATTTATTGCAGCATATTGAGGCTGGTTGTTAATTTTACATTTAAAAAAATGTAATTTAATTTTTGCCGAGATGTTTATTTAAAAATAAGTCAGTTTAATCGCTCTTGCTAATAATGCTTTTCAACACTGCTGATATCTTTGCACCTCAAACTGTTTATTTATGGTATTGCCAGTTGTAGGTCATCCCATTATGAACGTTCATCGTCCTAATGAACCAACTCTCCCAATATTTGATTATGAGCAGGTTAATATTAATAATACGACATCAGTAGTGACATCGTTTGGGGGAACTCTTTCATAGACACTTTTCAAACTAAAAAAATACTGTTAAATCTTATATTTTTACTCATAAAATGTTTCCTAGGTGAACACCCCAATGAAGATGAGTCGGGACTTATGTGTCAGATATGTGAATAATGAATCTTACTCATTTGTTAGTAGCTAAAGTTTATTAGTCTTCACATGTACCTCTAACAGCCGAGAACCAGTCCCTTTTGACACACCCGTGAGTCTAGGTACAGGGTTTTTATTTATATTATTTGTTTATTTACTAACTTTTAAATAGCCTATGGCTAATATATATACATTCATACAATCACATTAAAAAGAACAAACAAGAAAGATGTTAATTTCATAGAATCCTTCACAAGAAAATATTACAATCACTCCCCTCTAGCCATTTAGTCAGCTTTCCATTGAAACTTGCAACAGTTCCGGTCCTTTTTATTTCTTCAGGTAATTTGTTATATACTTTTAAACCTTTGTGCAACACTGTTTTCTGTGCTTAACTACTTCTATTATAAGTTGAATGGAAATTATTTGCCTGCCTTGTCTTATAATTATGTAAATCATTATTCTTTGGTACTAGTCTACACACATATCTTGGTCATAAATCCACTTTCAAACCTATATACAAAAGTCAGTACATCTCTAATTATTTAGTATTCAATATACAAATATCCTAAGTCCTTAACATCTTACTGGCATTTTAAGTTCGTCTTTATTTAGAACAGACCTCATTCCATTATTAAATTATTTTGCAACTTCTTAATTTCCCTTTTTCTCGCCATGATTAATAATGTGGAGCATTATTTAAGGAGGAATTTGCTTATAACAATGCTCTCCGATTGTGTGTCTCGTCCAGTATACGTATTGCTTTGTTTGTAGAGCAGAAATATATCAAACACAAATACATTTTAAAAAAATCACATCTCTTATTCTTTGAAATATGTTAATCATTTCTTTCAGGAATTTTAATTTTAAACAAATATCTACACAATCGGTACGAAATTATGTTGTACTAGTAGAGTACCAGGCGTTGCTCGGGGACTGGGTATGAAAGTTCTGATTGTTTATCCTATTTTATCGGATTGTGCTAAATATTCCCCATCAGCGCCCACTTTGTCCAATTTCCACACCGTTTTCGAGATATAAGAAAAAAAAGTGGGGAAACGGGGTGCAGTTTTTTAAACTAGGCGTACACATAATTTTTCCTCTTATTTTAAAACATACGTGCGCAAAGTTCCTTAGAGATCGGATTAAAACTGTAGATTTGTGTGTCGCTACACCATTTCAAAAACAATTTTTAAATTTCAAGTTGAAATTTTTCAGTCAGCAACTGTCCCATCGGGATCTTTCCAGCGCCGTTCGACAGGAAATGTTAAGAACTTCCAGGATGTCCCGCCCACTTCTGCCGATTTCTCTACAGTTTTCGAGATATCTGCAAAAGACTGTATCGTTTCACGTGTAAATTTTCGTCAAAGGGGGTGAAGGTGGGGGAGGGGGGGGGTAGGGAAGAGGGGAGAGGTTTTTGTAAACCAAATTTAGACAGTAATTTTCCTCTTGATTTAAAGAATACGGATAAAAAATGTGGATTTCTAAAAAGAACATACAAATATAAATGCACACGTCCAGTTTTATATGTTTAGAGTGATGTCTTGAAATCAAATGTGAAATATATCCACGGTTGCGGTCAGTTCGTCAAAATTCGTTTAGTATATGTTAAGAATTTATAGTTTCTTAAAAAGTGCTTCATTTATTTCCAGTCTGTTTCTGCGAGCAAATCGTGGATATTAGCACGGCTCGTGCACAAGTGTGAAGATACACTTCAGATTTTAATGTGTGTCAAATCGCAGCCTCGACAAACTGATTCCGACCATGCGCAAATGATCCTCGGTGTTGTGGTGAGTAATGAGCAGAATGGAACGGGGCTCGGGGTGGCTAATGAGACCACTCTGCTCTGTTAATTAGGTCTTCACCGCTGCGGCTTCCGTCCGCGTCGCCTTTTGACTGCAATCTGCAGACGCCCCTGACGAGGCCTCTGGTGTACCAAGGTCGTAGAAGTGAAATACCGTCTTTGCTCCACACGAGATTATGTGGGGTACCATCTTTGCCATCTCTGCTCGTCAACAGAATCCAATTATTGTGAACGTTAGTTAATTATTCTCAGAAAACTTAAGGCATATATTCGCTTGAAGCTTTTGATGTAAGATTGAATATAGTGTTCAGAGCCCTGTAAAGAGCGTCTCTAACAAATTTCGCTCGTTTGGTATTTATACGGCATGTTTAAGAAATTAGTGGGAGGAAGTTGATTCAATTTGAGTTCAGTTTTCTGGGATTCTGGAACATTTCTGTTATCATTCCACTCATTTTCAGTCCTCAAAGGTGATCTTAAGGACACATAAATTTGATGCGGTATACACTACAAGCTCTTTTGCACCATGATATATTAGAAGCCAGTATACAACTGATTTATATAGCAAGGCGAGTCAGCTAAATAACTGCCTTTCATATTATTTGCACTCGTATTGATAAAATGAAGTGTAACTGCTATCACAGTTAAAATGCAATTGTCTGTTGAGGAAGTAATAGCATTCAAATACGAAGGTCAGAGATAAAAAAATTAAAATACCAGGCAGAGATATGTGCGACGTTCGTTTAAATTTATATGTTGTTATTCGTTTGATTACGACGGTTAAATGCATAAATTCAAGTAACGAGAATAACATCTGATGTTTAAGATCTATTGTCTGTCGCAGTTACTAGCTCCAGGTCAAACATAACCTAAGAATTTATTTACGAAAATACATGAAAGCTTATTAAAAACTCAGAAATAGTTTAAAACAAACGTAAGAAATCACGGAATATATCAAACAAATAATAATCTTTATCCTTTTTCGAAATCACTCTTTACTTAGAAACTTTTTCCTAAAAATAAAAATTTGTAAATAATAGATTATAATACCAGGCTGAAACGCGATGTTAATTTTCTCAACGCGAGTCTGTTGTTTTCCCCGTGTATTCTGTTTACGTCCAATTGCTTGTTGTGGAAAAGATAACGAAAAAACGAAGGACATAGCGGGATTTCACTATGCGTAAAGGTATATTTTATTTATCAGAACTTAAGAGGTGAAGATGCACTTTAATCATTTATCCTGGCTGTGTAACGTGATTATCCTTAGTGTAAGTGTAAAGAGTAACTGTAAAAGTTTTAGGAGAGGAGCGGTATATCAAAATTAGGAAACATTTTTTCAATTTCTTTAAGTGAATTCGAAACAATTGAAGATACAATAATTCTAAAGTGGGTGTAAGGGTTTGGGAGAGGCTATACTAGCCTTTTCCAACCAAATGTCAACCTCTCCTTCACGTGGTGCACTCTGTTTGCACGGACGAGGCTCTGGCGACTGAAAGATTCCCGGTATAAGGAGTCACCCACTGCTTGCCAACGGCCTCCGAAAGGAGGGCGGAAGAGCGGGGAGCGGTTCAGGGCACCCTCTGGCCCTAGGGTTGGAAACGGCCCCTAAAGGAGAATGAATCATAAATGATCAACGGCATGGGGACGCAGAAGGCAACGGGAAACCACTGCATTAAAGACCCAAAGGGTATCCCGAGGACATGTAATCCTCTCAAATTACATATATCATGATGGCTTCTTCCTGGGTAAA